>JAMPIV010014135.1:0-528006 GCA_024509875.1 Oreohelix idahoensis
ATTGACGCATGGAGAGCGGGAAGCGGGTGACCGCAGCTTAAAGTAGAAACTGTGGTTGGATCGAATAATGTTTTGCATTGCGAACACTCAGATGCTCTAGCAAAATCGAAAGCGGAATTTGCTACACTATTGGAGTCTTTTTTATCATTATTCTGATTATCCGTGTCGTGGAACTCCTGTTGTGCAGAGTTAGGCTGGTAATACGATTTACCATGTCTTCTGTGTTGTGATCTACCTCGGTTATAATTGTCTCTATAATTATTATTGCCTCTGTTATAACCCCTATTTGGGTTTGAATCATAATATTCATGATCATAATCATCACGCTCATTATATTGAGTATCCCTGTAATATTGTTTCTGTTGTCTCCATGAAGCACTTGGGTAGTTCCTATAGCTACTCCCTTTCCGAGAATTTCTAACATTATGGGTACCCCTCGCGTGTCGAGGACTATCAGCTCGATTCCATTTCTTCGAAGAAGAACCCTGATTTGAGTGGTTATCTTGGTTTTGATACTTATTCCAATTAACCTTTTTATCAAATTTATTTTTAGCTCCTTGGAATTTGTGTGAGTAATTCTGATTATATTCTGTTGCCGAAGCAACTGGCATACTCTCTTTAATGTTAGAGTTACTAAGAATCATGTCAGGGTGTGCCGTGGCATACTGGTCACAATATTCTTCCATTTGCTTTATTGTACCAGGTTTACGCTCATGTAAGAACTCTAGGAATGATTTATTTACAGAAGACATGACCTTGTCTCTTAGCAATAAATCCGTAAGACCATCAAATGTTTTCTCTGTTTTGGATAATTCAATCCATCGTGAAAGTGTAATTCGTGCTTTTGAGATGAAATCTGAGAATTCTACACCTACCTCAGGTCTCATTGTTTTAAACAAAAGACGGTAACCTTCCTCAGACAGCTGATATCTCTTTATCAAAGCTGCCCTAACAGCATCATAATTATCTTTGTCGGCCTCTTCAACAAAATATAACTTACTCAGAGACTCCCCTTTTAGATTTTCAGACAACTGATTCACATACTGTGATTTGTCAACATTATGAGATCGACAAGCCCGTTCAAATCTAGAAAGCCAAAATGTTATGTCATCACTGGTAGGGTTAAACGCTGGTACCTTGACCTTGTACACAAAGGGTTTACCATTACTACCAGATGCCTGATTAACATTACTCATACATGTCAATTTTAATTTCTCTAATTCAAACTCATGTTCTCTTATTGCTTTTCTCTCTTCAGCTTCTCTATCTAATCTTCTCTGTTCTGCAGCAGCTTCTAATTTTTTCTGTTCTGCAGCAGCAGCAACTTCTAATTTTTTTCTGTTCTGCAGCAGCTTCTAATTTTTTCTGTTCTGCAGCAGCAGCAACTTCTAATTTTTTCTGTTCTGCAGCAGCAGCAACTTCTAATTTTTTCTGTTCTGCAGCAGCTTCTAATTTTTTTCTGTTCTGCATCAGCTTCTAATTTCTTCTGTTCTGCATCAAATCTCCTTTCCTCCACTTGCATCTGCAATTTCTTAAGTTCAGCAGCAGTATCAGCTTCTTTTTCTAATCTTTTTTCTTCAGCTAGAGCTTTCCTTTCTTCTGCAGCAGCTTTTTTTTTCTTCTATTTGAAGTTTTCTCTCCTCAGCCGCAGCTTTTTTTTCCTCAGCAGCAGCTTTTCTTTCTTCAGCAGCAGCAGCAATTTTTTTCTCTTCTGCAGCTAATGCTTTGTCATATTGAGCAACAGCCCATTGTTCTAAGTCTTTTCCAGTCTTATCAAGAGATTTTCCTTGTGCAATGAAATAATCTAATGTAGACATATTGTCTTCTTAAATCAGAAACCTGAAAAAGTAAATAAATTACCCTCTTTCACGTTAATGAGAGACAAGTCTATACCATAGACTTAGTCTTAGTCCAAACTTGTATGGTTTATAATAACCAATGATAACTTGAGTACCTATGGACACAATAACTGTATCTCAAATACTGTGGGAGACAAGCCTTACAAAGGTCTTGTATACCTCAATGTAATCAAAGATCACTTGAGTACCTGTGGAAAAAATATTTCCCTTTACCAATCACTTTGGGAGACAAGCCTTACAAAGGTCTTGTACATTTTGTTTTATAACAATAACAATCATAAAGTACTGATCTGTACTATACTATCAGTGTATACCACTATACGTCATATGTCAACTAAAGACATTACAAAGGACAAACAAGAAAAGACAATATGAACACATTTGCAGAGATCAAATTAAATTAAATAGGAGAAATGAAAAAAATGATCACAGAAACCGTGATGATAACTGCAATAATAAAATGACAAGACAAATAACGCCACAGTGTATAAACATAAGGGTGTAAAAAACTGAAATGAAAGGAAAGATGAGACCTACAATTATACAAACAAATCAAACAAAAATAAAGAACAGAAAAAATGTTACAAATACAAATATGAAACAGTCGTCACAACTAACCAAATATTTGCAAACTATGTTGCATGCAAATTTCAATTAAGAAATTGCTCCCTATCGAACGCCAGAACAAGACCAATATCACTCGGTATTTCCTGTTCTAGTCACCTCCCATCCAGGCCCGCAACATATAAACACCTACACATATAAACAAATAACATGTAAGCATAAATAGCATATAGCATACAATATAATTTATGTCATGAATGGAATGTGTTGCAGGTATAGTGTTGTAAAGCAGGCACAGTTTATTTTAATACTAATAACTTGCCACTTTATTGAGTAATAGATTTAATTCTAAACTATTACACTGTCAAATTTTTCTCTTTTGAGCATATGAAGATCCAACGATGAACTATGCACTTTATGTTCAACAACACTGTGATTCTTCTGTACGTTGAGAAATGTCAACAATACTGCTCCAGATATTTTTCTACACTTGATACCACTGTCCTGTGTAATACTGTCTGTACAGCGAAAAACTGTCAACAAGCGCTGACCTAGATACAGCATCCTATCGGTAATACAGGTCAAGCTGACATCGACTGTATAGCTGTCCTACTGGTGTTGATGTGTTCAAACAAATGTTCTTTCAGCTGTAAACTGTGATTCTCAACACAAAACTGCGTAAGCTGGACCCAGGAATCTGGCTCGCCACTGTAAAGTTTCTTTTCTTCTTTCCACTCTAATGAAGTGTCAGTCTGTATGCTCTGTAAGGAAGAGTGGTGTGTTGTTGAGATCAGGCATGCCCCAGTCTACCCAGCTGTAAATGGGTAACTCACCCTAGTCCTGAGTTAGGGAAGGCAAAGGCTCCAGGGGAAGCAGGCCCTAAACTTGGTCACTCCAACCGACGCAGGATGGTGTATGTATGAAGTAGAAGTGTAGAGTGTGATTACCGCGAATGGTGTACTGTTCGTGTGCTGACCAATATAACCACTCATACACATGTGTCTACAAGGCACCAATGCAGACTGCTGGAATCTTTGTTTACTCAATTTATTCAGACGTACACACTGGGACATACGAGTACATCATGGTATGTTGACATATCAATTTGTAGGTATACATAGCAGATCTGAAGTCATGACACATTCAGAAATAATGGGCAGTACATCAAAAGTTCAATGTCATGATATATTATGGCCGCATCCCCCTATCTGACTAAACGCGTCAGTGAAGGCAGATCGGTAAATAACTAAGGTTACTTGACGTCCATAGTTTGTAGCATATATTATGAAACCACGAAAGAGGGGGTTTCTAGCAAGATTGAGATCTCCCTGTCACTGTCCGATAATAGGATAAATAATCTGTTCTCTTGGCAGTGATCAAAAACATATGATGACCGAAATCTAACATGGCCGCCTCCCTGAGTTGTCGTTCACTCATTCATAGGAAGGAGAATATAAGCCAGAGTTAATTTATAATGGGTATATAAATGATTTCATAAATGTTCCCATACAGCTCTACGATGATCAGGTTAATTCACGTAGCCATAACCGCTGTAGGAAAGTCTGTCATCTTTGTCGATACAAAACACGACCCTAGCGATACGAAGCACAATGTTCCATCTAGGTCGAATCGACATGAGATCATCAAAATAGGGTCTGGCAATACATGGAGTCCGAATTATACATTGTACCGTACCTTAGGAGAGTCTCTAACATAAACTATAGTAGAGATACCATCTCCTTTAGAAGAAAACCACTTCATGAATTATATTTCCTTAACAATCTACCAGCCCTTTGAAAAGTGCGTACCAGCCATTATCACGGTACATCGGAACTCATCACGACTTGTCAAGACAACTCATACTTCCGCTAGACCGGAATAATAAGAATCTAGTCCCGCCTACCCATCCAAAATATACAATATAGGACTGATTCTACTTGTACTAATAATATTTAATACATATGAATTCAGGCCATAAACATAATAAGCAAATTAATATATTTTCTGGCCCTAAAAAATAAATACAAACGTAAGAGCAATCCATGCGCCGGATCAATATCAAGAACGATTACTCCTATAATCAAAAGTGTGAATCAAACATGGATTCTCTCGCTTTTACCATAGACAGCATTTTCATACACAAATGAATGAATGTCTATATTTTTCCCATATTAAATAGCCATATAGATTTTTGTAATATGTGCGTCAAAATATGCACGCAACAAGTGGCCAAAATTCAGAGTATCTACTGAGGTTCTTCAAAGGTGTCTACCTTTCGTTCAAGATTACTCTTGGCAGAGATGTGAATTAAAGAATGGTGCTTCAATTCTAGGGAGCCTCATAGGAATTTAAAGAAATCAAGTACTACAGCTGATAGGATCTAGACCGTGTAAACTTTTTATCTTTCCTGACCTTCTATGAGTTAGGAGTTTGCTCGTTCTGATGAGCCCCCAACTGATTTAACTCAGTAAAATATTACTTAAATAGCTCTTGTTATAAGTATTTAAAATGACTGAGACATACGGGTGCAGTTCACTCAAAATGACTAAATCAACTACAAATTTGTATATTTACAAATAACAAAATTTAATAGTCAATTATCGTTAACAATTGTAAAATTAATAATGATGGGGTGAGTTTTGATAGTTTTTTAATGTCCTCACAGGTGATGGTCTAATTGGAAAAGCTCTTTCTGATTTGAAAATAGAGAGTTCACTTGGCAGCTTTGACTCGGTACTTAGCTGCCAGTAAAATGTCGGTTGGTTTCTGCTCCAGCCGATGCCTGTTCTTTGCAGGTTATGGACTGGTTCACTCTCGTCACTGGTCAAGGCTGGTGGCCGCAACACATCCTTCTTACTATCGTGGAGCAATTGCGAAGATGGTCCAGCGTCTGTTAAGACCCATCTGTTGTGCGTGTCTAGCTCTGACTGCAGGCCATTTGTACCACTCACTTGTTCCATAGATAGCCCCTTCAATTGGTACCACAGACTAGTATCGTGAAATAAGAGAGAAACAAATACCATCCTGGATATTAGTTTCTTGACATAAAATCAGGTCTCCCACCCCCCCCCTTTTTTTTTTTTCATTCCACCATCCCATCTACCTCAGAACTTTACCCTCTCTGAGCATTAATATTAATCTCAGTGAGCGGAAAATATTCATTGCATTTAATTTGAACATGTTTACACTAGTAAACTAGTAGTGTGCACTAGTTGAAAAGGTTACTATAATAAGTATAAACATCTGTTCTATCATCATCCACTTCCTGCTCCATATGGAACTTGGGACTACCTCTGCTCTTGGTTCTATATGAGAAACCTGCATAAAGCAGTCACCAGCTCTTGCAGTGGTGGTTCATGAAACCATCATTCTATATGCTGAGATTGCCAGCCTCGTATGACTTGGACATCCACTAGCAATTTTCACATGTTAATAAATGCAACATATATAATTATAAACTGTACAACTTATCCCAAATTTCTTTGAGAATACAGACTTACTTCTGGCTCAGAAAAACAGTTAAGGCAACTTAATTAAGATGACTCTTACAAGTAGTCTGCGTTATTACTTTGCAAATAGAATCCCTCTATGACTCAGTGTTCAGGTTCCAAGGATTCCGGGCTTTCCGTATTAATGAAGGTAGAGTTTTCCTGGGATATAAGTCCACAATAAGTTCAAACATGTTGTCCGGTCCTTTAAAGTTGAATCCTGATCCTATTCATTATTCTGGTTTGTCTGTCTGTCTTCGTGACGAATTGGAATTCACAGTACGGTAAACTCACAAGGCGTTAATTATAAGGCAACATTCGGCCCACATCTAGATTGCTACTATATGACAAGGCTCCAATCAGAAATGTTGTATTTTTACATTTCAAATGCCAAGCCAATAGCATGCAAGACGCGTATATGTCCCCTTCTCTCACAACAATTCCTGCGTAACAAACTCTCAAATAAATGTGTTGTTTACAGTCCCCATACATGGTATGCTAGCTTCCGTCTATTATCGATCATATTTACACTCACGACTTCGTAACATCTCATAATTAATCTCTTTCAAGATGGATAATTATTCTTCTGACAAGTCTTGTCCGGAAACGATTATGACATTTACCCGGTCTTAGCCAACAATCAACAAACTAGGCAGACAGAGCTATTATCAGAGATAATCGACATCGACTGTGGTCGTCAACTCCGCCTAGGCCGGTCCCAAGCCCGGCTGAAAAAGGAGGAGGGCGACCTGCATGGAGCCCGTAAGGAGACAGCCCCTCCACCTTGCAAAGGCACAACAGGCCAATCACCTGTTTGCTTTAAACTTTTGATTACGAAAACTACAAGAGAGAAAACCGGGCTGATTCTAAAGACGACGAACTGGAACGAACTACGGACTACGACTTATGGAACTTGGAACACAAGAAGTATAAATGGGAAAGAAGAGGAGCTGGTGGAAGAGATGAGGAAAGCAAAACTAGAAATCCTGGCTATAACGGAAGCAAAGAAAAAAGGACAAGGAGTCATGGATCTCGATGGCAGCACGCTGCTCTACAGTGGTGTACCCACATCTGAAAGAGCTAAAGGGGGCGTGGGTTGCATTGTGGCCAAAAACCAAAAAGATAGTATCAAGGGATGGAACTTTGTCTCGGAGCGCATTATGGTTGCAAAACTAAAAGAAGGAGAAACCATAGTCAACCTGGTCATAGTTTATGGGCCAAATGAGGATGAGAGAGCAGAGGTCAAGGAGGAATTCTTCGAGCTGCTTCAAAGGACAGTGGATGACTGCCTAGATAAAATTACCATGCTCGGAGATTTCAATGCCAGAGTTGGAAATGACCATGCTAGATGGGGTGGTGTTATCGGAAGATATGGAGAAGATACTCTCAATGACAATGGAAAGCGACTCCTTAGATTCTGCAGTGAGCAGAATCTAATCATTACAAACACAAAGTTCCCCCATAAGCGCATACATACATACACTAGATGTGAACCAACACAGAATGAGAAGTCAGTGATCGACTATGCCATTGTTAGGAGGAGCTCATTCAAACATGTCCGGGATGCTAGAGTTTGGAGGGGGCCAGAGATTGGAAGTGATCACTACCTGCTTACAATCAAAAGAACAACTGAAAGAGTTGCTCAGCCTAGGAACTGCCCAACATCACGCAAGAAACTAAGTAAACGAACGGGAGAAATGAGCATTGAGACCTTCAAGCTGAGAGAGCCAGAAATTAAGACCAGATAACATGGGCTTATTGCTGCAGCGGTGAGAAACACAGAAGAACAACCTGATGACTTGGAAACCCTCTGGCTTAAATTCAAGGACATCATAAAGACAGCTGCTGCAGAAGCATGTGGTGAAGTCCGACTAGGGAACAAGAGAAAGAGGACACCTTGGTGGACAGAGGAAGTCAAAGAGAAAATAAGAGAGAAGAAAACGGCATGGAAACAATACTTAGGAGCTAAAAACACAACAGGACAAATGGAGAAATATAGAAAATATGTGAAACACAGAAGAAAAGAACAAGGTGCTAGCAGCAAAACAGAAGTCCTGGGAAGAATTTGGAGAAAAGCTACAAAAAGATGCGCAAGAAAACCAGAAATTGTTCTATAAGACCCTAAAGAACATGAGGAAAGAAAAACAATGACCTCTCAAATTTATAAAGGACAAGCAAGGCAAATTGCTTACTGCCCCGAAGGAAGTAATGGAAAGATGGAAAGAATATTTCTCAGAGCTCCTGGATGGTGAGCAAGGTCAAACATCAGAAATGATAACCACTAGCACAGAAGAGAAAATCAATGATGGTGAAGATGACATAAAAATGGAAGAACTGAAGGCAGCACTGGAGAAAATCAAGATGGGCAAAGCAGCAGGGCATGATGGTATAACACCAGAAATGGTTAAGTACATGGGAGCATCAGGCGACCTATTACTCCTAAGGGTCCTACAGGCAGCGTGGTGCAACAAGACCATACCAAAGGATTGGGATATTGCCATCATAACACCAATTTTCAAAAAGGGTGACAATCGACAATGTGGAAACCATAGAGGGATATCCCTTCTCAGTGTCCCTGGTAAAATCTACTCTAGAATCCTAGAGCAGAGACTCCGATGCCTAGCTGAGCCACAATTGGATGATGTCCAGTGCGGATTCCAAGCAAACCGAAGTACTCAAGACCTAATCTTCACACTCAGACAGCTGAGTGAAAAGGCCCTTGAGTATAAGAGTGAGATCCATCTTTGTTTCATAGATCTGGAAAAGGCGTTTGACAGAGTCCCCTGTAGCAAACTTTGTGACTGTTTGGCAAGGAAGAACATTCCAGCACCTCTGATTTATGCTATACAGAGCTTCTACAAGTCTTGCAGAAATTATGTGAGGACAGACAACCATAAGTCAGAAGAGTTAAGGACCACCACTGGTGTAAGACGAGGTGATATCCTGTCACCTTATTTTTCATACTTCTCATGGACGATGTCATCAAGGCATGTAAGGAAAGAACAAGAAAGTATTCAGTGGAGTACTGGAAGATGAGACAGGTCTGTATTTCAGAGCTGGCATTTGCTGATGATGTTGCCCTGATTGCTGAATCAGACGCACATCTCCAATCCAACCTGCAAGTCTGGAAGCAAGAGCTGGAGAAGAGAGGGATGGTCATAAACAGCTCTAAAACAAAATCCATGGTGATATCACGAGAAGAAAGAAGACATCAGATTAAGTTGGGAGAATAGGTCCTGGAGCAGGTCGACCACTTTAAATACATCATAGCTATCATAGACCGAAAGGGAGGCATCAAAGAAGAGTTGGCCACTCGAAAAGCAGCAGCTGGGAGACTTTTTCAGGCCATAAATCGAGGATTCCTCTGCAAGAGAGAGGTTGGTAAGAAAACGAAGATGGCTGTATACCGCTCCACCTATGTCCCAGTCTTGACATATGGATGCGAGTCATGGGCAATGACTACAACCCACAAAAGCCAGATCCAAACCTCAGAAATGAGGTATCTGAGGAAGGTGGTTGAAGTAACAAGACGAGACATGGTCCGCAACCAGACGATACGTCAAGGCCTAAAATGCCACCCCCTGCAGACCCAAGTAGAACAGTCCCAACTAAGATGGTTTGGCCATGTCTGCAGAATGGGAGAAGATCGGCTACCACGACAAGCATGGGAAACAAAGAGCCAGGGATCCAGACCCCCAGAGTTCGCTGGGAGGACAACATTAGACAATCTTTGAAGGACTGAGGACTAGAATGGAACCAGGACAGGAGGAAGACAGCCGATAGGATAGTCTGGCGCTCTCTCTTCTAAACCTCTACACCTCACGGTAGAAGGTGAACGACTAAGTAAGTAAGGCTGTGGTCGTCCCAAGGTTGTTTACTCACTGATCCGGTCGCTCCGCTGCACTGTTCGGTCTGGTGGAAAAATGTGTTACACATCAATAAACCACACTTCTTTCTACCGATCCCAGGTGTCAATATGGGTTCAAACGAAAGGGGTTGATTACCCTAATCAGCAAAAGATGGTCGCGGAAGTCCCGACATAACAAGAATTGAGGGAAGGGAATGTAAACAATGAATCGAAAATGTCAGAGTTGGGAAAAACTAAAGTCAAGAGCACAGATTGAATTATAGGATGGCAAGGTAAATGTGACGTTCGAGGTTATTTTGTCACAATATGTAGCCGTGTCTTCCGTTTAGATTTTCCTTCCTCCTTCTTTGGCAAGTTTATCTACCTTCTCATTTCCATATATATTGTAGTAGGTAGGGATCCACAAACCTTTACTTGAGTCTGTCGTTGAGGGGCATTATCTCAGACAATTACCAGCAGAATAAGAGATGAGAAGAAGACTCTGGCGATAGAAAGGATACACGTTGAGGAAGGAATACATGGAAAGCTCTTGATTTGGTGGCACGCGACAGGAGGACTTAGTATCAGTATGTGAAAGGCCTATGCTCCTAGGGGAGCTAAGAGGTAATGAATAAATCAATCAATGAACTTTCCAAACCTGAAAAGCTGGAACAAAACCGTTACGACATTTCCCCAATAAGGCGAGTCGGTTGAAGCAACAGCTGATGCCAGCTGTTTTTATTACCAGGGAAATAAAGCCAAACTCAGCAACGCACAATAAACTCTGGTTTACTTTATTCAGACGTTATTAGCGTCACTCGTGTTTATGGAGCACATAAAAACAATCCGGAATATTACAGAAAAATGTGGTGAATAAATATATATTTCCTACGGCAGAGAGCGCGCGTTAACGCGTGAGAGCTCTTATTGCTATATACATGTTGTGATATTGATGCATATGTAATATTTATAAGTTTACGTGCATATCTATCTATCTATCTATCTATCTATCTATCTATCTATCTATCTATCTATCTATCTATCTATCTATCTATCTATCTATCTATCTATCTATCTATCTATCTATCTGTCTGTCTGTCTGTCTGTCTGTCGGTCTGTAGGTCGATCTATCTATCTATCTATCTATCTATCTATCTATCTATCTATCTATCTATCTATCTATCTATCTATCTATCTATCTATCTATCTATCTATATATCTGTCTGTCTGTCTGTCTATCTATCTATCTATTTATCTATCTGTCTGTCTGTCTGTCTGTCTGTCTATCTGTCTGTCTGTCTGTCTGTCTATCTATCTGTCTGTATGTCTGTCTGTCTGTCTGTCTGTCTATCTATCTATCTATCTATCTATCTATCTATCTATCTATCTATCTATCTGTCTGTCTGTCTATCTATCTATCTATCTACGAGTATCTATCACAAACACACAGACAAGCACATGTCTTCATGACAAAAATTTCTGTCTTGGGTCTGTTTCTGTTTTAAAAAAAAAAGTTAATAATACTGCCGTAGGGAGTGAAGTGTTAGAGCCTTCTCTACACTAGATCCATCTTTGAGAGGTAGGATGACCAGTTCTCTTCCTCACTGCCTTTTCCTTCCCTAACTCACGAGAAGAGTCAGATACCTATTAACAAAGTTGTGGAGTCAGCCAAAAAACTTCTCCGACACCGAAAATGTTAGAAGCCCGACTCCAATTTGTGGATCTAATGATTTGGCATAAAATTATGCACTTATATGGAGTAGTGTGTATGAATAAATGAATACGTGCTTTCGTAGACTACATTTTAAACTATTCATTCATTCATACAGTAATACAAAATAACAAATCATCCACACCTGCACACATATGACGGCTTTGCCAAACACCATGACGCAGAATAGTTTCATTTTAACAATGACGGGAAAATTGACAGTGTATATAGTTTATTTTTATTTCTTGTGTGCTTTTTCTAAAATGTGTCAACAAATTTCCAATTGTGATAAAAATTTTATTTATGATCAGAAGCAACTTTAAAAAAAAATAAAAAAAATGTTGCCTCATTTTGGCGAGGCGCGTCCCGTTTAACCTAGTCGGTTATATTAGGGCGCATGTCCAAATATAAAAGACCCTTAGGCCTGATAAGAAATAAGTATCAAGTATCAGAAGCAACTGAAATGTTACTACATTCTGTCAAAATGGATGTACTTTAACACGAAAGTGGTTTTATGAGATGTACTTTGTTAAAATGTTATTTCAAATTTGTTTAAGCGACCCCCCCCCCCCTTCCCTTGCGCAGATCGAACATAGATCTGCCTTGTCAGGACATTTTTTACCGACTCCACGGAAAAAAAAACTCTGACTAAACTAAAAAATTCCTACTCCACTAAAAAAAAAAAAAAAAACTCCGACGCCACTTAACAAAAAGACTCCGACGCCCCTTAAAAAACTAAAAACTCCGACGCCACTCAATAAAAATAACTCCGACGCCACTTAAAATACAAAAAACTCCGACGCCACTTAAAAAACAAAAAAAACTCCGACGCCACTTAACAAAAAACTCCGACGCCACTCAATAAAAAAAACTCCGACGCCACTTAAAAAAACAAAAACTCCGACGCCACTTTAAAAAAAAAAGACTCCGACGCCACTTAAAAAAAAAAGACTCCGACGCCACTTTAAAAAGGCTCCGACTTGGACCCCGACTCCGACTACGACTCGTGTTTCGAACCTGGGTACCTTCGCCGCGACAAATCAGCGCTCTAACCACTATGTCAATCTGAAGCTGCTATATCTGTAGCGAGTACTTTATAACAGCTGCTTTACCCATTGTCTTGAGCTCGTTAAATCTTCGTCGCCTTTTACGATTACGCTTGGAAAACTGTTGTCCCATACTTAGCAATCCCGTTGTACTGACTGTCTCAGATATTGGTGTCCCGGCAACGGGTTGTTTAACTGGTCATTATATTGTCAGCTGCACAGTCATCATCACCATCTTCCCCAAGGAGCATAGCTTATGTCAAGTCATCAGGTCCCGTGCTATCAGCTCAAGGTCTTTCCATGCGTTTCTCTTTTTTTTAAATATTTGTCTCCAGTTCTCTAGTCCGTGTGTTTTTAGCCTGCCTCTGGTTGTTTTACTCTAAACATCCCAGAACAAGGACTACCTTGTAACGCTATCAACAAGTTTCCTCAAAGTGTGTCCTATGCATCACCAGCGTCTTCCGCTGATCTCTTGCTCCACTGGCCCCTGTCATCAGTTCTACATTAATGACCTTCTCATCAGTTCCACATTAATGACCTTGTCATCAGTTCCACATTAATGACCTTGTCATCAGTTCCACATTAATGACCTTGTCATCAGTTCCACATTAATGGCCTTGTCATCAGTTCCACATTAATGACCTTGTCATTCTATTCAATCCTTATATTCAACGCAAGTACCCATTTATGACAATCTTTAGCTTTTTGGTTGTTGTGTTCAGCTACACGATGGTTAAAATTCCCCAAAAATTTAATGAAAAATGAGCTGCACGGTACCAAAGGCCAAGAGCCAGTGTCATTTTATTCACCTCTCACGACTAAGTGCTGTCTGCTTTCAAAGCAATGCCAAAATTCCCGGTCAATATGACACGATTGAAAGATTGAATTTTCGCTCTAAACAGCCTCATACCATGATAGTGCTTTGTTGTAATTCCAATACTTTAATTTAATATAGTAGTTTCCATTGTGTGAAGTGTTATGGTTTTAGTTTTTGGACCACGCACATGAAAACCGATGTTTGTCATGTGCACGGGACACTCGGTTCAACCCAATGTGAGTTATAATTAGGGTATATAGTGTTCATCATTCTATATGGCATTGGTTGTTTTTCTTGGGTATAATTTCCAGGCTGTAATTTATCTGCCGTTTGTTGCGGCATTGTTTAATGTCTATGGTGTTTAAAGTGTGACCGCTTGACATACACTACCATTAATACGTGTTAAAAACCACATACAATGAGAATAACAACGTTAAAAGCAGTTAAGACATTTGTGCACAAAACACAGTATCATGAAAAGTTCACGGCTTTGAGAGAAGCATTGTAAAGCTGTCCCAGAACAACAAAATAGTAAATGCATGTTTTTTAATGGAACATTTTGTGAAAATGAGAGTTGCTAATCTGAGTTTTTTTTCGTTGTTAGAGAGAGAGACGTGTGGGAAAAGTCGAAAAGCTGAGAAAGCGTGTGCAAATGTAGATAATTGTACCGTGTGAAAAAGAAAGCATCGTGTGAAAATTGGCGGGAAATAGAAGAGATAGTATAAAAAGGAGAGACGTGGGCGATAAACAGGCTTTTACAGATTTTTAGGATTCATTAGGCGAGAGGATTTTACAGATAGTGTTAGGTGAACTTCGTCTTTGAGATTATCAAGACAAGTTTTTAACTTGACAAGTTTTCAGGTTAGACAAGTATTTTTAAGTAGACAAGTTAGTTTTTAAGTAGACAAGTTTGTATTTTATTCTATTGGATATATTATTCCTGTGGATATACACTTTCATTTTGGATACTCACTACTTTGTGTAAGCAAGAAACAAGTACTTCACCATTGTGTCAATAACATTGCTGTTCTAATGACGTTAATAAACTATATTTTATTTTCCTACAATGCTGAGTTTTCTTTGGAACGTTACAGTGGATTACTTTGACAAACCATTATACGAGGTATTGCTTTTCACTAAACCTAAAAGGGTACGAACGAATACTGAGAAGAAGAATAAACTAAGGTCAAGAATTTCCAGCTCAGGCGAAAGGCCTGTAACCACTTGAACCAGAGCGTACAAAGAGTTAGCTCACGTCAAAATATTTACCTGCGCACAACACCATTAACTGAACTGACCCCGGCCACACACGTATTATATTGATGCCGTAACCAGCCCGGTTACACTATTATATTGGCGCCGTGACCAGCCCTTTTCTTTAGTAAAAGCATACTATAAACATTGACGCCGCGACCAGCTCTTTTCGTTTGTGAAAGCATACTCATTTTGGCGAGCGAACAGCCACTGTTTTTTTTTTAGTGATAACAGACAGGCCTAATGACTAATCACTATCATGGATCCACAAACGTTGCAACAGCAGCTTGATCAGCAAAAATTACTGCTACAACAGCAACAACAACAACATTTAATAAATATACAGCAACAGCAACAATCAGCTCTACCAAGTCACACACCCCTTCCAGACGACGCAGAGCCAGCTATGATTGCTCTACAGAAAATTACGGAAACTTTGGGTAATGTGGACCATTTCGTCAAGTACCAACAGGTCCGAACTGTCGTAACTCCATTTGCTGGAGATGCTAAGTCTTTCAGAAAATGGCTAGTGGACATTGACAAATTTGCTTCTCTTATAAACGCTGCATGTGATGAGGACCGTAAAAGAATAGCTTACCTTTCTTCAGATTCTTTGGTGACCGATTTTCTTCGTCGTAGATCTAAAACATATCCCAATGAGACCTTTGATTTGCTGAGGAAAGAGCTTGTACAACGCTATAGTGATATAACCGATGGACAAAATGCTTGGATTTTACTTCGCAAAATACACCAAGACAGACACGAACCAGTGCAATTCTATGCAGATCGATTACTCAACTTGGCTGAAGATGCTTTTCTAGACGGGAACATCCTTTCCCAAGAGCTTGAAAGACATTTAGTTGGTATTTTTATTGACGGATTACACGCAGATAACCTTAAACTCCATCTTCTTAGAAAGGATACAAAGACCATTACAGAGACTATTCAACTAGCGGTGACTGAAGAAAATGTTCGTAAAAGGTTCCAGCAACGAATTGGCAGGGAACCAAAATTACACTATTCCGAAGAATTCCACGAGCCGATGGAAATTGGCCACTCAAGACCACATTGGAGTAGGAACAGCCTGAAACCTTTCCTCAAGCTGTCTCTATCCGACCCCTAACCCATTCCCACTTGATACTTTCTGAGCTCGGGTGACGACTGAGAGCCAATGCCCAGGAATGTGAACGAATTGTTTGAAAAAGTTTACGATTCACAAATGTAGATGTCACGACGCTGGAAAAATATGCTTAAATAAATACATATTCTCAGAATACAATAGGCGATATATCTAGATCTCTCCAAGATAACTAGAGTTGTATATTCTTGTTACTATGTGATGTTACTATAGCTTTCAGCAAAAGGAACAAACTTCTTGAAATAACTATTACCGCAGCCATTTCAACATCTAAGCTGGAAAGGCGTTTCTCGACACTGGACCGTGTGAAAACTTACATAAGGAACTCACTGAGCGAAGAACAACTTTAAAATCTGATGATGCAGTCGGTAGTGAACGAAATTTGAAATCCATCCTAGAATTCAACACTAACTGAGCATTTTGCAAGACTTTTTTTAACAAGACTCTTACAATGAAAATAGACCTTTAGGTTCTTGTGTCTTTATTCACCGGCAGATTAAATTGTTGAAATTTTCAAGCTAAATGGAGCACCGTACTTTTTCGTAAATTTTTTTCTTACATTTTTTTTTTTTTTTTTTTTTTTTGCCTATTGCCTGCGCGGGGCTAGTCTCTTCTAATTTGTGTTACATGTTCACATATGTGTAGGCGCGCTTGGAACTGCAAACTGTGATATATATATCCCCACAAAAATCATTGGAGCCGCAACTGCTGGAGTCATGTAACAAAGAATGACAGATGTGAAACAGAAGTCAAGAAGATAATTAGAATGGCCTAAACTACATTCAACAACACGAGACAGATAATTACATGAATTAAATTAAAGATGAGGCATCAAATGTTTTATGTATATGCCTCCATTATTATACAGTGCAGAAATAAGGACATACTGGGGAAGGGGGGGGGTGTGTGCCTGGGAGAAGATAAGTAAAGGAATACTTATCCCTCAGGCATGTCCCAAGAGGCGCCTGATACGAAGCAACCTCATCTTGTAAAACAAGATGTTACAGAACCCACTGCTCCTAGAGCAGGAGAATACTGTCATGCAGATTTCTTGCAAGTGTAACCGCTGCAGTGGTGGCTATATGTTCAATAAGGATCGAAAATGGAAAAGAAGAAGAAATTAGGGAGAGAAATTAGAGATTTATTGCTGTCGATCTTAGATGCGAAGATAGCGATTTTCTTGATCGTGACACAGCCACCAGCGAAGACACAAAATCAGTTGCAAAATTAATTAAACCAGCAACAAATTTGTTCTGGTGAAGGAAGTAGCGGCTAGTCAGATTTGACCCAGGGAGGCGACAACTTTAAATACGCTCCCATCTTCCAGCCACAATGTAGAGTTATTTTTTCATCTTTTTGGAATTGCATTTTTTTTTAGTGATGCCTTTTATCAACAGCTCTGTTTTTATTAGTCATAGACTGGGTGATGCGCCAGACATCAGCGGATGCCCGTAGAGGAATAAGATTGACATCATTCTCTACACTGGAGGATCAAAAAATCGCAGATGCCATTACACTATTCGCACACTCTCATTAACACATCCAAGAAAAAACAGACAAACTGAATAAATATAGCCAAGAGGTGGGACAGAAAAGTAATCTCAAGAAGACAGAAGTCGTGACAGTGTAAGAAATCCTTTACCCATAAAAATAAGGGACCAAAACCTAGAAAATACAAACGCATTTAAATACTTAGGAAGCATACTAACACCAGATGGTGGAGCAAGCAAAGACATCAGTAAATGAATGAGTAAAGCCAAAATAGCCTTAGACAATCTAAACAACATCTGGAAGTCCTCTCAGTACAGCACAAGCACAAAATTAGGATTATATCAGAGCTGTGTGCTTTCTGTGCTTCTCTATGGCGCGGAGAGCTGGAGAGTTACAGAGAAGGAAATGTCGAAATTGTCCTCTTTTCACACAACATGCCTAAGAAAAATTCTCCGAATCTTTTGGCCCAATACCATCACCAACCAAAATCTGCTTACTCGGAGCAAGCAAGAGGACATGCACACCATCATAGCTGGCAGACGCTGGAGCTGGGTTGGCCATGTCCTCAGAAGAGACCCCGATGCCATCACAAGAACAGCTATGCTATGGACCCATGAAGGAAAACGAAAGAGAGGCCGACCAAAAACAACTTGGCGGAGGACTGCGGAGGCTGAGATGCAAAGAATGAACCAGAATTGGGGAACTGTACGAAGGATGGCCGCCGACCGAGCAAAGTGGAATCAATTTGTTGTTGCCCTACAAGACGCCACCAGGCGTAATGGCCACTGACTGCTTTGACGGTCGGCGGCTAAGGATCAAAGAAGAAGAAGAAGACTGAATTAAAAATACACGAGGGCTGGGAATTTATGTACTTTGTACGGTGCAGTATACAGGAGAGCAACATAAAAGGAAATACGCTTGTTACTACAAGATCATTTCGTGAAGAGCTACAATCTAGTCAGTGCCTTTTCAAGAGTAGACATTGTCCCGAGACAAAGGTCAACAGTTGTCGACGCTAGAGAGATTTCCAAGAGTTAAGGAACATTATATCTTAAGTGTTTTCACTACAACCTGTGCAAACTGTCCTCTTTCCAAACCTGCCTAAGGAAAATTCATCAAATTTTCTGGCCGAACACCATCACCAACCAAGAACTGCTAAGTCGGAGCCACCATGAAGACATGCCCACCATCATGCGCGAGTAGACGCTGGAACTGGGTTGGCTTCATCCTCAGAAGAGATCCTGACATCATCATCAGAACTGCCATGCTTTTGGACTCCAGAAGGAAACCGAAAGTTAGGCTGGCCACAAGCTACCTGGCGGAGAACTGTGGAGACAGAGATGCAAAGCATAAGCCAGAGCTGGGGCATCACATGGCTGCCGACCGAGCAAAGTGGACTCAGTTTGCTGCTGCCCGACAAGATGCCACCAGGCGTGATGGTTACTGATTGCAATGTCAGACAGTGGCCAAGGATCAAAGAAGAAGAAATGATTTATTTTTTTTTTAACTTGAATTCTTAATCTTGTGGTAATATATCTTATACACTATGCCAATGAAAATAACTGAAGAACAGAAACCATATAATGCATCATCATCATCAGTTGCCATCTCCACAACGAAGGTTGGCTGTAATGGATCTCCAACGTCTTCTGTCTCTTGTCTTGGTGGTGCACTCTGATAGACTCTTTCCTGTCCATCTCTTGATGTTGTCTTCCCACTTATAGCGCTGTCTTCCCCTTGCACGTTTGCCTTCAACTCTCCCTTCTGTTATGGTCTTCTGCAAGGTGTTATGCCTTTTTATGTGGCCAAAGTATTTTAGCTGTCGAACTTTGACCTCCCTCATTAGTTCGAATATATATAACACTTTATGATTCTCAGTTTTAATTTGTGAGATAACTGTTTGGATGTCAGTATATGTTTCATGTTGTTGAATGTAGCTTTGGCCATTCCTATTCTCTTCTTGATTTCTGTTTCACATCTGCCATCTTCTGTTATTATATGACCGAGATATACGTAGCTCTTGACTTGTTCCAGGATTTCCCCATTTACGCTTATCTTTAATGTGGGTTTATCGTCTGTTTTGCTAATTATCATAGTTTTTGTTTTCTCAATATTAATGTCGAGTCCATATTCATGACTTATACTGTTCACTTGCTTCACTAGTTCTTGTAACTCCTGTTTCAGCTAACAACACGGTATCATCTGCATATCTAAGGTTGTTTATTGACCTTCCACTGATGTTCAGTCCTGGTATTTCTTGTATCTGTTTGAAAATTTTTTTCGGTGTATAAATTAAATAGGCAGGGGGACAGCACACAACCTTGTCTGACACCTCTTTTTATGTCTATGTATGGTGAATAATTCCTTCCAGATCTTACTGTGGCAGTTTGCTCCCAATAAAGGTTACTGAGTATTCTTATATCTTTTCCATCAATACCTATGTCTTCGAGGCATTCAATTATTTTCTCATGATGGACTCTGTCAAAAGCCTTCTTATAGTCAATGAAGCACATATACATACTTTTTTGGACCGCTGTATATTTTTCTGCTAATATTCTTAGGCAAAATATTGCCTCTCTTGTTCCACTGTTCCGTCTAAAACCAAACTGCTCTTCCTGGATTTCGCTGTCTACTTTACTTTTTATTCTTTCCTGTATGATTTTGAGCAGTATCTTAATTGCATGACTCATCAGGCTGATTGTTCTGAAGTCTGAGCATTCTGTTGCATTTGGTTTTTTTGGGCAATGTTATAAAAACTGATGTCTTCATGTCGTGTGGTATATATCCTGTATTGTATACATCGTTGCATATTTCTGTGATTGTATCTACACCAAAGCTCTCCAGAGCTTCTATCATTTCAATTTTTATGTTATCCATGCCTGCTGATTTTCCTTTTTGTATCATATGAATGGCATTCTCTACTTCTGATCTGAGAATGTTTGGGCCTTCATTAGAATCTGGTGATGGTTTTTTACCTCTGTTGTCCTCGAATAATTCTTTTACGTATTCTGCCCATCTGTTTGATATGTCTTTCTCATCAAGTAATATTACACCATTTTTGTTCTTGATACAGCTTCCTCCTTGTGCAAACCGTGATATAATGCATACAGTGGCACAAACAATACTTCACTAGCAAAGCTGCAACCGGCACAAAAATCTGAAAACTATAACTGCCCCAAGGAACAATAAAAACAACGAATTAGACAGCCTGGAAGATGCGTTAATGAAAATCAGCTCTTAATTCAACAAAGTAAAAGTACCGTGGATACCTACCCACTGCAAAATATATGGAAATGAGAAGGCAGATTGAATTGCCAAAGAGAGGGGAAGCAAAATCCTAACTGAAAATAGCGCAACATTTGAAGAGCTAAAATCAATAATCACAAATATCTTTAAAGAAAACAGGGGACACCCAGAGAACAATACAGCAGAACCATACTACTCATTACCAAGAAGAGATCAAGTGATAATTTTTAGATTGAGATTGTAGCCTCTAATACTATCATTTCAACAAACTGAAAATTCAACAGACAGATATCTGCCCAACCATGTGGAGAGGACAAACAAACAGTAGAACTGAAGCGACACGGACAGATCACTCTGGAAATATCCCTGTAAATAGTAGTCTTTAGGATTTATCGCATCTATATATTTCTATATCTAAGATTCACAAACGGGGACTCACCTAATTATTCGAGGACGTGAAAACAAAAAAGCAACCAATCAAAAATGCGGAAAGAGAGCCAATCAAACGCAGAAGAGCGAAAATGAGAAATTCATCGGAACGAAAACAATGAGATTCAACGCGAGACATTAAGCCAATGAAATTGATGCAAGGGAGGTCCAATAAAACACGGCTCAATCTAATTCATACGGCCTGGGGAAACTGTATATAAGCCGACTCAGATTCAATTCTAGATTCTCTCAAAATTTCACATCAAGATCTCATAGCTGAGAAGAAGTCCAGTAGACTGACCTATGCTTGAAGAAGCTACATAGTCACAGCTCATAGCTGAGAAAAGCCCAGCTGACCTGCTTTGTGAGCAGAACATGAATAGTGAGAAACTCAGATCCATAATATTGTGTCTGAAGGGTATGTTAAACTTGTATTGATCGTTAGGCTACAAAGTATTGTGGTGTCATGTAATTTGATTTATTATTTAAAATTAATGTTTACTTGCTGATATCTTAATCTTGGTACTCTAAACACTATGTTGACAAATGAAGCTGGTCTCAAGCTGAAATATAGCATGAACATTCCTGAACAATATGACGCAGCTAGAGTCCTTGTTAGGATTATGCCCAATACTAGCTTTGAGAACTTGCAGTCCTTTTTAGGGCTTAGCTTTTAAATGCTAGGTGCCAAAGAGTTCATCTTCTTCTCTGCTCTTCTTATTCTTTTTCTGCTTCTTCTTTTCTTCTTCTACTGTTTCTTCTCTTTCCTCGTTTCTTTTCGTCCAATGCAAATTTAAAAATTCGTTGATGTAATGTCTTTAAAGGGAAACCGCTTTGGCATAACTTAAGACCCTAGGGAATTAATCAATACAGAATTCAGTAAAATTTTATAATGATATCCATAGTCTCTCGAAGTATTTTATTGATTGTATGATGTACTTCTTTTATTGACATGACCACGGCCTCATAGACTATATTGTCTAAATCAGGATTTTGATCAATAGTGCCCGTCATCATCAGAGGATCGTCTTGGTTGTAGACAACAGATACCATAGTCTGGTGCATATGTTTTCATATTCTTCCCCTAGAGAGTGTCGCAAAAAGGCTGCTGGTAAGGAGCATAATAGACTGCAGTGTGAGAGTGGACCACGTCTGCAATCGCCTGGAAGTAGCTTTGTGTCTACCTGTCCCGGTGAATTAAGTGTCTTGGAAAGTCTGCACATGATCAATGACAGAAGTGTCTATAGCGGCAGGGACTGAAGGTGTTAAGTACACGCTCATTATAGAAGCAAAATCCAGAAGTCACCAAATGGCCAAAATAATGAAAAAGACAATGACAAATTATTAAATTCCATTTGTCATTTTTGAAAATACCTATCTGTAATTTTTACTAAATTTCGGCAAAAGAGTTGGATAACAACCTGAAGCAGATAACTTTGGAGAAGAAGCTGGAAATCTTCGGCGACATAATATATCTGCACTGTCGCAAAGTGTTCGGAGTGATGGAGGCAAGGGAAAGTAACCCACCACGAAAAAGCAGAAGACAAATTAAAATAGAAGAAATCAGAAAACAGAAGAAGCATGCCCGAAAACTGTTCAAAAACGCAGTTGCCGCAGAGAAGAAAGGGTTACGACAGGTTTGGGAGCACCTGAAAGGCCAACATAATGCCCTTTGTAGAGCAGAAAGGTTGTGCAGGAAGAAAAGGAAGACTCGAATGGATAGGGAAAGATTCTTCAGGGAGCTCTTCAAGTTTGCCAAAGAACTGTTTGAGCAGCCACGGTCGGGTACGCTAAACATCAGGAAAGAAGACCTGGAAGAACACCTTGGAATGACATATTCAGATGGTCGCAAAGATGAGCCGCTCAGCAGCATGGCAGGCCTTAAATGGCCGAGTAAGCCAGGAGCTGAATTTAACACCAAGCCCCCAACGGTGCAAGAGGTAGAAAGCATTGTCCAGAAAGCTCGATGCAAGTCAGCTCCAGGTCCTAATGGTGTTCCATATGTGGTGTATAAGAGATGCCCTGAGGTGCTCAAACGACTGCTTCGTTTACTGAAGAGTGCGTGGAAAACCAAGCTTGTAAGCAAGGAATGGAGAAAGGCGAACGGAGTCTACATCCCGAAGGAGCAAAATTCCACAGACATCAGTCAGTTCAGGCCAATCTCACTACTCAATGTGGAAGGGAAGATATTCTTCTCAGTGATGGCGAAAAGACTCACTACATACCTCCTGGCAAATGGGTACATTGACACTACCATTCAGAAAGGAGGTATCCCAGGTACACCAGGATGTCTAGAGCATGCCACAATGATATGGGAAAGCAATCCAAAAGGCAAAGTCTGACAGAACAAACCTCCATGTAATCTGGTTGGATTTAGCGAATGCTTATGGATCCGTTCCACACCAGATGTTGTGGCAGGCCCTAGAAATGTATCATGTTCCACAAGAGATTGCAGCAATGCTGAAGCTGTATTTCGCAGGGTTTGCTGTCAGGTTTTCAACCAGAGAGTACACAACAAAGTGGATTGGCCTTGAAGTTGGAATTGCGATGGGATGTACCATCTCTCCGATACTATTCGTGATGGCTATGCAGGTAATTCTCAATGCGGCTGAAGGAATGGCTATAGGTCCAAAGCTCGGTGGAATGTGTCTCATGCCACCGCTCAAAGCATTCATGGATGACACAACAATTCTGACATCAGATGAACATCAGGCCCGGAGGATGTTAGCACGCCTGGATGAACTAGTCAGCTGGTGCAGAATGAGCTTCAAACCCAAGAAGTCGAGAAGCCTATCAGTCAGGAAAGGGAAGATAGCAGAGGTCATATTCACGGTTTCCAACCAAAGAATCCCTACTGTCATTGAGGAACCTGTTAAAAGTCTTGGCAGGGTGTACGATGCCTCATTAAAAGACTCAAAGGCAGTGCAACAGACAATAGAAATGGCAGAAAGAGGGCTACAGATCATAGACCAAAGCAGACTCCTGGGGAAGTTCAAACTGTGGTGCCTCCAGTTCATGTTGATACCAAAGTTGCTGTGGCCACTGCTTATATATGAAATAAGCACAAGTACAGTGGAAGCCATAGAGAAGAAGGTCAACAAGTTCATGAGAAATGGCTAGGAGTACCACCAGGTCTGTCAGATGTAGCACTGTACTGCAAAAAGTCAAAACTTCTGCTTCCTTTCAAGTCAGTTGTTGAAGAGTACAAAGTTGGAAAGGCAAGGCTTGCAATGATGCTACGCGAGTCAGCTGATGACGTGGTTAAGTCCATTCAGCCCACACTGAAAACGGGAAGGAAGTGGAAAGTGGAAGAAGCTGTTGATGCTGCCCAAGAGTCACTCAAACTGAGGGAGGTAATCGGATACACACAAACGAATAGACGGGGATTTGGTCATGGAGACATCCGCTGGTGGTCCAATGCATCAAGCAGGGAGCGCAGAGACATGGTAGTTCAGGAGATACGAGAAGCTGAGAATGATAAGAGGTTGCAAAAAGCAGTGCAGCAGGTCCAACAAGGCCAATGGACTACATGGGAAGGAGCCCTGCAGAGGTCCTTGACATGGAATTATATATGGCATATGGCACCTCATAGGCTCAGCTTCGTTGTCAGATCACTGTATGACCTGCTGCCGTCGGCCACCAACCTTGTGAAATGGGGAAAGTCGGATGATGAGCAGTGCCCCCTGTGCCAGGGGAGGCAGACACTTGAACACGTGCTCTCAGCGTGTAAGGTGTCATTAGGGCAAGGGCGATACACTTGGCGCCATAACAAAGTGCTAAATGAGCTTGCTGCGACAATAGATCTGGCAAGAATGAAGGCGAATAGCAAAGTCCGGCCAGACACCGCAAACACATATTTTCTGAGGGCAGGAAAGTCAGCACACCCCAAACCGAATAAACCTGGTAGCAGTTTACCATCTCTTCTTGATTGTGCAAATGATTGGGAGATGGCGGTAGACCTACCTGGACGAGGGGCATATCCAGAGAGTATCAGAAAATCGCGGAGACGGCCGGATATAGTGCTTCATTCTGCAGCAACGCTTCAGGTCATACTGATTGAACTGACAGTGCCATTTGAATCCAGATTAGATGAGCAACATTCGTTCAAAGCGGCCAAGTATAGTGATCTGGCCGCGGATCTGAGACACGATGGGTTCACTGCAAGGGTCATGGCTATTGAAGTGGGCGCAAGAGGGCTTGTGGCTGCATCAGTGTATGATCTATTGAAACTGTTGGGGCTGAGGGGACAGTCGAGAACAAAAGCCCTGAAGAGGCTTAGTGAAACTGCCGAAAAGGCATCAAGCTGGCTGTGGAACAACAGCAATGGGGAATGGAGATCGTAACAATAAACGCTGCGGTACAGAAAACACCAGGAATTTTTCTAAGTCCACAATACGCTGAGGTTTGTGGTGGACTAGTGAACGGGCTGCGACTCAGGGGCGACAAGCGGTGTATACTATAAGGGGTGTCAGTATCAAAAGTCCAGTGGGGAACGCGCAGTGGCGACTCGTTGACTTCGCGCTGGTGTCTCAGTGTGTGCGACGGAACGAACGGAATAATTTGTCTTCTCCTTGTTACTTTCACAATTGCCTCCACGGCTGGCGGAGTTGTGGAATTTAAAGTTGCTACCATAAGTGAAATGGGTTCATTTTCGATGCAAGACAACAGGAAGCTGAGACGCTTGGGAGTCATGACCCAAGTGGGCCCGCCCCCCTTAGAGTGTAAAGGAGTATATAGGGCCGAAACACTTGTCGGACGGGGGGACTACTTCTGATGATCAGATTGCTTCCTGTTGTATCGCTCTGTAAAGAGTTTCCTATCATCGGTATTAATTATTAAAGTATACTGATATATTTTTATAATTTTCATTTGATTGATTTGTTAAAGTTCCAGTTACAATCCTAAATTTGTTGTTCGTGTGTGGAAATCAAAATTATTTGATATTTTAAATCGGTGGGGGTAATAAACGAGCTGCATTTCACACCAACTGTTAATAGAGACACCCTTGGAGCATAGGATAGGTCTAGCGAGAAGGTGACTTACTTCACAGCTCTCTTCTACAGCTACCATCTAGAATTGTGCAGTTAACTACCTGACTTGTTCTGTGCCATCCCTACCACTAGTTCACCAATTCTCTTCTCTATTTCTGTGAACTACATTTTTTTTTCTATCTAACGTCCATCTCGCCAAAAGAACATGTCCTTCAAGACTGTCTGGCTACATGAGAAGGGCAGAGTTGCAGAATGGCCTTCTAAACCCAGCTGAGGGAGAAACTGTAAGGTGACTAGAGAAGCCTGAGATGGGTCGCCAGTTTTATGAAAGAGATAGATGTGGTTATTTGACAGCGAAGAAGAAGTAGTAGTAGAAGAAGTAGTAATAGTAGTATTAGTAGTAGTAGTAGTAGTAGCGGTAGTGGTAGTAGTTGTTGTTGTATTAGTAGTAGTTGTTGTTGCAGTGTTGTTGTAGTATTAGTAGTGGTGATGGTGGTGGTGGTAGTTGAAGAAGAAGCAGAAGAGGAAGAAGAAGAATTCGATTTACGTGCAAGCATGCTTTACTATTCGTACCAAATATCAACCTCTCTTCCCCCCAACTCTTTTATCCACTTGGAAAAGTACACCGGAACAATCCTGTCCAAAAAGAGGAGGTAATCACTTTTTATGGGAAAGCTAATTCCTCTAAATCTTGTAAGGGTTCGCATGTGGCAAAAAAAAGGGTATAAAATATTTTGAAGTCCCCAAGGAATAAAACTCTACAGGACTTTTTATACGCAGAAGCTATTCAAAATGTGATCGCATTCAGAAAATGTCCATCTCAGCTTAATCTTTTTGTACGCTAACCCGTGCTTGGAACCGAGAGAAAGAAGAGAGACAAGATTTAAAAAAAAAGGATATGGGCTTCCCAATGGGGTAGCCACAATAACAACATTCCCAGCTCTTATTGAGACCGGGGGGGGGGGGGGAGGAGAGATTCGAGTCTTTGTTTAATGGCCACCGCGATGAGTACATTAAATAGGATTGAATTCTAGTTTATGATGCGCTCCTTTATATTCCACACAAATCTCTAATTTGGGGACGGTTGCGTTTTTCTTGTTAATTGGTGTCTTTTTTCTTTCTTTCTTTCATAAGAATGCCTGCCATTCAGTGGCGTATTCTCTATGTGTGCTGTGCGTGCTGCGCACACCTATGCCGGAAGGAAAATAAAAATTTAATTTATTATTCTATAAAATATTTCTCTTCTAATGTTCTGCTTTCGGACCGCACGCACCAGGATAACGGATTTTCCCGCATAGAATCTACGAGTATAATCTAGTTTCGTTGTTGTTTGTTGATGGGTTGATGGGTGGAGATCGGGCACTAAACATCTGACTGTTATTACCTCTTCTCGTTCCATCTTGGTCTCCCCTGTTCAACCTGAAAGTTAGTTATAATTGGGGTATTTAGTGTCATTTTATTTACTAATTTGTATTCAATTTAATTAACTATCGTCTTTTGCCGTTGTTGATTTTTATTTATATTAGCATTTGTCAATTTTATTTACTTTTTTGTATTGTTTATAGATGACTATTGTCCTTTACGCTTGGTTTTTATTTGTATTTGTTCTTTTTGAGTTGTTCATTATTTTTTTTTTAAATTACCTTGTCTTTCCTTGTCCTATGAGTAGTTAGTTTTTTGTTAATGCTTTGTTAGGGTTTAGTTCTTGTTGCTTAACTTTTTATTTATTTGGATGTTTTTTCCTGAAGTGCTATCCTTATATGTTTTCCTTTGTTTTATGTATATATCTTTTAAGTATTGATTGGGCATCTCTTGGGGCATCTATACTTAAAACCTTATCACCTGTTAAGTCTATATTGTGATTTTTATAGTAAGTTTTTAATTCAAGTCTTTGTTGTTCATACTTTTTACAGTGGATCAGGTAGTGGTCTATGTCATTCTCTTCCTGACATTCTTGGCAGTGTGGTTCTTCTACCATAAAGTATGCTGCACCGAGACGGAGACGCCACAGTTTTTTGTTCGATGGTATCTTTAATTCTTCTCTGACCTGGCACGTCCTTGTTGGTTCTTTCAGCAGTTTGAACGCATGTCTGCCTTTTCTACTGTTTTTCCATGATGTCTTCCATTCCTCGTTTATAGTTATCTTCACTTGGCTCTTGATCTCCGACCTTCCTAGTCCTGCTTTTATATTGTTTTTACTTGTTCTTCCATTCTTGGCGTTCTGGTCTGCCAACTCGTTGCCAGCAATACCTATGTGTGCTGGAACCCACACTAGCCTCACACTACATCCTCTGTGCCCTAGTGATGTATTAATTGCTAGAATTTCTTCCTTTATGTCTGGCCGGCTACATTTACCTGGGTGTTCTAGCGCTTGTAGTGATGATAGTGAGTCTGTAAATATCGTAACAGCTTCTGGTGGGTTATCTTCGATTATTTCTAAACTTTTAAGAATTGCTACCATCTCTGCGGTAAAAATCGAAGCCCCTTCTGTTACACTGTAGCTCTTTTTTATTCCCCATTGTGGTATTACCACTCCGGCACCTAGTAGCCCACTATCACCCTTGGATCCATCAGTGTATACGGCCAGACTTTGTTTAGTTAATTTATCTATGAACTTTCTACTTATCATTTTGGCTTCCTTATCTTCTATGTTTTGTTTGATCTTTTCAGTAAGTGAGTAGTCTATTATTGGTGTTTTTAGTTATCTAGTTTCAGTTTCCCCAGACGCTTTTTATAGTGCAGTTTTTTATTGGTTGGTAGCAATCGCCCGAAGTTTCTCGGGTAATTCCGTCACAATGCGTGCGGCATGTTTCGGATTCACGTCTGAACACTGGTTTGATTGGATCGGGGTCATAGCCAGATACGTAAATACAATGCGAACATGCGTGCGGTGGTCCTGCAGCTCTCGAGTTGTAAAAATCGGTTGTGTCCGTCCAGTGTTTTTTGTGATTAATGTTTGTTAGTTGCCGGGAATGCAGATTATTACAGTGACAGTGAGTTTCAAGTTGTAAGTTAATTAGTATTTCGGAGATAGTTGACATATACCCCTAATAACTATCGTTGCGTAATTGAATATAGTTGGTTTTTAAATTAAGGGGAAGAACTACAGTGAAAACTAACTTTTGTTCTAATAACATTTTCAAACTTTTTATGTGCTCAATAGACACAGTGTATGTCCATGAACCAAATTCCACAGTTTATTTTGTTAAAAAAATGTGGTTACCATGGTAACCAAAAAAAACATCCGCCATTTTGGATTTTCACCACTTTTCGAGAGCTAAAAACTTATGTTTCCCATTGACCAAACTTTATCAAATTGCACACACATGTTGTGACTGACAATTAAAACAATTTGTCACGTGCTTTTTTTTTGATAAGTTTAAAATTCTATTTTTAATGATTTTTTTTTTTTAATTACACTTTATTTGTATGAAAAAAATGAAAAAAAAATATTTTAAAAAATATATCAAAGCAAATTACCAAAATATCAAAAAAGCATGTGACAATTTAAAGGTATATATGTGTACTACATGCATGCCAAATTTCAGACTGATCTATTAGATAGTTTGTAAAAAATAACATTTTTTGTTAATAAAATGTTAGTTTTGAGAAAAATGCATTTTAGTCACCGAGTGACTTGTCTTGTCCAATATGCTCCATTCTGGGGGGGGGCTGAATGTGTTTAAAATCCTCCAGGACTATATGCTGCACATCCTTCAGCTTCTTGCAGCTCCTTCTCTCGCCTTTATCTTGCCTAATTTTTCTTCTTTCCTTCTACATGGTAACCCAAAAAAAAAACAACCGCCATATTGGATTTTCACCAATTTTCAAGAGCAAAAATCTTATGTTTACCATTGACCAAACTTTATCAAATTGCACACACATATTGTGACTGACAATTAAAACAATTTGTCACATGCTGTTTTTGATAAGTTTAAAATTCTATTTTTAATGATTTTAAATTTTATAAAATGAAAAAAAATTTTTTTAAAATATTTTTTTATTTATTTGTATGCAGAAAAATATAGATTTACTACTCAAATATTTTGATTTTTTTTAAATTTATAAAATGAAAAAAATATTTTTAAAATATTTTTTTAAAATTTATAAAAAAAAAATTACCAAATCAAAAATGCAGATGTGTTACTTTAAAGATATAGATGTGTATTTTTTTTATAAATTTTTTTAAAAATCAAGTATACTCATGATTTTTTTGATTAGTTTAAAAATTCATGATTTTTTAAAAATTTGATTATGTGTTACTTTAAAGAAATTCTATTTTTAATGATTTTAAAAAAAAAACTATATTTGTGTGAAAAAATATTTTTAAAAATGATTTTTTAAAATTTATAAAAGAAAATTACTAAAATATCAAAAATGCAGATGTGTTACTTTAAAGATATAGATGTGTACTACATGCATGCCAAATTTCAGACTCCTCTGTTAGATAGTTTTAGAGAGAAATCGTGCATTTTCGGCACAAATTTGAAAATCATAGCATGGGGGTAGTGCTGACAATATGCTTTTTGATACATCAAATGCATTTTTTATGTTATAAAACCTTGCTCAATCGATTCCTCGATGATTATTTAATAAAATAAGCTCAAAAGTAAAAAATCGATATTTTGTACGTAAAATCCAGTTTTCATTGTAGTGGAACCCCTTAAGAGGGGAAGAAGTTAAATAGTAGGCGTACATATTCATTTTAAGTAGCAGCACGCCTAGCTCGCATTACCAGGATACGCCACTGCTACCATTTACATATTTTCGATTGGCAGAGCGGTTCAAAGGCTAGTCTCGAGCGACAAAGTTACCGGGTTCCGGTTTTGAAACCTAGTAGCATCATCCTTCAGTCTACCCAGCTGTATGTGGGTACCTTACTCTGTTCTTGAGTTAGGAAAGGCAGAGGCAGCAAGGAAGGGAAATGGTTACCTGATAATAATCGTGTTTGTGATATAGGTAAAGTGAGTGTGATTGTGTACTGGCAAAGTCGTTCACACAACAGGTGCGCACACGGGAGTCATCGAGTATGGAACGACTGATGATGTTTAATAATAGTTTATTAACTCACAGCACATCATCACGTAGACATAGACGAATACAGGTACATCGAATCATATAATTTCCACACTGCATTAAATATATATAATACGGCCTGTCCACATCCTGGCCTTATAATAGCTTCCTCACAGCTTCATAAATCTCCACACTACTCAACAAAGCCTGCTCACACGGCAGCTATAATAATCTTCATATGGCCTACACAAATCTTCATTACACAATAAAGCCTGCTCACCCGGCAGCTATAATAATCTTCATATGGCCTACACAAATCTTCATTACACAATAAAGCCTGCTCACCCGGCAGCTATAATAATCTTCATATGGCCTAATAAATCTTTACTGCAGTTTATCACATAGGCTGTACACACAGCGAAATATGTAAGTCGACATTTTCTTAAGCACTACGTAGGCATACACTATCCAAAAACCACTGGGACTCGACCTACACGGTCCACGCCCAAAACACAACTCCTCTAATCACACACTAGTCCCGCCAAAAAACCCCGTCACGAGACTCGGCTGTCTTGAACACCGCTCTCGATAACACATGCAGACTAGCTGCGAGCTATTCACATGGCTCAAAACAGTACAGAATAAATACATCTCATCATTTGAGATTAAACAGCGTTCACACGCTTTTCTGTGCTCTGTCACTCGAAAAATAGGAAAAGATAATTCTATCCTAAAGTCAAACAAGTATCCGCTTAATCAAGCGTTGCAACTCGAAATTTAATTTGTCCAAAAAATTCTAAAGATTACTTCCCCTTCCATAAAATACACTTGCAACATTACCCCACCTAATGAAGCTTGACTTTGTATAGTGAAGTCTCTAACACATCGCTCCCCTGCGGCAGTACTTGCTATGGTACAGCCTTTACCTTTTCCTTACTACACACATGTCTCGGGTTCCATTCCTTGTTTATTTCTATGTTTACACATTCGTTACTTAAACCATCTAATGCTATTGTTTATTATTCCTATTCTTTTGAGATTTACTCGATACATTATTACAACAGTCCTCTTGGTTGCTCCGTGTAAGCAGTTCTTGGTTGGTGATGGTATTGGGCCAAAAGATTCGGACAATTTTCTTTAGGAAGATTGTGTTGAAAGAGGACAATTTCGACATTTCCTTCTCTGTTACTCTCCAGCATTTCGCACCATAAAGAAGCACAGAAAGTACACAACTCTCATATAATGTGCTGTACTGGGAGGACTTCCAGATGTTGTTTAGACTAGCAAAGGCTGTTCTCGCTGATTCATTCTGTTGTTGATGTCTTTGCTTGTTCCGCCGTCTGGTGTTACTATACATACTAGGTATGTGAATGTGATAACTCTTATTAGAGGGAAACAATCCACTTTATCTGGTCATGCAATTGTAAGATTAAAGCTGGAATATATCATGACACCGGGAAAGATTGAAGGAAAAATATGTAGAGAACCAGAAAGAAGATAATGCACAGTTTGACATCTTGGCATGGCCTACAATCAATGGTCAATGCACCATGAAAATATTTAAAGGTCTGTGTGCTCTGGTAATGTGTTATCAATTTAGCTTTTCCTGTGCAAAGCACGCCGTAATAGTATTTTAAAGAAAATCTGTTCGTTACAGACAGTTCCTAAAACAATTGGTAATGTAATATAGGTAATTTGTGTTAAAGAATTACCTATATATGCTGTTCTTTGCTAACGTAATAACTAACAATCGTTGTACAGTGTAACCGGAGATCTCTCATGAGACAAGGAAGGAATATTCTCACTGTTCCCTCACGCATGTCGTAAGGTAGCTTCCCTGAGGACCAGCTGCGGTGGTGGTTCCATTACACTGGCTAACCAAAAAAAAAAATTTTTTTTTTCTCTAACATTTCTATGCTTTTCTGGTCAATTTTAATGCGCTGTTTTTAAATCTGCAAACCGTTTTCTCTATCAGGTCGGGATCTCTAGAAATACGCAATAGAGGTTTTTTAACAACGCATACAGTATTACAACATCATTCGTACAAGAAGTATAACAGTTATGTAGGCTTGAATGTCTTTGCAGTCGACTTTTGTCGGTGAATGGCATGTGGTACATCGCGATGAAGCATCCAACAATAATCGGCAAGCATGGTCACACTCCACCGTCCTTGATAACGTGACTCCATTACGGCGATATCTTGATGGAGTTTTTCTCCATGTTCATCGCTGACTTCGCCAAGGTTGTCAGGGAAAAAGTCAAGATGCGAATCGAGCAAATGGATTTTGAGGGACATGTTACAGCCCATAATTCTGTATGCATCTATGCACTGCTTAACAATATGCACATAGTCGACAGATTTGTGATTTCCCAGAAAGTCATCGACGATCGATTTGAATGCCATCCATGCGCGAAGTTCACTACCATGTAACAAGTTCTCGAATTGTTTGTCTGCAATAACTTTCCTAATCTGAGGTCCTACAAAAATACCTTCCTTTATCTTTGCATCGCTCACTTGCGGAACCTATTCTCGAAGATAAGTTAAAGCTTTGCTCGTTTTATCTAACGCTTTTACGAAATTCTTCATGAGCCCCAACTTTATATGTAACGGTGGTAAAATTATGCTGTCTTTGTTAACTAATGGCTCGTGTATTACATTTTTATGCCCGAGCTGCATACGATCCCTGATAGGCCACACATTTGTTGCATAATGTTCCTGTCTGTTGCGGCTGTCCCATTCACATAGGAAGCAACAAAATTTAGTATACCCAGTCTGCATGCCCGTGAGAATTGCAATGACCTTTAGGTCTCCACAAATCCGCCATTGGTAGTCATTGTACTTTATTTTTGCCAAAAGTATATGATAACTCTCTTTTGCCCATCAGTTGATAAATATAAGGTGTTCTGATTACAACCTCTTGTAATGGGCACCAGTTGATAACTATAAGCTCACTAGAACATCACCAGAGTTAAATGCTGTGTTGTTGTGTAACTCGTGGTTTGAGTATGGAATGTCAACTCGACCTACGCAGTGGTGTGTAAGCATGAAGTGAGAGTGTAACACGCGAATGATAAGAAGAGTTCGTGGTGTTGACAATTGGTCTTTTTCTTTCACTCATGTATGGCTGGAAGTCATCGACACCAACGACTGTGTACCTTTGCTACAGTTTAATTGGACGTACACACTCGACAGCACGATACAGTGACAAATCACAGGTTGGCATAATACATCATGGTACAGTGGATAAATGGTCTTGCAATGATACATGGGCACTCATGTAGAATAATAGCATAATGGACTGTCAGTAGACAAGCACTCAGTATTGCCCATATATATCATCTGAGTTTACTGACAAAGCACTGACAAATTCAATAAAGTGGCAGTTTATTTATTTTCATAAGAATAACTTTGCCATTACTGTAAAACTGAGCCTATTTTGCAACACATACTATCATACACATAATTTATATATTTATGTTTACATGTTATTTGTTTGTATAGTATATTAGTTTATATGTCAGCGGGTTGTGTTTAGGTTGGGCGGTGTCCTCACAACAGAATATCCCACGTCATAGAGGGTCCGTTGTGGGCGTTTTCTTTAGGTGCAATTTCCTTAATTGGAAATTTGCTTGCAACAACTAGTTGCTATTTGTGTTAGCTGTGAAGACTGTAATTATTGTTATTTTTGTAATATTTCTTCACTCACGTTTGGATACAGATAATGAATCTGTATTAAAGTTAGTCATTCATTAAATGTTCTCATTGCTCCGTAGATTCTATCATGATACAATTGACTTCATCATACAAGATATAGTGCTGCTAGAAATGAATGTCATCTTCATCTAGTTAAATATACTCTCAGACGTACAAATCGTGCGTCTGCTTATCGAAAAACGATGGCTTCGTAAGAGTTCATAAGAAATGCTTTTGTTACCTTGGTATCAGAAATATGATTCTGCTATTCCTTGGCAATAAGAATAAACACAGGGGTAAAGCATACAGGATAGGACTAAACGTCTATCACTTTCCCCTACACATATATCGATCACTTTTTCCGGCGACAAGCCGATTCAAAAAACCACAGCCCCATCATCAGGGCGAAGCCAAATCACACCTCTCTAGCGACACATCCGCCGAACAGCCCTTTGACCTTTCAAGCGACAAAAGACCATATAGTTCGACTTAGACATGCAAAGATATTCAGATATAAGACAGACTCGTCCTACCCAGACAAACAATACACATAAATTCAGGCCATAGATACACTGAAGCAAGAACAACCTATTTCTACCCAAACAAAGAATAAATCGCAGTAAAACTGGATTCATCCGCGGAGTTCGATCGAAAGTGACGACACTCCTTTCAAGGGAAGTAACTCAATAATGACTTTTCCTTAAGCACTAAAAAGTATCTATTTTGTTTACAAAATATTTGCGAACATAACAAGCATACAAATGTATTATATTGTAAGATATCAAAGACTGCACGTAACAGTATAGCCATATTGTCATAAGTTTCTTTCATATGAACAGAATAGGCGACTTGAATTGATGAAAATAAATTTCCGTTATGCAATAACACGGCTTTTAGACTAGTCTTGGAAGAGTCGATGAAAAGTTGCCATTCGTTGACTATGTGCTCATGACCGAGGTGCACCATTAGACCGTTTGCATCTTTGTCATCATCCATCTCAAAGTATTGAACATGTTCTCTGTGTCTATGACGAAATTTAGATATAGGAGGATTGGGCGCTAAAAGATTCCATTCTTTGAGTCGCGAACCGAGTAATTCCGCTTGTCCTTTGGTAAGAGCGAGATCACGTATTAGATCTGAAAGTTCTGAATGGTTAATTAAGTGAACACCATCATTCACCGGTATATAATCCGAGTCAGAATTAGTTTCTAAAGCAGGTAAACTATCACTTTCTGATGGTTCATTCCCGCCCAACGGATATTGTTCTGATGGAACTGGGATCGGACACGTGATTGGATCATGAGGGACTGGTTTCGAAACCGATTCAATATTTGAATAAACCACAGACTTTCTAGTTTTAAAAGTGAAACCATGGATATTTGTCAAGCAGAAGTAACAATCAGTAGCGTGATTTGTCGGTTCACGCCATATTACTGGCACTCCAAAAGGCATCGACTTATGCTTCGGCGATTTTCGTAACCAACCTGCCAATCTATTTGCACAAGTCGAACAAACTGCATTTGGCTTCCAAGATTTATTTGCATCATCAACTTTCAAATCGAACTAAAGTTCATATGCTTTCTTTAATAATGGTGTAAAGTTTTTCTGGTGAACACGATCGGTAAAATATCTGCACACGTAACAGAACAGATCAGCCGAATTTCTACAACTTCTAGAAGCCATATTTTGCTCAGAATTATTTCAAAATACAGTGACTATTTGGAAAATAGCGTAACATATGTCATGCATCTTTTAGCAGTATAAAAAGTAGAATTATTTTGCATTTTATTAATTTTTAATAAGTTATATAGTAAAAATGAAACGGAGCAAATAACGGTTTCCCAAAAATATATTTATTCACAAATATCTTAAGAACCCGATGTGATAGAGATAAACGGATTTCAAATTTGAAATCAGCGCAAGAAACTGACATAAGAACACTTATTCTTATATAAGAAAGAAAAATGTTGTTTGTCAGTGTTATCAATAAGGAGTGAAATGGGAAATAAGGATGATGATAAAGAAGACAAGCAATAAACTGCACGCGGAAGACTAACTACTGAACCATCTGTGACGTTATGTTTTAAAAGAGGAGAGAGTGATTGAGTGATGGTGTGTGGATGAATAAAAGAGTGACAGAAAAAGAAGCAGGCGCTATTCGATGAAGAATGCCTCCTGTCCACTGACACATGAAAGAACACTTCTCTCTCTCTCTTAATCAGGGCAGTTCGTTTTTAAGAACGTGAAAGGGGATATCATAAGAATAGTAAAACTTGCCTCTTAGTGAATCTGCAGAGAGATTACTGAAAAAATATAGAATCTATCTACAATTACAGTGTATTTTGGCTCGTTCCCCCAGGTAAAAGACTAACAGACGTTATCTTATTAGAACACCAGTTGTGAAAAAAAGAATAAAAGACTTAATCTTATTACCAAAAATGTTTACATTCAACATAAATGTGACATGAAGAAAATAAAACAGGCTCGATGTTTTTGATTTATACAAATAAAAAAAAGGATTTCCAAAAGACATTTAGAAAAAGAAAACCCAGTCTATAGTGTTCTTTTTACAAATTCAATACAAGTGTTACTTTGAACATGTTATTGTTGTTCTATAAAAAAGTTTTCTTCATGTGGACCCATGTATTAAAGCTTCTCAATGCTGCTGTAGTATACTCACCTTTCTAATTTGTGTGTGTCTGCCTGGCACTAAGGTTAGCCAAGTGTTGCTGGTCTCCTTAAATATTGGACTCTTCTGCAGGACTCTTGGGGTAATGCTGTCAGGCTCCTTTTGCAGTTCCCCGTTTCGGCCCTCAAGATTCCAGCTGTTATGTACCGACATTAACGCTTTAGAGCAAATAAATGTAACATTGCCTTAGATCAGTGCTAAGCTGCAACGCATTTTTTCCCGCACCGCTCTGTTGGACTCAGTCCATCAGATAACTTATGTCCCCGACTAAAGCGGGTATCATTCCAGTGTGGCATTGTAACCACGTGTGTTCTACTTTTCTGCCCAACTCTGACTTTTTAGTTTAAGAATGTCTCGCTAGCATTGCTGAGCAAAAACATAACAGAGTTTTTACTTTTCTTGGTCTCTATTTCTATCAAGTGTTCTATAATCATGGGCAATTATAGAATACTTTTCCCACACATATAAAATGACAATAGTTATTATGTGCATTACATAAATGTCAAAAGTGATTCAATAATAAACACTGCTGTATACATAAAGTACGAAGCAAAACAGCGAATAGATTATTTTTGACGCAAATGATAGACGTTAGAAATTACTGACAGCTACTTGTATGTACAGTATTTCTGGCTCCGCATGGAGCATAGGGTCCAACAATTGCTAGATGGTCCCAGAAAGAATTATGAAGATCATAACTGTGGAATTATGTCTTGCATTTAAGGCATGAAGAAAACAAGGACAGTGTGTGTTAATTAACTCACGAGGAATAGTATATAAAAAGTTGCCAAGCTGGCATTCACTAGGAAACAAGAGTTGAGAAATGCAATGAAAATACAGCTTCAGCTTTAAAAAAAGGTAAAGGTAGTCACATAGCAGATACTGCCGTAGGGGAGTGAATTGTTAAAGACTTCACCATAATAGGTCCAGCATCGAGAGGTGGGATGACCAGTTCCATTCCTCGTTACCTTTTCCTTCCCTAACTCAAAGGCAGGTACCCAATTACATCTGTACATCTTAATTAATGATCATAAATGTAAGTATTACATATACAAATCATGTATTAAAGTAAGAATAATAAAATTTCTTACATACCTGTCCCAAATGTCAACCACACACGCTTCTCGAGGTGGCTTGCCTGGTCTTCTCACAGCGGTAGCTCTAGTGGTCCCCTATTTTAGCTTTTTGTATGCTGCTTGTGGCCACTAATCTAAGCTGTCTCTTTTGAAAAGGCACTTAATTCTAGTTAATTAAGTGTTTAGCAGTGCCAATAGCTTAAAAAGCCCATCTTTCCATGACGAAAAGCAACAGTTTTGCTGTGGTTTTAGCAAATTTCTGCTATAATATTTTTACAAAGAGTTTACAGGTTTGATAAAACCTTTCCTATCTCTACCAGGCTCTTGGAGAAAAGTTCGGTCCCACAGTTTTGGAGATACAATTTAAACAAAACGAGCACAAGCTTTCCGCGTGCCTCACGTGATGTAGAGTGGGTCACCCTATCATAAACATACCAATGGGCTCATAAATTAAATCGCCCCTATAGCCATTTCAAGCATACTGGTCTTGCCATGGTCCCATTCAAAAAGATAGAATTTCTAGTCACCCCGGGTCATATCCTCACGAGAGGGAGAGAGAGAGAGAAAATGGAGAGAAAGAAAAGAGACTGTGAGAGATTTAAACAGAGGCACTCTTTAAGTTTATAGATAGCATTAGAATTGAAGAAGATTCGTCCCATTCAGTAAAGGAATTAATAGGGCGAACTAATTTAAAGACATAAAATGTAGATAGGCGAATCGTTATGCGACACCATCCGAAGAGAAAGGCTAAGGCACACAGGGAGGAAGTGGAACAAACAGTTGTCTGCCGAATACACAAACTCCAAAAATACCTTTCTCTTGAAAACAAGAAGAAAACTAGAAAATAAAACATAATAAGAAAAACGCACAAACCAGGAAAAATTTGCTTCATTACTTATGGATCCTTGTACACAACATTTCGCAGACTATCATGATGTCGCATAGAGATTTATGATCAATAAATTTTCTATATTTTTTTTCTACCCGTGTCCTCTACGTTATTATCGCTCTTTTATCCTTTTCCTGGGGTTTTTTCGCATTCGTTCGTTTGCGACAAAATATTACTTTCCCATTCAAACTTTCGCCTGTTTCTTTTCTCATTTAGAAACGCATTTTATTGCATAAGGTGTCAGGCCCAGCAGTAGACGAAATAGTGTGAGAAATTCGTTCTCGAGAGACCGAATGGCAGACATTCGTCTCGTTTTTCCATGACACTCACGCTTCTACGGCTAGTTCTCAGCGTGAGGTGTTAAGACGCGTATTGACAGGTTATGGCAAGCGTCTGAGTTATGTGAAGTGTTAGACGAGAAGGAGAGGCTATTTCGGATTTGCGAAATAACGTGGGATCCTATGTCTGTTTCATATATCTACCCAGTAGCTGAAACTTGACTTCATTCAGTACTCCTAAATCTGCAGTAGACAGATCACTCGTGCTAGAAAATATCTTGTATATTGCAAAGTTCTGAGTTTCTTGGCAACATTTTGCCGAGTTCTAGACTACCATTATATTGAAGGATTCTTGTTCGTGGTATTAATATGTAGTTCTGTGTGGAGTGAAAACTGGGGTAGCCCAACTCTACCAGCGTTTAAGTACTGATGAGAAATATCTGTGAAGAACTAAACATTCTTTTAATTAAAGACGTGTGGGTGTACAAAGTAAAACCTGTCTGGCATTGTGGTTGCATCCAGAACGACAGAGTACCCATTTTCACAAACTTTAAGACAAATTGAATAACTGTGCCTACCGAGCCAGATTAAATTCTTCCTGATAAAAACATCAAGTACCTGCAGCCTCTGTGGCGAAAAATATTACCAGCATTAACTTTCCGACGATTTTGACAAAAGGGTGGTGTGAACAATAATAATTATTATTTTTTTTGAGAGAGAAGTTACCAACCGGTTATTTTCCTAAATACGGGAAACCTCGTGATTCTGACATTGTGGGCCCGCTAAAACTAATTCCTACCTGAACTGAGTAAAGTGACAATAACTAAATCTGAACAAAATATCGCATGAAGACGCTTCCCGGACCCATTGGATGAAACCAAGATCTGCAGAGCTGGGTATCCGCTTCATCAAACGAAAGGCAGATTTACGTTGGGTGTGTCATAAATTGCGCCAGACGGTGAACACTATTCAGACATTAGGTAAGAAAGTGAGACAGGGATCTCTGCTGAAAGAACAGAGTGAGAGTAGACTGAGTGATGTGTTTTTTTTATATATACACCCACTTTGTAATTTCTTTATGCAAGTTTGTGCTAACAATATTTTCCACAGGATAGATCAGAGTATCAAAGTCTGTTCATACCTTTAAAGGGAAATCTTAGATCTAGCATATGTATCCGTGACTCTTTGTGGCTATCACTTTTCTTCTAACAGGACTGTGGGCTATACATCGAGGGAAAAGATCATACCAATGGGTCTATCATTCTTGTAGAAATTCATTGACTTTATGACTATCTGTATATGCTTAAATGTAATTTTTTATGTGTTGTGATGGAATATTATTATGATAATTAAATGTTCAATTAAACTTAATCAGTGTGGCGGTCAGTTCGTTCCCAAATATCTATATTTTTCATTGTCATAATTTCACGTTTGTGCGTCTATTGTCGTCACTTATGTGTGTGGGTATGTGAGTAACATATATATTAATATATATTATATTAGATTTGTCTGACTAATCTAACTCTGTTGTAGATGATAGGCTGACTGAGAGAAGCTTCTCGAGTGTCAGAGACAGAATCTACTATATTTCCTCCACCTCACTCGTGAAATCTATTTCTATTTTATCACCTCCCACTGAGCTATCACTTATTTCTATGTCTATTCAGAAGGGACCAAACTAAGTCTTAATCACCTATCACAAATCTACAACACATGACAAAATAGATTTCTAACAATTGTGTCTCCAACAATAATCATACTAGACCACAAGGCCATTTCTATTTAAACGTGCGCCCTAATATAACTCAAGATCTTGGGCCTAGGTTGAACGGCGCTCGCCTCACCAAAACTCTGTTTTTTTATTGTGTCTATGCTTAGTTGAAATACACGTAGATCTTTCCACAAATCTCGATCCTTGTTTTCTACCAAGTCCTGTTGTCGACTTTTTCCTTTGTCATAGTGCCAAGTTGGTCAGTATCTTTTCTCTCTGCGTTTTTTTTTTCTATTTCTCTTACCCTAAATTTTGTTTGTCCATTCTTACACCGTTTTCGGGCGTTCTTCTTGTCACTACAACACCCAATAAAGGTCGATTGCATTCTGCTAATCTTTGTGATTATACTTTCTTGCTCATTAGCTTGTATCGTGAATTCTCTGTTTGTTATCTAAGCCGCCCTTGGGATTCTTATCATTCTTCTGGGAGACACATCTCTGTCGCCTCCATTGATTTACAATTTGACTAGCTGGATGTCCATGAGTCATTTTCGTAACATTATTTTCAGAAGTTTCTTTTCACTTTTTGTTCCAGAGAGTTCTAAATAAATAATACTTATAAATGGGTATGTTGCAGACACTCGTAAAAAACAAAGAAGTTGAAAACCAGACAACACAAAAACAACTGTAGTGACAGACTTACCTGGGGCTGGAACCCAGGACCATCCGAACGGCACTACCACCTCGCTACGGGAGTAAATCGTGACAAACCACACTGCTAACTAAGCCAGAGAGTTTTTAACATTTCATTTGTGATATGACTACATACTTTCATGAAGATTTATTTGTTTTTCAGTAGCCCTAGCGCAGTGTAAATTTTGTCATGATTCCTCTCCCCAGCTACACTTGGCATTGGTTCCTCTGATTTTATCATTTTTAAAAACAGACCTTTCTTCCTTCAAGCTATTATATTTGATTTGCTACCGGCGCTGAATTTTTCAACGAACATATTTGTTGCACTCTTTCCTGTAATGAGTTTTCAATTTTCTTCTAGTGAACATTACTACGGAATCTTGCAAAATCATCGAACAGCGAAGATATTTCGTTGTTCGATGATTTTGCAAAATTCCGTAGTTTTGTTCCACTTTTATCTAGATGTAAGTTTTTTCTTGTTTTTTTCCTTGGTCTTTCTATATTTTTGTCCAGTTGAATTTTGCCTTCCAGTGTTTATGGCATTTCTTCTTTTCATTTTACAGTCCATAGTTCTGTCATGTTTCTGCAGTTCTTCTGTCCAGTATGGTTTGTTAGTCGTGTTTCTTTTTCCTGGCTCCTCGAGGCATTAATTTCTTTGCTGCATTTAGAATTGCTCTCTTTAACGTTACAACCATTCCATCTTCTTTTTTTAAAACCTGAGCTGATCTCACTGTAGACAAAGAAAGAATAGGATTCGTGTGTTTTGGTTTGGGTTTTGAACCCTGCACTTGAAAACTGATGTTTGTCTCGTGCAAGGGATACTCAGTTCAACCCCTTGTGGGTTATAATTTGGGTATATAGTGTTCATCATTCTATATAGCGCATTACATTGTTGTTATTCTTGTGTGCCGTTTGTTGTGGCATTGTTTATTGTATATGGTGTTAGTAATGTATCTTCTTCCATGATACTATATTTTTCTCTTTTGCTATTGACATCTTCTTAAATGTATCTACTGGGCGTTTGTTGGTTTTGAATTGGTAGTTTTTTTGTTTGTTTTTATTGTTTTTTTAATTAATTCTTGTACTGATATTGTATGGACATATGTTTTTTTTCCTTGCCATTCTAATTTGTTCTGGTTGTTATATTTTGATTCTTGTTTTGGTAATATAAAGTTGTGTTCTCAAGTATTCCATGAGTGGTTTTCTGTGCTGTTCATATTTCTTGCATGTTAGCATATAATATGCTATGGTGTTTTTCTCCATACATGTTACACAGGAGGGTTCCTCCACCATGAAATAGTTTGTTCCTAGTTGAAGTCTAATCAGTTTTCTATTGCATGGTATTTTTGGTTCTCTCGATACCTGACATGTCCGTGCTGGATCCTTTAGCAGTTTATAGGCATGTCTGCCTTTTTTGCTTTTCCAGTTTTCTGTCAATTCCTTTGTTACAATATTTGTAATTATACTTTTGATCTATGTTGTGCCTAACCCTGAGTTTATGTGGTTTGGACTGCTTCTTCCTGTTTTTGCTTCCTTGTTGTCATATAATCATTGGGTCGATCTCTTCTCCTCTCCGGCAGTAGTCAGTTACATTTGTTGTGAAGACTGATTACGTAAAATTTTCAGTGGTCGGCGTATTTCTTTCTCTGCTATCAAGCAGATATTAGCTATTTTCTAATCACCTGCACTCCTTTCTGTAATAATTCGTCTTATCTGTTTACCTGATCATCCCTGCTGAGAGAGTAGACAGGTGATGCAATATTGACCGACAGTCATGTTGGTAAAATTCTCGTGTACTAAACCTTGGCGCACCGGATTAGCACGGCGTACGCCCAGCCAGTTTATTTAGCGCTGATATGGCGATTGGGATTCCCTAATTACTGTCGTGAAGAGTCACAACCCAGATGGTTACACGAGGGTCCGTGTTTGCACAAGGACAGGGAGATAAATTACCCGTCTGCGGACATATTATAGACATTCACCTGGAAGACGGAATGAGGTAATAGCATCTGGATAGAAGTATTACGAAGATATTACTTGAGATAAAAGTAAGACGTTATTTGTAATCACTGACGAGAATAGTACGGAAATCTCACTTCCATATTTGAAAGACATGACCTTTGCACTAACGCACAGAAATTTCCTAGTGGAAACATTTGAATTACCCCACCAAAACACACAGGTTTTTAAACGATTGGAGGGCATTCGAAATACAGGAAGAACAAAATTCCTGATTGGACCCTACCTAAATCGTAACAAAATACTGGGGGGAGGGGGGGAAGGAGCGAAGTGTAATATAACCTGACACTTTAGTCAGTTTAGAACACTGTGAAAATTCACCTCGCGCCAAGAAGACAACCAGACCTTGCCAGAGTTAAGAATAGCAGCAGATTTCATTTACCAGACCGGACTTTGTTTGAGCATCTTGAGGAATTATCTTCCAGGAAAACTCTACCATTTTAACACGGAAAACCGGAATCTGAGGAAACTGTAACACAAAGTCAAAGTGGGAACTTATTGCTAAAATAACAACACCCCAGACCACGTGTAAGAGGCATCGTCAAGCTGCCTTAAACTATTTCTCTGAGCCAGCAGTCTGTGAGCCTAAAGATTGGCGTAAGTTGTACATTTTAAATTCTATATTTTGCATTATTAACATGTGAACTAATATGTATATATTGACATGTGAATATTAATATGTGAAAATTGCTAGTGGATGTCCAAGTCATTTGAGGCTGGCAACCTCAGCATATAGAATGATGATTTCATGAACCACCACTGCCAGGGCTGGTGACTGCTTTATTGCGAGTTTCTTACAGAGAACTAAAAGCAGAGGTAGTCCCAAGTTCCATATGGAGCAGGGAGTGAATGATGAAAGAAATGATGTACATAATCTATATTATTAACATTTTCAACCAGTGTAGATGTAAATGTAAACATATTCAATCTATATTGTTAACATTTTCAAACATGGTAGATGTAAAGGGAAACATATTCAATTTATATTATTAACCTTTTCAACCAATGTAAAGGTAAATATAAATCTATTCAACCTAAATGTAATGAATGTTTTTCCGCTCAATGGGATTAATATTAATTCTCAGCGAGGGTAAAAGTTCTGAGGTAGATGGGATGGTGGAATAGGAAGAGGGGGACACATAAGTATGTGTCGGGAAACTCAATACTCAGAGGGTATTTGTTTCTCTTCTTTTGTGACACTAGTTGGTGGTACCAGTTGAGGGTACTATCTCTGGAACAAGTGAGGGTATAAGTGGCCTGAAGTCGACGCTAGACACCATCATCAGACGGGTCTTAGAGACGCGGGACCAGCTTGGTAGTTACTCCCTGACACTTCTTGGAACGTGCTACAACTTTCAAACTTGACCAGTGACGAGTGTGATCCAGTCATCTATCTACAAAGAACCAAACATCAGCTGGAGCAGAACAGACAAACTCATTGGCAGCTAAGTAGAAACATAAAAGCTGCCAAGTGAACTATCCAATTTTTAACTCCATAACATCACTCGATGATGACTATTGTTTGTTAAAGAATTATTCATTTTTATAACTGTTAAAACATAATTGATTATTAAATTTGTTACTTGTATAAAGACAAATCTAAAGTTGATTTAATCATTTTGAATGTACTACAACCGTATGTCTCAGACAATTTCTTAAATACACTTAAACAGAGCTATACAATAATAATAAGAGGAATTTCGCTGAATTAACTCAGCTGGGGGCTTGAACGAGCTAACGAATTATAAGAAAACCCTATCCTTCACAAAAGTTGACGGCAGATACTAGAGTTAACATTTGCTCAGCCTCATGCAGCATTGTTCTCGCTTTTCTGAATATCTTGTGAAAACTCACTTGAGGTAGAAGCATCATTATCCTTCTACCTACAACTCTGCCAAGAGTAATCTTGTGCGAAGGTAGACACCTTTGAAGACCCACATTAGTTACTCTTGAGTTTTGGCCACTGTTTGACCCCTACTGCAGAGCTAAGGGGAGACTACCCGTGACACTTGTCGGCCACCTCGTTTCCTTCTGAGTGCGAGGGCATCCATGCTAACAATACTGTGCAGCCCCTATTATTTAGGTGTGTACTAAGTTGCAATATTTCTTCTGCTATGTCTGGTCGGCTACATTCATGTGCATTTCTCAGGGCTTGAAGAGCTGACAGTAAGTCGGTTAATATTGTTAGTTTTTTGGGAGGCTTGTCGGTAATTATTTCTAGTGCTTTTGCTATTGCCACCATTTCTGCCGTGAATATCGATGCGTTTCCAGTGACACTAAAGATTTTCGTCATCTTCCAGGCTGGAGTGTGTATTCCTATTCCGAGTTCTTCATTTTCTATCTTTGATCCATCAGTGTATACTTTCAAGCTACCCTTAGTTATATGTTCTATATATTCTCTGACTATGATTTTAATATTTCTGCTTTTTTACTTATAATAAGATGAGAGTCAATGTTAGGTTTCTTGAGCTCCCAAGGAGGAATCACTGGTATGTATTTACTACTACATTTTATTGCATTTCTTATAGTATTGTGTTCTTCAATTTCTTCCATCCTATTGGAAATCTTGTGGGATCCAGTGGAGTATCCCAGATCGTATGGAGATTCTTCACAAACATTGCAAGGGCTTGGTGATTTTTGTCTATTAGGACTTTGCCCGTGTAGTTCAGTCTAAGTTCTTTTCTTCTTACCTTGAGGGGCATTATTCCTAGTGCTACAAGTGATGTTGATCTTGAGGCTCCAGCTATTGTACATAGTGCCTGGTGTTGTATTTTGTCTAGTTTTTTCTTATTGCTATGAGCTGCAGAGTCATATATTATGCATGCATAGTCCATTTTCCCCCTTACAAATGACCTGTAGAAGATGAGAAGTGACTTGATGCTTGCTCCCCATCCACTGCCTTTTAGGTATCTCATCATATTAATGAGTCCTCTGCAGCTCTCAACCAGCTTGTCTATATGTTTTTTCCAGTTTAGTTGTTGGTCTAAAGTCATGCCTAAGTATTTGTTTGTTCCTACTGTTTTTATTTTGTACCCTTGGATGTTTATGTCTGTTGTTTTATTTTTTTTATAACTCTACCTCTACTGAATATCATTCCGACTGTCTTTATAGCAATTAGTTGGAAGCCCCACTTAGCCATCCATTCTGCGATCTTGTTTATTTGGGCTTGAAGATCTGTATATAATCTGGGAAGGAATTTCCCCGTTCTCCAAATAGCTGCATCATCTGAAAAGTGTGACAGTTTGTTTCTTCTGTTGCTGAATTCCTCTCTTAAGTCATTAACCATAATATAAAATAAGGAAGGAGATAATACTGAGCCGTGAGGGATGCCGTTCTGTTGCTCGTATAGCTCTGATTTGTCATATGTCAATGCTGGATTAATGCGTCCTCGAACATGTCGTAAAAGGCGATCAATATGAGATTGTGTTTGTGACTGGCAACCTCATCGTGTAAATTGATACAGAAAACATTGATGCAAGAATCTGTGCTTTGACATAGACTTCTTCGAGGAGGACATCTGCATTAGTGGCTCCGTGTGTTCCATAGGGAGTGATTTCTGCAGGACTGAAGACACAAAGTGTATCCATAAGTTTCACATCAAATGTCAGTAGTTGACTTTCTTTTTATCACATGGTGACGATAATGATGATGATGATGATCTCATTGCAGCACTTCTAAGTTCTGTTCAATGTTCCCAGTTTGCCATTTTTTTCCCCTTGCAGTTCCATCGTGGTTAAGGGCTTCTTGTAATTGAAAGTAACTGTTAATGAAGCCGCGTAGCGTAGAAGGTTCTAAATAAATGATTGAAAATATGGTAGTAATTTAAACGATAATATTAATAATTTAATAAACGACGACGATTATTCGCAACGATTAGATCCTCATTTAATTAAAACAATAACGGCAGTACAAATTAGGACATTGCGATTCAAACAACGCGTTCAGTGTAAGCTGTCAAAAGGAAATTGATGGATGACAGGTTTGTGTGGTGCGATGCCAGGACTACCATGATAAATAGCATATAATGTGATTCTCGAAATGTAGGAGACAACGTTTAATTTTTAAGTAATGTTTGTAAGTACAGAGAATTTAATTTGAAACCTCTGTACAGAAAACGGGTACATGGAATTGAGCTTACGTGACTATTCTAGACTAACGTTATCAGCTAATATTTAATTAAATGTGACATCTGTCAACTGATCACAAATAAGGTGAGAACTAACATCAGAAGCAAGAAAATAAATGCCCGCGCTCACGTTGACAAGAGAGAGAGAGAGAGAGAGAGAGAGAGAGAGAGAGAGAGAGAGGGAGAGAGAGAAAACGAACGAACGAACTTTATTTTCAAAGGGTTAAGAATTGGGCACGCAGGCCCGTCTTACATTCGAGAGAGAGAGAGAGAGAGAGAGAGAGAGAGAGAGAGAGAGAGAGAGGAGTTAGAGGTTTAGGCAGTTATTAGGAACTTAGGACTGTCTAATTTTTCTAGAGTACTAATGTAGCATAATAACATTTTCAAAAGAACTTACAACTGTCAAGTTAATATAGGTCATAGCACTTCCAGATTTCAAGTTACCAGAAGCCAAAACAGATCGATTGTTTTTGGGCCTTTGTGAGAACAAGTTTTCGATTTTATGTAATAAAGAATAGGGTTCAAGTTGTGTAGGAACGACAACTGTACTTCCAAGGGCAAGCAGAAATAACGAGTAATATAACAATGTTATGTGATTCTTGTAGAAGCCATAAATAGAACTAGTGTTAAGAACATCAAGCAACTCTACGGGTCGTTATACGATTTTAAAACAGAATATCCAGTGGTCCCATAGATTCAGAAACATTAGAATGGAAGACGGTTAGCAGAAGAGATTTTTTTTTTAAATTAACTAACGAGCCACTAGCGACTGCATTAGACGAAAATAAATACATTGCCTTATTTGTAGAATCACAGGATGAACCCGAGAACCTCTCAACACGAGCTGGCAAGACTTCCAGCTGAATTAACCCTTCTTACACGAAGTAATTGTATTTTATTCCATCAAAAGAAACCCATACGATTACCAGCTAATAATTGATACAAGAACTTAGTGACCTGACTGACAACTAAATACAGGGTGTCCATAAAAGATTGTACCCTTTTCAAAAAATGTATTCTCGGCCCCATGATGTGGTACGAGGAAGCTTTCTATCACAAAAGTAAGATAATCTCTGCAAGTTTTTAAGCATACCTTACAAAGACCTATTTCTTTTGTTTTCACCTACTTGACCAGTGTGTTGAGAGACATGTAACAATTACCGGTTGCAACTAAACTGCGAAAGTTTCACTTGAAATACCCGCTGCGCACTTTTTTCTTAGTCTTTGTACGGTATGCTTAAAAACTTGCAGAGATTATCTTACTTTTGTGATAGAAAGCATCCTTGTACCACGTCATGGGGCCGAGAATAAATTTTGTGAAAAGGGTACAATCTTTTATGGACACCCTGTATACAAACTTGATTATATGACAGACAAACAAGAATGCTCCAGCCTTCTACAAGACACCATTGTTTCAGTGATTGAAAATGTTTTATTCAATGTGGAACCAGTGGGGAGTTGTTGTGGTCTTCTGATTAAAGAAACGAAAAGAAAAAACATGACAAATTAGTTTGTTTGAATTTTTGTGAAATAATGTTTGTGCTGCTATAATCTGTGTTAGTGAAATAGTTTGAAGGAAACTTGACAGTCGAGGGTTACTCAGCGAAGAGCCTGGACAGTGAGTTTCTTCCAACCACCAGATGACCATAAACAACTCAGGTGTAATCCGTGTATAAATCTGTTACCATCTAGAACCTAAAAAATAATAAAATCATGAGAACCATTGACACAAAATAGTTTTAACAATTACTGCCACCAGACGTTGAGAGTTAAGGCTCTATCACATAGGACCAATAACATTGCAGAGATGCTGCTACATAAGTTAGAAATGCTACCGTACTCTGGCACATTAACTTTACCGGTATATGGTCACTTCCTCCCACTGCTCTAGTACTGTTCAATGTGTATGTTTTGTATGTCATTTGTGGTAAATGCCAGGTCTGTATTCGTTTTTGTTTTCCATCGTCTTGAGTAAAGGTTTGGTAGGTTGTCTATCTGGCAACGTTGCTGTAAAGTTATCAGTTTCCCAGTCTTCGTTTCCCTCTCTTTTGTCGTCTGTATTTCTACGCCTCCACTTTCCTGAGTGACTTGAAATCACCAACAATAATGTTATGGTCTTTAGACTAGTCAAATCCATGGGTCTCCCTGGTTGGAACTGTGAAGTTTGAACCTTATGATGGGCAAACATCTTTATTTTCTTTCCTCTTTCTCACTGTTTGTTTGTACGCGCTTTCTACATCTGTCTCCCCATGTTTTTGTTTCTTTGTTAGTCCACATCTTGGTCTCATGTTTATTTTTCTTTGTTAGTCCACATCTTGGTCTCCTCATGTTTTTTTCTTGGTTAGTCTACATCTTGGTCCTCCCTTGTTTTTGCTTTTTCTTGGTTAGTCCCCATCTAGATCTCTCCTTGTTATTTCTTAGCCCACTTCTTGGTCTCCCCATGTTATTTTCTTGGTTAGTCCACATCTAGATCTTCCCATGTTATTTTCTTGGTTAGTCCACCACTAGATCTTCCCATGTTATTATTGTATAATCAGATCTGTGCTTCATCTATCACAATATCTGATCCTTATGCTTTTGTTGGTCCACTTGTCTGGCTCTGGTTGACAGCGGTTGACAGCGAGCTGTGTGTCAGAATTAGGAAGCCCCAGTTGTATAAATCCCTGTCTACACTTATGATATCATCATTTTCCTTTGCGATCCCTACGGAGCATGGAGCCACCGCTACAGCTGGTCCCTTTCAGGAAGCCTACACCAAGCATTCACAGGCTCCTGCAGCAGTGGTTGCACAACCTCATATTAGTCGCTTTGTACGACATGCATGAGTGTGCAAATAGTTATATTCTTTCTTTGTCTCTTCAGTGACCCCGGAAACTACACGGGGCCCTTACAATAGGGTACCGTACCCAATTATTCTGAATCTGCGGTTTTGGGTTAGGTAAGTTTTCTATATGTACACCACATCAACATTTTCAGCATGCAGTCTTGCTGCAAGCACTTGTTTCGTGTAAGTGACTCCTCCCGCGTTCTTTTGGAGGATGTTTAACGTTCCGGCTTTCGTTGTGTTTTGACCAGTAGTATTGTCACCTGACTTCCGGCTACCCGAGACAAAACAGGTTGACACCAATAGCCCTGAATAGAATCCTTCAAGGCGTGGGAACCGGCATTCCTTTTACCTTGCTGGACTCCTCATCTAGATAGTCATCTCCATTATCGTCTTTGATCTTTCGGCGTAGTGATTACGTTGCGCTGTAGTTCGTTATTTACAGCTCAGATGCAATACTTGCGCCTTTCAGGCGGCAAATTCGATTTCAGCAAGTAGTGTTATTCTGGTTTACTTTCCTTAGCATTTGGCTGTACACAGCCTACCTGTAGGCAGCAGATAGTCCGAAATCAGTTTCATTTCTCCTAGATGAGTGCGTTGATGTGGGCCTAATCGTTATTGTCTTTTATCTTTTTTCACCATCGTTTTCATATGATTTTGTCTTTGCTCTTTCTATTGTTCTTTAAACTTTCCTAATCACGGCTTGTACTTAAGTACAACTTTAGTATTTCATCACACCTTGCACTTAAGTGTAACTTTGATATTTCCCAACCTTACGCTTTGATGAAGCGTTATCTTTTAGAGCACATCTGGCCCAGTTAGACAACTATTGTTCTGCGCCAGAGACAGCAACATGGGGGGTAGGAGAATTCGTTTGATAGGTCGGTTTTTAATAGCGGCATAGAAGCAACTCTCCGTTTTGTCTGGGAAACAGCAAGACAAAAGACATGGCGACGGTATGTCCCAACAAAAGGGACATAACTCGGAAGGAAAAGAAGTGGATAATTACTGTACTCGGCGGCCAATCACATGCCACAGCTTTTCTTATCACCGGCCATCCAGCACGGAGCGAAGAGTTTGTTATGAGAGCTCACCAACTTCGTTCGATTGACGGGCACTGAACTCGCAAGCGAGCATGCATATGTGACATTGCAAGATGTAGCACAAAATTAAGATTACATGAGAGCTGTGTACTTTCTGTGTTTCTCTATGGTGCGGAATGCTGGAGAGTAACAGAGAAGGAAATGTCGAAATTGTCCTCCTTTCACACAATTTGCCTAGGGAAAATTCTCATAATCTTTTGGTCGAATACCATCACCAACCAAGAACTGCTTACTTGGAGCAACCAAGAGGACATGCAAACCATCATAGCTGGCAGACACTAGAGTTGGTTTGGCCACGTCCTCAGAAGAGGCCATGGTGCCATCACAAGAACAGCTATGCTATGGACCCATGAAGGCAACAGAAAAGAATGGAAAGTCAACTACTGACATTTGATGTGAAACTATATATATATATATATATATATATATATATATATATATATATATATATATATATATATATATATATATATATATATATACGAGGGTTTTTTGTGTGTGCTAAACTGGCTGTGCGTCCTTTCCCGATTTACTTTCACAGCATGGCAATGGCGCCGTTTGGGTGATCCTTGGTTCGACTTCCGGTAAGCGAATCACTTATAATTCTTTTCTGTTGTCTGATGTTCTCCTTTATGTCCAACGAGTGCCTGTTAATTACCTATATTTTTATTTCTGTACTATACACATGGCTCAGATTTCTGTCATCATTTAATTCGTAAGAACAACGGAAACAGTTAGACAAACATATTTAAAGCAGTAGTAGTCCTATTAGTCCATTGTCTCATTAACTTAGAGACCCCTGCGGAACTAAACTGTGATTTTTTTTTTTTTTTATTAAAGCTCTAATATTATCCAACAGTTGTCCTTGCATTTTACAGCCTTCTACGACATGTCACAGCTTGCCCCATCTCTGTCAAAGGCTTTCTCCTTATTTACAAAACAGCATATTGTATTGTATATGCCGTTAATCGATGGCCTTATTGTGATAAGATCTTTCTTACCGTAAACATGGCAGGGATGTATCCAGTGCTGTGGAGTCCAGACTCCGGCTTTTGTGACATATGACTAGTAAAAAAAACACTGTTGGAGTGGCTATAACAGAATGATTGGCGGAGTGGTTGAAACACTAGCCTCTCTCTGCAAAGCTATCGGGTTCAAAATATGATGTCACACTCATCTCCCCAGCTGTAAATGGGTACCTGACTCTGCTCTGGAGTTAGGGAAGGCAAAGGCAGCAAGGAAGGGAACTGGTCACCCCACCTCTCAAAGCTGGACCTAGCATAGTGAAGTCTCTAACATTTCACTCCCCTACAGCAATATCTAGTATGGGACTATTGTTACCTTGATGACAACAACAATAAGGCAGGTGAATGGCCTTTTTTTTAAGAGACCAACAGGTATAAATGTTTAAAAAGTCATTTCATTTATTGAGAATATGTTCATTGTACCATCTGATCAAATGGTAAATACATCAGATTTCTCTCTCTCTCATTCCTCCCAGTCACATTACACTCAAATAATTTGCATACAATATTTTTCAAAATACCAGTAATCATTAACCAGTCCAGCAACATGCCAAAAAATTTGTTTTATATATATATAAACACACACAGATTCTCTTCTCTCTTGTGAATAATAATACAATCAGAACGGTATACATTAAATCTCGATTCTACAGATTTAATATGAACAATTCCCCTTTTTCTCCCTAGAACATATGTGTTTTCAAGCCCAAGGCTGGGTTGGAGGAAAATAAGAGAAATTGAGAGAGACGAATAAGAAATATTTATTTAAATTAAAGTACAGAACTGACAACCAGTTGTTGCCTATACAGCTCACATAATAATCTCTTTATCTTCCATATACACTTTTATTATACCAATATACACATCTAAACTAGAAAGTATATTTTTGTATTTTAATGATACCACTTAATATGAGCCAACAAGGTGCTGGGGCTTAAATCCAGCATCATGGAAGAACGAACCTGCTGATTGCACCAAGTGGAGATACTCCTTATCGCATTGCTTCATACTGGACAAACAGAAGCTCTTTCAAGCAGAAGAGAAAAGGACACGCTGAAAGCAAAGGCAGGCAAAACGCAGCAGAGGGTATAACACTGCAAGAGCACATCATCCTGAGTCACTTATATCTGGACAAGGCCACTAACTAACAGATCCATAACTTCTATGAAGAGTTTTTAAAACAGGTCTAACTTAGTGGTGATTTTTTTGTCTTTTTTCTACCTGTCTTCTCTTCCTCCAACCTCTATTTTTAAAACAATCGTTCTCTCTCCACTTATACTAAACTCAAGAACCAGTCACATTAATAATTTATATACAGTTCTCACCCCATCACATACATTTTATATACATTCCTCATTTACTCCATATATAATCTATATACAATTTCACAGTAATTCAGTCTACATAATCTACAGCACACACTGGCCTTCTTCAAACTGCTCCAATTCCATTATTATGACATTAATATCTAAATAATATTTCTTACTGAGACAGTTAACAAAAGAAAAACTTTGTTTGTACTATCCTTGGAAAGTGTTTAAAACAGTAGTTGCCAGTTATGTACAAATGATAAATTTCTTAAACAGAGAACAAATAGTGGTATTTTGAGTGTTGATGAAGATTCATATTTATGTCTTATATTAGAATGAACAGTGGTATTTTGAGTGTTAATGAAGATTTATATTTATGTCTTATGTTAGAATAAACAGTGGTATTTCAAGTGTTAATGAAGATTCATACTTAAGTCTTATCTAGAGTGTTAACAAAGATTCATAATTAAATCTTCTCTTGCATGTTAATGAAGATTCAAACTTATGGCTTATCTTGTGTTAACAAAGATTTAGATCTTTGTTAACGAAGATTCATACTTAAGTCTTATCTTAGAACAACCAGTGGTATTTCAAGTGTTAATGATTCAAACTTATGCGTTATCTAGTGTTACCAAAGATTCAGATTTAAATCTTCTCTTGAGTGTTAATGAAGATTCATATTTATGTCTGATCTAAAGTGTTACCAAAGATTCATATTTAAATCTTGAGTGTTAATGAAGATTAATACACAGATCTTATCAGATTTGTAACCCTTGTCTGCATGGACGATGATCAGGTAATCTACTTTTACAACGGGAAAACATTATACTCATGTGCTTGGCAAAGTAACATAAATTATATGTTCTCAAACTTCTGTTGTTTTCTCATTCTGAATCTTGTTAGTGTCATTTGATTTTGAGTTAGCCACTTTTCACCTGCCCTTTTCTCTCCCCACAGGTAGTTGTTTAATACTTAAGAAGTTACAAAACTCAGGAATATGTAGTGTCGTGTCCATGTTTCCATTTAACAAACGTGGTAATAAGCTCATCACATCAACTTACTTGCCAGGGCCAGGGGTATAATGAATTATGTCTAATCCCCATCTAACTCTGCCAGAAAAAAAAATTGATTATCATACTAATGAACATAAGACCTGCTGTGAATATGTACATCATCTAGTGAATATGTACGTTTGCTTTAGAAAAATTCTATAATCTAATGGGAACACTCACTCTGCTAGATAATTCAGCTTTGTTAAAACAGACAATATCCACTTTGCTAGGTAACTCAAGCTTTGTTAAACAGACAATATACACTTTGCTAGGTAACTCAGCTATGCTAAACAGACAATGCCCACTTTGTAAGATAACTCAGTTTTGTTAAAACAGACAATACCTACTTTGTTAGATCACTTGGTTGTTTTTTTTAAACAGACAATGCCCACTTTGTAAGATAACTCAGTTTTGTTAAATAACTTGGCATTGTTAAAATGCCACTTTGTAAGATAACGATGTGTTGTTAAAACAGACAATAACCACTTTGTAAGATAACTCAGTTTTGTTAAAACAGACAATAACCACTTTGTAAGATAACTCAGTTTTATTAAAACAGGCAATACCCACTTTTTAAGATAACTTGGCGTTGTTAAAACAGACAATGCCCACTTTGTAAGATAACTCAGCTTTGTTAAAACAGACAATATTCACACTGCCAGATAACTCAGTTAAACAGACAAGATCCACTTTGCTAGGAAACTCTTATTAAATAGATAACATTCACTTTGATAGATAAATCAGCTTTGTTACAGCAGACAACTAAAAAACGTCCCGGTGTTTAATGCATTCACTTCAATTAGGGCAATGAGCATCAGCATTTGAAGGAGCACAAAAAATATCAACAATTACAAACAAACAAAAAAACAGCTGAACAACAACAAAGAGAATAAAACACACAAGTATATGGTTATAACATGCATAGATTCTCTAGGGAGATTATGTTCTCACTTCTCTGTACAGAAAATCAAGTTTGCTTGCACAATGGGAGAAACAAAACAGAACATGTAACTATTTGCATAATGAGTATGTCAGATATGACAGTCAACACTGAATTGTATGTCACTTGTCATTTGTTCTGGAATATCTAGCCCCCCCCCCCCCCCCCCCCCCCCCAAAGCGTAAAGGAGATTAAGGGGTCGAAACACTTGATCGACGGAGGGAATCTTTCTGATGATCAGATTCCCTCCTCTTGTACCGCTCTGTATAGAGTTTCCTATCTTATCTTATGGCCATTTTGTCTTCTTCCCATTTTTCTAGTCATCCATCAATTTATGAAAACCTGTGTACTTTTTATTATTTCACGAATGTTGCTTACAATTTTATTAATAAATTTACATTGGAGGCAAAGTCTTGGGCAAAAATACACAAAATGAGAACCACCCAGAGAGGCAGAGACATATGTGCTCAAGAAATGAATGCTGGAGATCTACAATCAATAAGTTATTTATGGCTAGAAACAGTATAACAAACTACATTGTGGGGGGGGTGGGGGGGGGGGGGGCGGGGGGGGGAGAGAGAATGGTCTCCATGACAAGTAAAACTCCATTTACAGTAATTTTTTTTACAAAAATTCTGAGACCTGTTAATTATTGTACTTCTGATCTCACGAGCTCTGTTTAAAATTGCATTTAAAAAAATTTACACTGGAGGTAAAATCTTGGGCAAAAGTACAGAAATTGTGGACTGCAAAGAAAGGAAAACAAAGATGTGCCCAAGAATTGAATGCTGGAGAGCATACACAATGACACTTTTTTAAACTATTCACGGTTAGAAATAGATATAACAAATGATAAAGAACCAAAAAAAAAAAAAAAAACTGATCTTCCTGACAAAAACTTATACGCCATTCACAAATATGTAAAACACTCTTTATATATTTACAGTTGGTAGCTCTTCTAAGGTCAGATGCTTTTGGGGATATTTCAGTCTGTACTTGCCTTTAATTTTGGTCATATATGAACTGTATTTGAAATGCTGTACACTGCTTTAAGTCACTTGCAAATTTATATTTGAAATATTATATTTTTGTCAAGCTAAAGTATGTTCTTCCTTCTCTCATAGAAGAGCCTATATTTTTTACTCTTTGGTATCTGGCCCATACAGTTCCCCCGGGGGGTCTCTAAGAGGCAAAGAAAGAATAGAAACTACTGCTCTCTCATGCACAACGCGACTAATATGAGGTTGTGTATGGGGGCTGACAACCTCATCATCTCAAACAAACAGCCACTAAGGCCACCGCTGCAAAAGCATGTGAATGCTTGGGCCTGGTTTCCTGCAAGGAACCAGCATTGCTCCATGAGGAGTGAAAAGGAGATGGAAGAATTGTCCATTGCTTTGGGTCATATGCACATTTTATACATAAAGCAACGGCAAACTACTGTACTGCACATCTGCCAAGACATGTATACCAGTCTTCGAACTGAAATTACTGTAAAAAAAAAAATATAATGAATCTGTTGTTTAATTTGTTTTATAATTTGTAATATGACATGTAATTATTTATTTCAAACATACATTTGTGTGTTATTTCATTGTGAAGAGTGTGGCTTCAATCAACAATAAGAGTCCGGCCAAAAACAGGTTGGCGGGCCGGTCAAAACAGGTTGGCGGGCCGGATCTGGCCTGCGGGCCGTAGTTTGGCCACCGCTGCTCTAGAGAGATTAAGCTTAATTCTCATCAAGGGTATAGTCTGAGGTAGATGGGATGGTGGAATAGGAACATGGGGACACATAAGTATGTGTCGGGAAACTCAATACTCAGAGGGTATTCGTTTCTCTTCTTTTACCATACTAGTTGGTGGTACCAGTTGAGGGTACTAATCTCTGGAACAAAGTGAGGGTAGAAGTGGCCTGACGTCGAACTAGACACCATCATCAGAGGGTCTTAGAGACGCGGGACCAGCTTTGCAGTTACTCCCTGATCTTACTTGGAACGTGCTGCGCCTTTAATCTTGACCAGAGATGCGAGAACTCCAGTGACCTAACTGCACAGAACCCAAAAAATCCAGCGGGAGAAGAAACTACCATTTGCAGCTAAATCAAAACTAAAAGCTGCCAAGTGACTTCTTACCATCACATGATGATTAGTATTTTCTGTTAAAGATTATTCAATTTTTTTAAACTGTTAAAACTTAGTTGATTATTAAATTTGTTATTTGTAAATATACAAATTTAACGTCAATTTAGTCATTTTGAATGTACTGCATGTTTGTCTCAGTCAATTTACTAAATACACTCTAAACAGAGCTATACCAGAATAATAAGAATTTAACTGAGTAAATCAGGGTAGGGGCTTGAACGAGCTGAAATTAATAATTGCTTAATTCTTCATAAAAGGCGGCGGATCAGATAAAAGTTAACAATAGCCCTGCCCAACGCAGCATTGTTCTTGACTTCTGAAATATCTTATGAAGACTCCTTTGAGATAGAAGCATCATTATTCTTCAATCTACAACTCTGCCACGAGTAATCTTGTGCGAAGATAGACACCTTTGAAGACCCATATTAGACACTCTTGAGTTTTGGCCACTGGTGGACCACTACTGCAAAGCAGGGGAGGCAATTCCGTGACACTCTCGTCCTTTAAGAAAGGTAAAGGATCCCGTTACACGCCCATTGAAGCATACTGGGAATATGGTGTTAGGCCCATATTTTCTTGACCATACGGTACACTAGGGGTGATGTGGTCAGCATTACGTCGGCCGCCTTTAACCTTTCCACAGTTGCTCTGGTATCCACTTCATGAGGCTGGGTCGACCCCGGAGCCATTTGCAGTCTAAAAAATCCCACCTCAACTGGGGATCGAACCATGGACCCCCGAGCTAGGAAGCCTGTGCACTAACCACTGCGGCTCTTATCCATTAAGAGAAACATAAACAAAGCACACAATTTATAAGAAAGTATGGGTGATTGGAACACATACATTACAATTTTCAAATCAAGTTAGATTTATGTTGTTGGATTTTGTTAAATCTGAGGTATGAGTGTTGGAGGTGACGCAATAAGTATTTCTCAGCACGTCATGAAGAACTCACACTAAAACAAAAAAGCTAACAATTGAAGGAAATTACCTGAAATTACAGATAAAGAAAAGAGATACTTCATAATTCTCACATTGTATTGTAGATTTCTGGTGGATTTTATTTAATCTGACATTTAAGTGCTGGAAGTGAAGCAATAAAAGAGGTCTTTTTCCAGCATAAGACCCACAGTTATGATACTTATATGAGAAAAATTACCTACACAAATAAATTATCAGAATTTGTGTGGAACAAAGCTAGAGACACTATGGATTTATTATAATTCACAAATAAAGTAACAGATTTATGAAGCAAACCCAAGATTGAAAGCGAAAAAAAAAATTTTTTTTTAGTCTTAACATTAAAGAAAATATAAACTATGCCTAAAAAATGAATGGAGATGTAGATATTCAAAATAGAAGAATTGTAATAGCAACACCCCCCCCCCCCCCACCCCCCCCCCCCCCCCCCCCCGGACACCTTTTTTACTGACAATCATGAAACAAGAGATACAAACAAATCCACATCTGAATATTTTGAACTAGGAATGAAAATTCAAAGGGTGTATAAACCATGAGGACAAAAAGCTGCAAACTGGGAAAAAAAAAACACATCAGTGACACTTATAGGAAGTTAGGTCTCTTTTGTTAAGTGTACTAGCTATGCACTGAACATATGGATTCTGATCACATAAGACTAAGCCAGACACTTTAGATCTTATAAAATAAAGCACCTGTATAAACACCAAAGGTTAGCTGTTATGAATTTTCAATAATTTCTGTCTTCTGACTTGTGGTACACACTGACATTTTTCTGTCTACCTCTTAATGTTTCCTTCCCACTGATACTCTTGCCAGTAAATTCTGTTAATTATGATGTTCAATAAAGTGTCATGTCTCTTTATATATCTAAAATATTTTATTTATCTATTTTGATTTCTTTTTTTTTTTTTAATTTATTCTCTTTTCATTCCTATATCACCAGTTTTTTTCTTCTGTTTCACTAAAACCAATTCTGGTATACATCCACATTTCAAAAGACTGTATTTCCAGCTGATCTGATAACACTCACTCTCCTTAACTCTGACCTCACTTAACAGACACAAATACAGATACCCTACACACAAATACACCCTTCCATCACCGCCACACCCACGCTAAAAACCACACACATCCTTACAGCCTAAGACACCTTATCATCCTAAACAACAAGACAAACCCCCTCAACAAACACCACACCCACCAAAAAAACTCCCATAACGTGAAAATACCCCAACGAAACCCTATGTACAACGCCACCCCCCCACACACGGTTCCAACCAAAACCCCCCACATCCCATTGATGTGGGAAACACAAACATGCATATCAAGAAGACCACATACACTCCAGTGATCCCTAGATCACACCACCTCCTAGATCAATCAAAAGACAACACCTACCCCAGCAACTCGCCCACCCCCTAATTCGAACTAAGTCATACCCATAGGGGAACCTGACCCCAGAAACGTGAGACAAACGGGCACTACCTTCACAAGCGATCCCACCCTACACCACATCCCTCCCACATCCCCCACACAAATCAAACTGACCACACCCCACCCACTTTATCCTAACCATCCCATTCTATCCTCACATGATATCTCAATCCCCCCTTTCTCCCCCCCCCCCACCTTCCTCATAACAGCGAACACATCCATATACATCTCGACCACCCACGAACTCCCCTTACACTAACCCTCATCGGCACAACCCCACCACCAACACAGTGTCTCATCCATCTTCAACCATCTGAAACGCTCACAAAGGCCTATCTACACATAGTAACGTTATCCCCACACACCACGACCACTCATAGATCTATCACCATGTGAACACCAACATCCACACTTTGCATGGGTGTTACTTGCACCCCCACCCACATCCTAGCATGCAAACTTCCCCACTATGGAGATACTAACGAACAATTACACACCCTGTACCACCCCCCCCCTCTACCCACCCACCCAGCGTACAATGTAGACCCAAACAACTTATTGAACTAATGTTACGTTGCATATAATACTCTATCTGAGACTAAAACTTACATGGATTATGTCTAAAAAGTATTTTCAACCATCCAGGATCGACATATCCCAGAACTCACCACAACAATAAAAATCCACTAGCACTTATTTAACCCCATAAGTATTATGATTATAAGTCCCATTAGAAGTTACTAGTTAGACAACTAACTTTCACTATTACACTTACTCTACACAACTGAGCACAGAGTAAACTAGAAAATTGCACATTTACACACTTGTTACACTATCTAAATTAAAATAAGTCTGTCTATATCAGATGGAAGAATATATCTTATATCTACATTGCGTACACAATTTCATGAATTCATACATGTATATTAGATGAGTGGCAGAGTTCGTACTAGCTAGTAGTGAACTTACAGGTTCTATCTACTGGAGGGGAACTAGGCGGGCACAAACACAGACACATCACTCACTTCACTTTTACTTCACTGCAGGGTATATATTATGGATGGAGGTAGATCAGCATTTACTTTACATGTGTGTCTGGGTCTGTGCATCTATCTCTGGCGCAAACGTGAAGATATAGTGTAGATGCACACAACTACGCATCAGTCTCTCATACATCAAGCTGAGCGATCTTACAGAGACTCTTATCATAGGCATACAACGATGTTGTCTATATATATATTCTTCAACATCAATATCATCTACAGGTACTTAACTGATGCGACGACTCATCTAAATTTTGCGTAGACAGGTTATGTTTATTGTGTATAGAAGTTAGATTATTCTTATTGTTTTATCTCTATAATTGAGTGTGTTACATTATAGAGGTACACATCTGGTGTCTTTGGTAAGTGGGGGGCGAATAGTTGAGGGAGGTTAAGGGTGGGGATTGAGTTAGACAGCACAATATTCTGAGTACAGAGCACACATTCACTCTGTGGATTCTAACGAACATTAGATTTCAGGTGTGTAGATAGGTAGTGCACAAGTTCTTGATCACTTGCAATTCTAGTTATGAACATTACCATCAAAGCTTAACATCACGTTGTAGAACACATCGCACAGTATTTCTTTCTTGATTTTAGTTCTAGAGACGGTGATCTCGAGAGATACAGAAATCAGGATGACTGACGTTGACAACTATTTCACACACACATCAGTGAGTTGGACAACTACATGTTGGGAAATGGTGTTATGGACACATTAGTCTAAGGAGCACAATGAGATGTGGGACAGCACATAGAGAATGCGATGTGGCACACGGAGCGACACAGATACATTGTGTGTCAGACGCACTATAACACTGACAGAGTGGCACACACACGAACCTCTCACATACTGGGAGGTGTCACATCTATTTGATGTACTTAGACACACAGATGTACACACTTGTGTGTTAAGATGTATACACAACGACAATATTCGCACAGGTACACACAACATAGTACACATAACCATTCTAGTCTCTTTAGATATAGGGATTTACTATAAGACATGTTGATCAAGGGATGACGGTGGCGATGAGGTATGTGCACGTGGGTCATCTCTTAGATGTGACTATAAGATGGGGGAACACGGAGGATAGTGTGATACATTCACGGAGAGGACACGAACTCATTGGGAGAGAATAGATGTATCACACACATCACATGTGATCTACAGGAGACACAGTGATTGTGATAGAGGGCCTGATGAGAGATGACATAGTCATGAAGGAACATTAACGACATGTAGGAGTTGGAGGAGCGCATATAATGAAGGGATTCTTGGAGTGAAATGCGGACAGGATATACCCTGGTATTAGGTGATGGTGTGTTAGAGATCACTTAAATTTAGGATTGATTAGTGGTCTAGGGCTCTGTGGTGGATTATTACATTTCTATGGTGGGGGAGTCTATGGTGTCGATGTTGTCGAGATTCTACTGTATCTTGTCAGTTGAGGTCTGGTGGATTCATGATACAATATTAGGATGGTACTTTTTAGTGTGGTGATCATTTATTGTCAGACCCCCCCCTCAATGTCTAGGTGAAAAGTAACATGAGCAATTGGTACACGTAATCTATGATTGTATCACAGTATGAAGTGTGTACTCAATAACTCAAGGTGTAGATGCATTTGTGGTGGATACTCTGTTGTATTCTATGAGGCTATATGAAGTTGTCAGTAAGCCTTGGCTTTTATATTCTCTCCTTAGGGTCCTTCAGTTCGTGTGGGGGGGGGGGGAAACAAATAAGCTCACACACAGGGGAGGTTAGTGAACACTGGGGGGGGGGGCTGTTACGGTGTTCGGGGTGGGGGGTGGGGGACACAGATGTAGTCTTGAGGGGTTGCGAGACAGGGGGGGGGGGGGTTGTGTGATTGCGGGGTGTGGGGGTGGTGAGTATGGTGGGGGTGGTTCTGGGTGGGGTCTGGTGTGCGTGCTTCACTTGAGGGACACAAACTGTAAAAGGAGGGGGGGGTTGTGAGGGGAGGGTGTGTTGGTGGATTAGGTCGGTGTATCAGTATGGGGTGGTGAGCTTGGGGTTGGGGGGGGCGTGGAGCTCTGTGTATGCGGGTGTTGTGGGGGGGTCTTAGGCTTGTGCGTGGGGGGGGGGACACACCTCTTCTGGAGGGGGGAGGGTAAAAAACATGAAAAAAAAAAATTGAATTAGGTTAATTATTTGAGAAGATATTCTATTGTTTAGGTTAGACAAAACGTAGGGTTATCAGACACACAACATCACATTTGGAGACATGGAAATCTACAATTTTTTTCACACATTCTCTTGCACAGACTCTCTTAATGATACTCATTGTGCGAGACAGGTCAGGGGTTTTGAGTGATACGTGACACTTCAGATGTGGGTAGCTTATACGAGAGATGTTGTATTGATCAATTTGGCACGACATAGTTGTATTCGACGGGAGTGAACACATAGAGACTCATTTAGATCACAATGTAACTATGGTAGATTTATGATGCAATAGAGATTGACTATATTCAACTATAATCTCGTGATAGTAGACTGGTAGACTATTGGAACGATATGATGTCTATGTGAGAGTGGAGAGTTATTACTTGGTGAGAGATTTCTGGTGTCACTGTCAGCAGTGTGACACACTTTTTTTTCAAGATAGTATCACAGACACAGCACATTAGGATTTTAACATCTATGATATCAGATAGATCGAGACAATGTTTTATATGGACTGGGGGGTCACAGGTGTTATTTGCGGTGGGGCACCACTTTGCACGAGTAGACTGCATCTTTGATATGTACAGAGACTATTAAGTCATTCACGTACACGAGGGGAAATTCTAAGGGTGCACAATATAGGCGACATAGATGTATGACACATGGTGGTGAGTGGTTTGTCATGTATAGGTGACTTGTTTACATGCGTAATGGATAGGGTGCTTGAGATATTTCAGGTAGTTGGGGGACACTGGTAGGCATGTCATCTATGAGTGGTGCTGGCACAACTTTTTATACTAAGAAGCTATATGTAGTATCTCTGTGTTGAGCGTACACAAGAGAGATGAGGTGGAGTCATCACATCACACGTCTTATAATGAGGAGGTTTCTACCTATTGCTGATGGATTATGGCGTTGTGTGGGAGATACTGTAGAGATCCTGCTGGAGTGGACAAGATGTAGACACTTCTCAGGAGTAGAGGGAGTATTCATAGACAGTCTCTTAGAGTATCTTTTCCACATAGTTAGACATCTTGGTGTCTCTGATGGCACAGCAGACACAACAACGCAGGTGATTGGATGTACTGCCATATTTATGAGATCAATGGAGTTTTATAGATTTATATTGGCACAACTTTGAACGGACGGAGACACGACAAGTGAAAACGTATGTCTATTTCTATTATTCGTGTGCGTTATGGCACAGAGTGAGGATAGGTGACAACACATGAGTAGTGCACATAGTCTGATGCGTGTGAATTCGAGCTTATCTGAGGTCTATATGGGATCTCTTAGTAGAGGAGGGGATGGGATACACAGGTGCGAGGGGGGGCACTACTTTGGGTATGACTGAGACGACTGTGAGGTCGTGGAGTGGGAGTACACATACAACATTTAGTAGGTTCTATGCCTATAAATGGTTATCTTGGTAACAGTGGGGATGAGTCTAGAAGGGTATAGATCATAGTAGGACAACATCTATGTGTGACACAAGTGTAGACAGATGACGAGAGAGTACTCCTTGCTAGATATCTAGTATGACAACACGATGGGGAGGATAGTGGGGAGAGATAGGCAGATATAATCTGGTTCAGTGAAGGACGTTAGAGTCTTGGGGCGTGTCATGGTCACAATCCAACAGTGGCTGGAGTGGTGCGAGTCACACTCTTATGAAGACACTGACATTAGGTGCCACAAGGGTCGTATAATCTTAGAATCATGAACACACACACGAGAGGTGACAACTCTTTGATAGTGTCACATCTTTTGAATGTAACACACTAGGTCTCTTTCAGGGAGATATGGAGGTGGGAGTGAACATGCGTCAAATTAGTTTGATTGATGGATGACAGATAGACTAGATGATGAAGTGAGGCACACCAGGGAGAGGTGTGTGGGAGCATTTTCTATAGAGATGTGATTCTTCTATCTCTGAGTGAGATGAGTCTGGGAGAGTATCTTGAGATGTGAGAGTGGGGGGACTGAGTAGACACTATCTCTAAATCTCTTTCTAGGGTGTGTGGTGGACTCGGGGAGGAGACGGATGATAGAGGTGGGAGACACAGTTGCTGTGGAGAAGGTTCCGATGGATTATAATGATGGATTGTATACAACAAGGGGAGTCTATATGGACTTAGGGGAGCTGTATACGGCATAACGTGACAGTCTTAGACAGTGTAGCATATTGGTATGTGTGTAGGGGGTTTTTTTTTTTTTTTTGAGATGACAATCAGGTAGACAGTAGAACGGCACACCGGTCATCTATAATGGATGTTATACTATTACACACATCAGAGTAGGGTGGGTGTGCGAGGTGGTTTACACACACACACACACACACACATAGGAGGTGTCAGGGGTATATATACACACAACCACTACACACACCATCGCACAATACATTAAGGGGGGAGGACACACGCTGAGTTGATCAGAGATATGAGGGATGAGACACATGGGACATGTGTGTAGTTGTGAATAGGGATCACTTATATCATTTCAGATGTCTTGGTAGGACATAAATTCATCATGTTCGTATCTCTGGGGACAGCGTGGACTATGTGTCACTTGAGAGAATTTGCAGGTGTCGATGGACACATGATAGTACTATCACGAAGATGGAAGTCAGACTCGAGATTGATATCATTTGACAGACTCCGACATAGATCAGGGTGCAGTTGGACATGTGTCCTATACCATTGTGGATGGTGGAGGTGGATATGATACAATTGTTAGAGTTCAATACACTTTCAACATAAGCTGTATGATGGTGTGATTGAGACACAGGTATTAGAGCACACTTATGTACACTACGTATCTAATTTCTAGAGAATCACACGTTTGGATGAGAGCGTTAGAGAACACATTATTAGTAGGTCATGGTGTTATGTATACTGTTTCATGAGTAAGGAGGTATAGACCTTTCATAGGATGACACACAGGTGAGATGATCAGTTAGCAGATGGTGATCATAGTTCTGATCGGCGAGCGGGAATACTCTACTTTTTATTTACACTCTTTGTACACACTTGATATGAGCGTGGAAGAACATTCTTACTGTCTTACAAGTGGAGTTACATGAGGGAGATTACTGGGTGGTGATCATTCTTATACGTGTTCTTTAGGGGAGAGTGTAGTGGGAAGTTAGGATAGAGGTGGTGGGGTTGGTGAATGTAGATATGTTATTTGTAGTAAGTAGGAGATTTTGATGGGGAGGTGGATTTACACTGTGTGTAGATCACATGTGTCTTCTTGGGAGGGGGACAGAGGTATATGGGTTTATTATGACGATAGGTCAGTTTTGGGTGACTATGTTTTGTGTGTGTAGGTTGAGGACAGAGGGAGGATTGACACACAGTGGAGCAATGCTGGGGTTATTGGGATACACACATCTTAGGTGAGACACACTGTCCTGGTGGTCTAGGACTACAGTAGAGTAGGGATTGGGAGCGGGATGTACACTTTAAATCTTGGTGGGTCGTCTATTTGGGTGTACGTATTTTTTAGTGTGGTTTGTAAGAGTCAGTGGTTGTTAGTTTTCTGATACTATTCTGAGGTGGTGTGTACTATGTATCATATGTGATGGGATTTTACAGGTTATTGAGTGTTTACAGTTGATGGATTTCATTGTACCCACCACACAGGATTAGTGTTGATAAAGTTGGTTTTTTGATTCCAGAATTAGTATGGTGTGAGGATGATAATAGCACCAGTTTAAAGTATAGTTAGGATGAATATTGTGTGGGGGTAGACCTTTATAAAATAACCAGGACATAAGAGTACACAAAAGACTAATTCATAAAGGGGTGGGATCAGTCATCACTAGAACTATGAATGGGGATAGAGGTGTGGGTTGGTGAATATTGGGGGTGGTTGGGGGGGGAAAAGTGGTAGGGTGATGCCTAAGAGAGTGGCGGGGGGTAGGTTTGTTTGGGTGGTTGTGGGTGGTGTGGTGTTGGTCTAATTGTGGTGGGACCAGGTGGGGGATCGTTGTGAGATTTGGATGGGTTTGTATGGATTAGTGGGGTGTGGAAAGTATAATAGATGTATGATGGGGGTAATATTTTGGGGGTTGTTTTTTTTTTGGGGGGGGTGGGTGAGGGAGTGGGATTTGAGGTTTGGGCTGGAATGGGGTTGGTAGGGGGTTTTTTTTTTGGGGTGGTGATGGGGTTTTTTTTTTTTTTTTTTTTGTTGGGTGTTTTGTGGGGAGTTGGTGCGTAGGGGGGTGGTGGTGTTTATGGAGTTAAGGGGTTTGGGTGGGGGGGGGGTGGCGGCGTGGGGTGGTGGGTGTGGGTGGGGGGGTGGGGGGTGGGGGGTGTGGAGGGGGTGGGGGGGATGGGAGTATGAGGGATTGTGGGGTTATGGGGTGGGGTAGGAGATTATGATGGTGTTTGTTAGTTTTTGGGAAATATAAGGAAGTTGTGGGGTGGGAAGGGAGGATTGGTGAGAGAGATGGGGTTATTGATTTTGATGGGTATGAGAGGGATGGATGGGGGGGGAGTGGGTTGTTGGGGGGGAAAGAAAGGGGGTTGTATTTTATGGGGAATTTATTGTTTTATATGGGAGAATGTGGTTGTAGATTTATGGGGAATGTGGTTGTTTATGAATGGGTATTGTAGTTTATGTAAAGTGAATTTGTAGTGAATGGAAATTTATTGTAGTTTATGGGAGGGGGTGATTGGAGAATGTGGTTATGGTTATGTGAGATCAACCAGGAGAAATGAAATTCAGTGGGCTCTGGAAAAACAGTTAGATGATCTAGATTTTGTCATTGACCTGGCTATTCTGTTCCATAACCATAACTGACCTGCAAGATAAAATAAGAATACTTTATGAAAGGACTCTGAAAGTACACACTGAATAGACAAAGAATATCAGTACAAATGTGGACAATGATAGCCAGACTGTACTTAATAGCCAGATTGTACTTAATAGCCAGATTGTACTTAATAGCCAGATTGTACTTAATAGCCAGATTGTACTTAACGAAACATCCTTACAAGATATAAACTCATACACATAGCTTGGTAGCTGCATAGACAAAGCTGGAGTAACAGACAAAGATATCGAAATAAGAATACAACAGGCAACAGGCACTTTCACTGCATTGGATAATATATGAAATCAAAAGTAATCAAGTCCAACACACAAATTAGAATCAACTCAGACGTCAAGACAGTCAAACTGTATGACAGCAACCAAAATGCTTGTCTTGTCTTTGATCCACCACCACTGAACCCTGGCGCTAAGTGCTTTTGATGCCATAATGTGAAACTGTGCGGTTCTGATTTGTTGGTCAGGTCTGCTATACAGTATGTTCCAATGGTTGGGTTTTTTCTTAAGAGGAGTTGTGTAATCTCTTGCAGTGCTGGAGCAAAGCAGCAGGTGATACCAAAAAGCTTTCACAAATTGTTGCTTGAGCTCAACAGAATTATTAAAATAGGCATGACAGAAAAGTTATCCAATGATTACAGAAGGAACTGAACTAGACAAGTACTAGTGGGACAAGATGTGAGGACAAAGTGCTAGCACTGGACAGGATATACATTTACTAAACCAGCTGATAACATCACAAGGTAGTACTTATTCTGGAATTCTCAAAGTATGAGAAATGGAGGTTGGAAAACACATGAAGAAGACATGGAAAGATCCTGAATGGATGGCAGACAACAGCACGGCTTGGCACACAACTGTTGAAGACCTGCGCTCCACAGACAGATTAAGGGTAATGAATGAAATAAATCAACACATTCCTTGCACCCATTATATCAAGCATATTCCAAAATATCAGGGCTGTGGAGTCGGCCACTAAATTTTCTGGCTGTGATTCCTGAAACTTTAGAAGTCCGACTCTGATTACAGTTTTTTTTACTAGTCATATGGCATAAAATTCAGTCGGATTTCAGACATATTTTCTCAACTCCACTAAAAAATGACCGACTCCATGACTCCTGCAAAATACATATGCTTAGAACTAATTCTTATGTACCTGACATACTTTTTGTTTTTTCAAATATTGGTAACTTTTCACACTTCTCGTAAGGTTTGGGTACTTCAGTTTGGTGGTTAATGCCCATAGTACATGGTTACAAATGATTTCAGCAAGGATCAATACCAACAAAATATAATAAAATACAAAAAAAATTATAAAAATAACATTCAAATATTAAATCGTTAACACCACTTTAAAGACCAAAGTAATTTTTGGAACTAGAATATAGCCCACAGAGCTAAGTCTGCCAAATCTGCTATAACCAGACTGAAGTTAAAGACTACCATGATCTGCTACAAACAGATTATGCTTTCATGTACTAGTGTGACTTACGGGAACAGAAACACTCCTTACGGGACAATTATGACCTAGTGTAACCAAACATTTGGTTTGAAAGACCATCATGATTTTCTGGTCTACAAATTATGGAATATACAGCATTTTGCCATACACATCTCTCAATTAAAACCATCAAACCACATTAACATTAACAGCGGATAAAAGATGGCAGATTTTCCAACTCTTAACTGGCAACATTTTGTTGTCTACCTCTTCACAGAAGATTAAACAGCGACACAGATATAATCACCAATGGTCCTGTTTCACTTCAGCTCAAATCATTAACTCCACTACCTTATAAACCGAAAGAACTGCATAGCGTAAATGCATGTCCGGCAATTTCACGTCAACACAACCACTCAACTATTTAATATTGGCATGACTTGCCTCCAAATTATTCAGTTTGTTTGGCAAATACTGACAGTCACCGCAGACACACAAAAAAAGGTGAACAATGTCAATGAAGTCACAGAAGAACTGCTCCAGAGCTGCAGGGTTTTTTAATCCTATGACGAGAGTTCACCAGCTCTGGCCATTATGCCAAATATCGATAATGAACACAGTTGTTGTTGTTTTTGTCCCACATAACTGTGCAAAAAACCTGATAAAACATAATAGTGCTATCAGTGAGTGTCCACCATGTGTACCTGTACATTGGCCAATATATTATGAGGTCCTTTCTCAGGTACAACTACCGTATGGCCTAAAATACTGCTACTACTGACCCCAGTAAAGGGAAGAACTGTTTGTTCTGGGATTGAAGCATATGCTGTAGCAGACAGCCACGTCTGTGGAGGCGTTGGGCTACGGCTCCGTCGAGACAATGACTGAGGGGGAGGGGGAAGTACTGGGGGTTTACACACAGACAGTGAGTGACCTGCTGGTCTGAAGCGGTCTTTGCCAATGGACAAAGGATCAAGGCAAGGCATGGAAGCATGCTCGCTATCCTCGTGTGGGGTCATGGTGCTGTAGCCGTGATCACTGTCGCCCCCTGCTGGACGTCGGTATGATGTGTTTACTCTGTATGGTGACATGCTGACTGGATTCTCGAAGGATGCCAGAACAAAGTTGGTATGGCCTGACAGAAAATGAACATTTAGAATTAGCTTTAACAATTGTATTATTAAAAGAGTAAGCATCGTGACTTCTAGGCTTTTTCATGTTATAAGTCCACTTTCATAAACGACAGTATTTTAACAGAACATTTGTTCAGTCTTAATGGAATCTGAGAAATAAGTACCATAGTTTTCAAAAATCAAATGCATTCTTTAAAGACAGAAGGAAGATTGATGACATCTACAGTACTGTTGTCTAATTATGTCTCCTTTTACTTTCATTCCCTATCTTTTACGAGCAGGAGGGCCACCATTTATATGCTCATACGGTGGTGGTTCTGCATTTCATATGCTGAAGCTACTAACCCCATGTCCTGGAACTGTAATCAATGAGAACAATTATAAAAGTAGCTTGGTGTCTTCTCCTTCCTTTGGCCAAAGCAGAAGTTTCTTTGATTTATTGACTGGAGAGCTGTCACTATGTTTTGTTATGCATCCATTTATTGTTATTCAAGTGGGTGTACCTTCCTAGACCTGACAACCAACTTGGATTTAGCACACGTCTGTCACTATATTTGCTGTCCAGCCCAGTGGTCTATGGTCATAATGCTTCTGCACACAAAGCAAACTACAATCACAGTCAGATACTATTTTCTCTCTCCTCACTCCACAATCTGTGAGTTAAAATGTGGGTTTTCTTCACTTTGGGTGATGAGCTTTGGCATGCCACAAAAACAGGAATGTATTTCCAAAAATTATACAAATAAAAGTGTAATTAAGAACCAGACAAGCACCAGTGAAACAAGAGGAGCAACAAAAGAAGCTGGCAATGAATAGGACACACACTGAGGAAACCTGCTGATAGCATTACAAGGCAGTCCTAGTTCTGGAACCCCCTTAGTAAGAGGGGTAGGAGAGAGACCAAAATACACACAGAGAAGCAAACTGGAGGCAGACATGAAATGAAAGGGATGAAGAAGACATGAAAAGATCTTGAATGGATGGTACAGGACAGGAAGGCTCGGTATTAATTTGTTGAAGGCCTATGCTCCTTTGGGAGCGTAAGGACAATGATGATGATGAATGGAAGATGTGCAGGCAACAATAATTTAATGCTTCATTTCAAATATTGATAACATCATAAGGCAGTACCCATTCCAGAATCTCCAGGGTAAGAAATAATGGAGGTTAAAAAAAACATGAAGATGGGGAACTGGGGACAAGACACGACAAGAGCCTGAATGGATGGCAAAGAACAAGATGGTTGGCGCAAAACTGTAAAAAAAAAACTCATGCTCCATTGAAACTTACATTCACCAGCACTGACGTCTTCTGCAGCCTCCTGCTCCTCATCATTATAGTAGTGAGAGATTCTATTGGTGTTGTCAGGCAGCGTGCTGATGTAGTGGTGGCTGTGTCTATGCACGTGGTGGCGGTAACAGTAGACTCCTAGGGCCAGCAGAAGGAAGCAGCCCATAATTCCCCCGGCAACTGGTCCAACTGGAGTACTCTTCACACCTACAGGTTCCGTACTGTCGGGCTCGGCTGGGGAAGTTATTGAATCTCTTATGTAATATGCACCAAGTAGGAAAAGTACCACAGACCACAGAGATGTAATTTTACATAAGAATGTTAAAAATACCACGGACAGCTAAAAAGAGTAATGAGGACAGAGGCCAAAGTGCAGAGAAAGCTCATTCCTCATGTTAGAAGGAAGCAATCAGTGATAAAATGGCTGCCAAACATCTGCTATAAAGGTGCCCAACATATGAGGAACAGAGAAAGCGCATCTGGTCATCACCCGTACCATTCCTGGAAAAACTCTACGAAGATATCAACAGGGTGAAGCTGACCACTGCTTTCTTTGAACATATTCAAGTTGACGTCTGAAAGTGAATGAAGATGAAGAAGGAAGCAATTCCTTTACTTTTGGGCATGTTGTGACAACAAGAAAGCTGAAATGTACCATGACAACAAGAAAGCTGAAATGTACCATGACAACAAGAAAGCTGTAATGTACCATGACAACAAGAAAGCTGTAATGTACCATGACAACAAGAAAGCTGAAATGTACCATGACAACAAGAAAGCTGAAATGTACCATGACAACAAGAAAGCTGAAATGTACCATGACAACAAGAAAGCTGAAATGTATCACGACAACAAGAAAGCTGAAATGTATCACGACAACAAGAAAGCTGAAATGTACCACGACAACAAGAAAGCTGAAATGTACCACGACAACAAGAAAGCTGAAATGTACCACGACAACAAGAAAGCTGAAATGTACCATGACAACAAGAAAGCTGAAATGTACCATGACAACAAGAAAGCTGAAATGTACCATGACAACAAGAAAGCTGAAATGTACCATGACAACAAGAAAGCTGAAATGTACCATAACAACAAGAAAGCTGAAATGTACCAGAACAACAAGAAAGCTGAAATGTACCAGGACAACAAGAAAGCTGAAATGTACCATGACAACAAGAAAGCTGAAATGTACCATGACAACAAGAAAGACTGAAGGAAAAAGAAACAGAGGACAACCAAGAGAGAAGATATCGGACAGTTTGTCATCATGGCATGGAAAGAAGTCAACAACAGAATTAGTAAATACGAACTTGGAGATAGGAAGTTGTGGAGGGACATGATTGCCCATGCCATCAGGCATGGTACTTGAAGAAGAAGAATTTGCATATAAATAAACAGAAAGGGAAAAATGCAAGACTATAAAGTAAGTGACATTAGATGATACAGATCACAATATCTGATGAGATACAAATTCTTCAATTATTCTTTTTTAACATTTCTAACAAGAAATGAATGACATCACAGATCATTTGTGGCATCATGGCCTTTTATCAAGAAAGCAAAGTTACCTGCTACAAAATTTATCTTATTGGTCACTTATTTTTTTTCCTACTTTCATTTGCAGTTAAAGGCATTTACAGATTTTAATTGTCTAAAGCAGTCAGCTGAGTTTATTCTGGGTCTGTCTGTCTCCTATGAACTCTCTCTCTCTATGGCTCCACCTTGTTTCCATATCCATTTTTTCTTTTAAATAGTCACTGCCTATCAGTACATCTCTACAGTTTTAAACTTACCACTAATTTCATCCCCATAAGGAGAATGTGCCCCTACCACACCACCAAAGCAGACTCGTTGGGAGGCACAGTAAGGAGACTCCAAGGGAGTCTTCCCATCTTTCTGTACTTGACACCATTGGCAGTCCACAACACCCATGCAGTCCCTGGTGAAAATAATAAGATACATGTGTCAAACAACCCATATTACCAAGCCGTACAAGTTATAGCTCTGTGTAGTCCCTGGGATTCCCCTAAAGAAACAAACAAAATTGGATCACTGCTCCCTCAGATGTGTTGTACAAGGTGACTAATATGAGGTTGTGTATGGGGACTGACAACCTCATCATGTAAAACACACTGTGACAGGAACCACTGCTATAGGCACAATCTTTTTGGTACATTTTTCCTGCAACATGCTTAGTTACATTTACAGCTCAGCTGCAAGCTACATAAGGGAGTTAAAAAGACGATAAACAAAAACAGTTATAACAACTGATATGAACATTGTAATTCCAAGTCAAATGTGAGTTATTACAATAACATTACGTGACATATAATCTACTACAGGACAGGCATACAATCAATATTAAGCGACAAAGATATCACATCATGCGACATATTCTTTATAATTAATAACATAAAGTAACTACACTGAACAGTCAGACTTTGCATCACTGTGAAAAACAAGATTCATGTAAAACAAGATGAACTTTCTTGCTAGTTCCCTTCCTCGCTGCCTTTGCCTTCCATTTTTTGTATCATTTTCATTTCTACCAACGGACGATATAAAAATATAAAACAAACTCATCAACTTACAATTTGTTTTTCCTCTTATCACACTGAGTTTTGAAACACTGCTCAAGTTCTATTTTAAAAATAATCTCAGACACTGCCAGCTTTTCTCTCTCTGGGTCATGAGGACAGCTTGGGTTTCTGTGGAGAATTACAAAAACCTGTCAACAAGACTATCTACTGATGTGCTTCTGCGAATAAAGTATGGTAGAATGAAAATAAAAACAATCAAACAAATTGTAATACGTCTTAATAGGAGAAAGGACAAGAAACAACCGACGATGCGGCCACAAGGCCTTCGTCAGGGATAGACAAACAAAAAAAAAAGAAAGTGAGAATTAAGTGGGAAACATAAAACTTATAAAATAAGAGAAAACACTCCCTGATGTGTGTCACATGGTGGAAATAAAATGTCTGCCACTGACACTGAATAAAGTATGAATTGAATGAACAGTCTGTCACTCCCTATTTTTAATTGTTTATATCCAAACCTCAGAAATGAGGTATCTGAGGAAGGTGGTTGAAGTAACAAGAAGAGACATGGTACGCAACCAGACGATAGATACGTCAAGGCCTTAAATCCTACCCCCTGCAGACTCAAATAGAACAGTCCCAATTAAGATGGTTTGGCCATGTCTGCAGAATGGGAGAAGATCGGATACCACGACAAGCATGGGAAACAAAGAGCCAAGGATCCAGACCCTGAGGACGACCCAGAGTCCGCTGGGAGGACAACATTAGACAATCTTTGAAGGATCGAGGACTAGAATGGAACCAGGCCAGGAGGAAGACAGCCAATAGGATAGTCTGGCGCTCTCTCTTCCAAACCTCTACACCTCACGGTAGAAGGGGAACGACTAAGTAAGTAAGTAAGTATATCCTCACTTACATCAACTGGATATACATCAAACATCAACTGGATATACATCAAACATCAACTGGATACACATCAAACAAATGTTCAAACAGTCAGCAATAACTGCCATTTAAGTTTTCTTTATTTTTTTTTAATTTTCAGAAACAAAATAAAAAAGAATCTAAAATGACCAATAAAATGATGTTACAAGAGACAGCAAAAATCGCTGCCCGCTGTGAATCATGTGTTGAACTGGCCAAGTCTCACTTGTTAATGAGATTCAACATTTTATGTTATAAAATGCAGTAATAAATTGTCTTTATTTTGACATTTGTTTCATATAAATTAGTTGGATAGGAGTAAAATGTAAACATTTTAAAATAAGGGAGTGTCTTCAAGCACTCTGTAGTGGAATATTCATTTTGTATCATCACCACATGAAAGAATAAAACCACTGCTAATTCAAGCATGCCGTCATTATTACCCTACAGTTCCCTTAGGAGCATAGGCCTTGAATCAGTTCAAGCCAAGCATTCTTGTGCTGTGTCATCCATTCAAACTATTCGATAATCATCAAGAAAACAGCAATGTTCAGGCTAATTCAGGGAACATTTGAGAAATTCAATAAGCATTAATTTTGTCTTTCAATATCTAGTTTTAAAATACCACTGTATGATAATTTAGAAATGAAGAATTCTTTAAACATCTTACAACAGCTGTATTTCTTACACTGGCATGTATATACTCTCTCTCCCTCACTTTACAGTGAATTTCTGCTTAAGTTGATCTAAATTTAAAAGGTTTCCTGCCCTATGAGTGTTAACAATCTTTGTGTCCTGTATATTACCCATAAGAACAATAAGAAAGGCGTAAAGCGTGTCTTACGCGGACAAAAGACAATCAGAACAGTCCAACTTTGAAAGAGAAGTGGAAGAAAGAAAGAAGTTAAATATATTAAATACAAAAATGACATGACCCAAATCAGAAGTTGCTGTAAGATAATTTCTGAATAAAGTTTAAATAACTCCTTGAAAACTTTTTGAGCAGAAACCTCTCCGCATGTTTAAAAAGTTAAACAAAATTTTAAAAATTAATATAAGATGATATGAATCTTACTTGTCACCGCTGTCCAACAGATGGCCAGAGCAGAAGTCCATTTCCAGTGGGCACTCACAGGGACACTCACATTCTGTTTGCTCCATACGCTTGCAGTTCAAACACAGACGGTCATACTGTTCAAGCAAATACAAGTTTGTTATAAATATATGTTAAAGAAAAAAAAAACTGATCGCTCATAAACCGTTCTTGCGCGTTTTAGAACACTGGATATCAATCAATAAAATGCAATAAGGAAACTGATATCTGTTGCTGTCATTTCAAAGATATTAAATATCTCGGTTCCGAAGACAAAAAAGCAAGTGCGTAGTCTCTTGGGATTGATACAATTCTATGGAAGATTCATTGAGAATCTGTCCTCCATTATGGCACCACTTTCAACGTTATTGAAAAAAGGTTCTCCTAATATGGTGCGTTGGTCCCAAGAATGCCAATCTTCATTGGATCAGGTTAAGAATTTGTTCTCATCTCATCCTATCTTAAGACTACCGACGATTGATAAGACTTTTGTCCTTCGTAGTGATGCCTCTTCCACTGGCATTGGAGCGGCACTAATGCAGGAATATTCATAAACTCTGCATCCTGTAATGTATATTTCTAGGAAGCTGAATGCGGCAGAAAGGAATTACTCGGTTTTGGACCGTGAATTGTTAGCTATGGTTTGGTCCATTCTTAAGCTACAAAGGTTCCTTCTGGGCGCGCATTTCTTTATGGAAACCGACCAAAAAGCTCTTACGGCTATGCAAAGTAAGGATTTGAAGAGCTCGAGATCTACTCGTTATGCTATTGCTCTTCAGCCTTTCCATTTCACGGTGCGAGCTATCCGTGGTTCGGATAATGTGATGGCGGACATATTGTCTAGATGCCCACATGATTCCAGTTAAATCTTGTGTCCTAGTTTTTCCTGATATATTTTCAGACTTAGGTCTGTCCTTAATATCATAATATGTTGTAATACAAATGTATTTGGATGATGTTTAGATAATTTAACAAATTTCATTTTGTCCATCCATCAGTGATATGTTGCTAAAATAGCATTGACATTTGTATATTGCTATGATTATATTATTTAGTAATGTTTGATATATGATTGGTATTGCCAGCAACTTAGGTTTCTTGAATGGTATCCCTTAGTTTGTTTGGCTTAAAGGAAATATTTTCTCCTATGTTGGGAGATGATTTGTACCCTCTTCTATTGTACCTGATATTAGGTTCATTGTTTGCATGAGCACAGAAGTGATACTGGTGCTATCTTGCTCATGAACATATTAAAAAAAAAAAAATTGCATTTTTTTTTTTTTACAGGGGGGTGGTAGTAATGTTGCTGTCATTTTCGACGGAGTCATCTGTCAAGTTATTTGCTTATGTTTGTATCATAAGTATAATTGTGTCTTTACCTGCGATGTCAGGTTGATTAGGGGTTGTCTTCCCTTGTTTATTCATTCATTGTGTTTGACCTTTAGGGTCAGAGGTTGACAGTTCGGCGTGGGCCTATGGGAAGGTTTTTTAAGCGGGAGTGAGATATACTTCCGGGAAGCCGGGAGGTCCTGTTTTTCTGAAGGGACCAAGAGTCCATTGTTTTTCGGGGAGAATCTTCGAAGTAACTGCTATGGCAGTTTTCCCCAGTGAATCTCTGTGCGTCGGGATGACGACAGAATTCCTTGTGTAGTTCTGAGGATTCATTTACCAGGTAATACCGACCTTTATGCATTATTACGCTTTTCGGTGGCAGAACATGTAAAGGATTACCTAGGGTGAACAGCAGTTCACGGATCCGCCATTTCAGAACTTATATATTTGTGCTCGAGGTAGCCATCCAAGACTGTTAGTCTTATATTGTCCAGAAATCCAGTGACGAAGATATATTGTGGGAGCCGCAGATTGGCGGAACTTCTATCTACAATAAGTATTACTGCAGGGTTGGTGATAACCTATTTAACAGAAGTACACGGCCGACGTTAGGACGAGGCCTGTGCTTCCGGCTATTATACTACAGCCTGATATGTGCAATTGGCAGGGAGTGCCAAGTTGCACCTGTGTGTCAAGGTAACTAAGGCATCTGACGCGTTTAGTCAGAGACGCCAAGGGCGACGCTACGAACTGTCATTATTGAAGAACTTTGCTATTGACCATGCACGTCTATTCTGATGTTTACCTTTTTGAATGCCAAATGTATACCTATCGATGTCAGGTCAGCATGACCTTGTTACACTGACTGTTCCTGTTGATATTATGTGTGTTCCCGTCAATAAATGTCTTGAAACATGCCTGCAGTGTCAAAGCATCCTTGATTACTGCATGTGAGAGTATGGGTTGCAGGATCTACATCTATACGAGCCTAAACACATTCGCGTCTTCATTCGCACCCACACTCAACTCATCATACGCTCGCACTACACATCTAACAACATGTAAACTGTCTTGGGCCAGTGATCACCTCAACAAGAAAAAAAAATACAGTTACATTTCTGGTGGACCAGTTACGTGGGCTCTTATGATACATTTCTTGTCGCCAATGTGGCCTAGAAACTTACATTTCTGATGGACCAGATCTGTGGGTTTAAAAAGAACAGAGCGAGCATTTGACATTATTGTTGACATTTATGGATCCAGAAATTTACATTCCTGGTTGGCTGTTACATGTATGATGTCTCCAGTTTTGTCGAGAAAGTTACAAGAAGGACAAGTACACATTACACTTCTGATCTGTGGGTCTAAGCTACACACGGGACAGCCGTAACACACAGTGCTAATTCTACATTTGCAAGTTTTGGCTACAACAGGACAGATATAGGTCATCAACGGTTGACACAAATAAACAGTACGAGCATTTATATTATAATGCTACATAAAGCATAACAAGACAAGTACTGAAGTGAACTACTAGGCATTTGCTACGTGGACCATAACTGCATAGAAGGCGGGTTCCTATTGTAAACAGTACTGCGGGTTGTTACACGTTTCATTCAACAACAGACTTTTCTAGGTCAGAGTATTCAAGCTACATTGTTGGAGGTCAAGTGTCTGTAAACAGTACGTGAAATTGTAAACATTCAATGTGCAAGCCCTAATTTGAGAAGGTCATAGTAACTTTGGTTCGTGAATACCACTTTATGTTACAGTGGATTTGACGTTCAGTGCGCGTTTGACATTTCGTTTCTGTGTTCGCAAGGAGCAAGAAATTTATTTTAGTTTCAGCTGTGACTGAACTTGTTCTGCAACACATTGAAATTGATTGCTATATGTTTATGTCACTTCTACTGTTTTGTGTATTTTTCTGCGGGTTTTTCGGTTGGTGGGTCTTACGGTAAATATGCCACTTGATCGAGGCTTACTGTAAGCGGTCTGTAGGTGCAAATTTTCTTAATTTGGAAATTTGCTAGTGACAATTGGTCGCTATTGATGTTAGCTGTGATGTAATTGTACTTAACGTTGTTTTTGTAATATTTTGTCTGTTTTTCAGTTTTGATTGTCGATTTGTTTTGTTTGTATTCTGTAGGTCTCTCCTTTCTTGTGTATTTCTCTACACATTTTTGGTTAAAACAGTGTTGCCATTTGTATTGTTTTGTGTTTTTGTCTTTGTATTTTTTTTTTTGGTTGTACTACATTACTGTCATGCACAGTCTACATACACATACTTGGTCATGTTTTGATATTATTGATAAGGTAGACTCTTCATATAGAGTTTGTTAAATAATATTATATAAGATATTTATACAAGTTCTTTGATAAAAGACTTGTTATCTACAAAGATTAAGACAGTAAAATAAAGTGAAGTGAGTATACAAGTCTAGCATTTCAGACTTGTCTCCCATTGAAGTGGGATAAGGTAATTTATTTAATTTTTTTTCAGGTTTCTGATCTCATTAGACAGAATGTCTACATTGGATTTCTTCATCCAGCAAGGGTTGACCCTTGGTAAGTCTGGTAAAGAATTGGAAGAATATTCATCTGCTCAATTCGCCATTGCATTAAAGTCAGAAGAAAAGAAACAAAAAGAGGAAATTAAATTGAAAGCAGAAGCTGAACTAAAGAAGCTAGAAGCTGAGAATAGAAGATTAGAACTTGAAGAAAGAAGGTATCAAAGAGAGGCTGAGGAGAGAAAAGCTCAAGCTGCTGCTGAGGAGAGGAAAGCTCAAGCTGCAGCTGATGAAAGAAAATTCCAGATGGAAATGGAAGACAAAAAACTTCAAGCTGCTGCAGAGGAAAAAAAACTTCAAGCTGCTGCAGAGGAAAAAAAACTTCAAGCTGCTGCTGAGGCTGAAATTAGGAAAATGGAACATGAGGAAAGAAAACAGAAGATGGAACTTGATGAAAAACTCGCAATTTTGGAGTTAGAGAAATTGAAATTGGCGAGTACGGGTGCTCAGCAAACAACTTCGAGTACGACAAAGGAGTTTGTTAGTAGGATTAAATTGCCTCATTTCAATCCTTTAAAGGATGACGTAGCAGATTATCTAGATAGATTCCAATTTTTGTGCGATACGCATAACATAAAAAAGGAAAAATATGTTGAACAACTGATGCCATTTTTTACAGGTGACACAGTGACTACTCTTATGACAATAGACGAACATGAGAGGACTAATTATGATGTTGTCAGGGCAGCATTACTAAAGAAATACCAATTAAAACAAGAAGACTATCGTCTTCGTTTTAGGACAATGTTGCCAGAAAATGGAGTAGATTTCTCTGATTTTGTTACAAAGATACGTCGTACATTTACACGATGGGTTGAGTTGTCTCAGATTGAGAAAACATATGAAGGTCTAATGGACTTATTATTGCGAGATAAGGTTTTGTCATCTGTTAATGATTCTTTTCTTGCATTCCTTCATGAGCGTAAGCCTAAAAAACTTAAAAGAAATGGAGGAATACTGTTGTCAGTATGCCACAGCACATCCCCATGCTACAGTTAGCAATTCTAAAGTGAAAGAAGGGTTGCCAGCTGCTTCGGCAACACCATATGGCCCTAATTTCAGAAAAAAATTTCAGGGTGCTCAACAAAATTGGAATAGGGGAAGTAATCAAAATTACACTCAGAAGCGGAGTAATCCAACACATGATGGTTCTTCGTCTATGCAGTGGAGACAAGATGGTAGTTCTCGTAATTTTAGTGGTAATAATTTGAGACACTTTCGTAAAGGCTATCCAAATAATAACTATTCAAATTTTCGAGGTAATCATTCTCGACGTCAAGATTATGACGATGGTGAATTTAGAAACCGGGATTCAAACCGGAATGATGATTACAATAGGCAATATGATAACAATTACAGGGGAAATGATAGTCGAAATAATTACAGGGAAAATGATAATCGAGGTAGACCTAGGTTTAACAAAAAAAGACCTTACCAACAGGCAAACTCTGCGCAACAAGAGTTTGATGGAGTCTGTAATACAGTAAATGATAGTGGTAACTCTAGGGCTATCACTGGTTGTGCTTTCGATTTTGGGAGAGCAACTGAATGCCCCCAATGCTTAACATTGTTTGACTCATCAACTGTATCTACGCTAAGTTGTGGTCACCCTCTTCCTGCTCTACCTGCTACAGTTGCGCATGATGGGAGAGGATCTCTCATCTTACATAAAGGTCTAATAAATGATAGGCTAGTCTCAGTACTTTTCGATTCGGGATGTACTACCGTCGGGGTTAAGGAGTCTCTGATAGATCCTTGCTGTGCCACGGGAAAAACAATCAAATGTGTTACATTTGGTGGTACTATGGAAAGCTATCCTACTGCTATTATTAGGATTGACACTCCTTTCTTCACAGGAGATGTCCATGCATGTCTTCTTCCTAATCCTATTGCGGATCTTATAATCGGTCGTATTCATGGGGTTAAGGAATGCACCCCGCAACAAATTTCTAGTTGGGAAGAAAAAAACATTCAAACGGTCAATGCAGTGGTGACAAGAGCTCAAGCTCTTAATCCCCCAACTTCATCTGATAATAGTAATGAAGTTGATAGCCAAGACGAGCACTTGGTGATTTCCCATGACTCGTTTGTTAAACGTCAAGAAGAGGATCCTTCTTTGAAGAAATACTTCCTTCTTGCAAAGAAAGGGGATCCCAATCAAAATACGAATCACAAATCGTATATCACTATGAAGAATGGTATATTGGTACGAATGGTACAACACTCGGACAAGTCTATGCACTCGCAAATTCTTGTGCCTAAGTGTATGAGAGCCTTAATTCTTCGGCATGCACACGATTCTCAGTGTGCGGGACACATGGGTTTTTTCCAGAACTAAAACTAGAGTCCTTGCGTCATTCTTTTGGCCATTCGTGAATAAAGACATCCGAATTTATTGCCGATCTTGCAAAATTTGTCAAGAGGTCAAGTCTAGGGGTCCGAGACATGCTGCTCCTATTCAGGCTGCAGATATTCCGATTCGGCCGTTTCAGAAAATGGCTATAGACATCATTGGTCCGTTCAAAATTAAGTCAGCCAGAGGACACCAATTTATCCTCACTTGCGTGGACATGTGCACGCGTTGGCCAGAGGCTATTCCTCTGAAGAGCATATCAACTGTCGATATCGCTGATGCTCTTTGGCTCGTATTTTCTCGTCTGGGATTCCCCGGAGAAATACTGTCGGATCACGGCACTCAGTTAATTTCGGACGTTATGTCTCAGGTAATGGCTACGCTAGACATTAAAAGGTCTCTCAGTAGTATTTATCATCCAATGTCCAATGGATTGGTAGAACGTCTTAACAGGACACTAAAGAACTTACTTGGCAAGATAACGGAGGATCATCCTGAAGATTGGGACAGGGTTTTACCTGCAGTCCTCTTTGCCTATAGAGAGGTTCCCAACGAGCATACAGGGTTTTCTCCTTTCGAACTTGTCTTTGGCGCGCAACCGCGCGGGCCAATGTCCTTGTTACACGATTTGATAACTTCCGATAATATTGACGATGATACACAATCGTCATATGAATATGTTATAGCTCTTAGAGAAAAGATTATCGAATCGTGCAGGTTAGCAACTTCATCTTCCGAATTTGCGAAAGAAAAAGCTAGGCGATTTGCTAATAAGAAAAGACGCCTACGTCAACTTTGTCCTGGAGACAAAGCATATGTCTTACTGCCCTCAAGAGAGAATAGACTTCTCATTTCTTGGAAGGGTCCATACACTATAGTCTCGAAAATTTCTGATGTCGACTATATTGTCGATGTGGATGGAAGGCATAAAACCTTCCATATAAATATGTTAACAGAGTTTATTGAACGTCCAGACTATTTACAGCCTATTTTCCAGGCGACGGACGACTCTCCAGTTCAACATGGTCACATCTCATCCCTGTCCGTTATACAGGATGAGGAAACTATTTTTTCTGACGTGAACTTACCTCTTCCTACGATTCCACTTATTTCAACGGAATCGTGGAGAGACGTTACAGTCTCTTCTAACTTGTCTTTTGAGGAACAACGTCAAGTATCCTCTACGTTACAATCATATCAGGATGTCCTTACCGACATTCCTGGACACACAGATGTCATAGAACATGACATCATACTTACTGATCGTAATCCGATCAGAGTAAGACCATACCCAATACCTATTCATTTTCAAGCACAAGTCGAGAAAGAATTGGATGAAATGATTCAACTACAAATAATTGAACCATCCACTTCAGCTTATTCTTCGTCGATAGTTATTGTTCGAAAGAAAGACAATAACATACGTCTTTGCGTTGATTATCGCAAATTAAATCAAGTTACGAAGTTCGATGCTGAACCTATGCCGTTATTAGATGATCTACTTATTAGACTTTCTAAAGCTAAATTCTTTACTAAACTAGACTTGTCGAAAGGTTATTGGCAAGTCCCATTGACGGAACACGCCAAACCTCTCACTGCTTTTTCGACACCTAGGGGTCTGTTTCAATGGAATTTTATGCCTTTCGGGCTTATGAACGCCCCAGCGACTTTCGTGCGCATGATGCGACGAATTCTATCAGATCGTGCAGATGTCATTGCATATTTAGACGACATCTGTCTTTTCAGCGATACTTGGGAAGAACACTATGTGGGTCTGAAGGAATTGCTATCTACTCTACGTGAGCATAGTTTGACTGCTAAACCCTCTAAAGCTTTTGTTGGGTTTAGTGAAATTTCCTTCCTAGGTCATCGAGTTGGTCATGGTCTGTTGAAGACAGAGGACCAAAACATTTCAAAGATATTAAATATCTCGGTTCCGAAGACAAAAAAGCAAGTGCGTAGTCTCTTGGGATTGATACAATTCTATGGAAGATTCATTGAGAATCTGTCCTCCATTATGGCACCACTTTCAACGTTATTGAAAAAAGGTTCTCCTAATATGGTGCGTTGGTCCCAAGAATGCCAATCTTCATTGGATCAGGTTAAGAATTTGTTCTCATCTCATCCTATCTTAAGACTACCGACGATTGATAAGACTTTTGTCCTTCGTAGTGATGCCTCTTCCACTGGCATTGGAGCGGCACTAATGCAGGAATATTCAGGAACTCTGCATCCTGTAATGTATATTTCTAGGAAGCTGAATGCGGCAGAAAGGAATTACTCGGTTTTGGACCGTGAATTGTTAGCTATGGTTTGGTCCATTCTTAAGCTACAAAGGTTCCTTCTGGGCGCGCATTTCTTTATGGAAACCGACCAAAAAGCTCTTACGGCTATGCAAAGTAAGGATTTGAAGAGCTCGAGATCTACTCGTTATGCTATTGCTCTTCAGCCTTTCCATTTCACGGTGCGAGCTATCCGTGGTTCGGATAATGTGATGGCGGACATATTGTCTAGATGCCCACATGATTCCAGTTAAATCTTGTGTCCTAGTTTTTCCTGATATATTTTCAGACTTAGGTCTGTCCTTAATATCATAATATGTTGTAATACAAATGTATTTGGATGATGTTTAGATAATTTAACAAATTTCATTTTGTCCATCCATCAGTGATATGTTGCTAAAATAGCATTGACATTTGTATATTGCTATGATTATATTATTTAGTAATGTTTGATATATGATTGGTATTGCCAGCAACTTAGGTTTCTTGAATGGTATCCCTTAGTTTGTTTGGCTTAAAGGAAATATTTTCTCCTATGTTGGGAGATGATTTGTACCCTCTTCTATTGTACCTGATATTAGGTTCATTGTTTGCATGAGCACAGAAGTGATACTGGTGCTATCTTGCTCATGAACATATTAAAAAAAAAAAAAAATTGCATTTTTTTTTTTTACAGGGGGGTGGTAGTAATGTTGCTGTCATTTTCGACGGAGTCATCTGTCAAGTTATTTGCTTATGTTTGTATCATAAGTATAATTGTGTCTTTACCTGCGATGTCAGGTTGATTAGGGGTTGTCTTCCCTTGTTTATTCATTCATTGTGTTTGACCTTTAGGGTCAGAGGTTGACAGTTCGGCGTGGGCCTATGGGAAGGTTTTTTTAAGCGGGAGTGAGATATACTTCCGGGAAGCCGGGAGGTCCTGTTTTTCTGAAGGGACCAAGAGTCCATTGTTTTTCGGGGAGAATCTTCGAAGTAACTGCTATGGCAGTTTTCCCCAGTGAATCTCTGTGCGTCGGGATGACGACAGAATTCCTTGTGTAGTTCTGAGGATTCATTTACCAGGTAATACCGACCTTTATGCATTATTACGCTTTTCGGTGGCAGAACATGTAAAGGATTACCTAGGGTGAACAGCAGTTCACGGATCCGCCATTTCAGAACTTATATATTTGTGCTCGAGGTAGCCATCCAAGACTGTTAGTCTTATATTGTCCAGAAATCCAGTGACGAAGATATATTGTGGGAGCCGCAGATTGGCGGAACTTCTATCTACAATAAGTATTACTGCAGGGTTGGTGATAACCTATTTAACAGAAGTACACGGCCGACGTTAGGACGAGGCCTGTGCTTCCGGCTATTATACTACAGCCTGATATGTGCAATTGGCAGGGAGTGCCAAGTTGCACCTGTGTGTCAAGGTAACTAAGGCATCTGACGCGTTTAGTCAGAGACGCCAAGGGCGACGCTACGAACTGTCATTATTGAAGAACTTTGCTATTGACCATGCACGTCTATTCTGATGTTTACCTTTTTGAATGCCAAATGTATACCTATCGATGTCAGGTCAGCATGACCTTGTTACACTGACTGTTCCTGTTGATATTATGTGTGTTCCCGTCAATAAATGTCTTGAAACATGCCTGCAGTGTCAAAGCATCCTTGATTACTGCATGTGAGAGTATGGGTTGCAGGATCTACATCTATACGAGCCTAAACACATTCGCGTCTTCATTCGCACCCACACTCAACTCATCATACGCTCGCACTACACATCTAACAACATGTAAACTGTCTTGGGCCAGTGATCACCTCAACAAGAAAAAAAATACAGTTACAATATCAAACAGTGGTAAAATAGGGGGGTAAAGGATCCCGTTACACGCCCATTGAGGCATATTGGGAATATGGTGTTAGCCCCATATTTTCTTGACCATCGGCACACTAGGGGTGATGTGGTCAGCATCACGCCGGCCGCCTTAACCTTCCCAGAGTTGCTCTGGTACCCAATTCATGAGGCTGGGTCGACCCTGGAGCTGTTTGTGGTCTAAAAAATCCCACTTCAACTGGGGATCGAACCATGGACCACTGAGCTAGGAAGCCAGTGCAGTAACCACTATCAAACAGACAGATAGTGAAAAGGCACAGAGGAGAAAGTTGAAGTCATACTGTCTATGGCTGCAGGAAAGAACCACACAGATTCAAAGTGCTCAAGAGGAGATTACACATTTCGATTTATTTTTACTATCAGATCTCAAGGGGGAGAAAACACACATTTAGCTTTATTTAGCATTTGGTGAATGGAAATAGATAGTGAGAAAATGAGTCCTACTATGAAAAAGGACTAAAGAAAAAATTGATATTTAAATACTACGTTTTCACTGTCTAAAGTTTTCACTTTCAAGCAGACATTGTACACTGGTGTGTGACAAGAAACACATTACCAATACCCTTTATTGTTTTCTTCTATAACCTTCGTAAACACAATAAATTGGAACGTTCACAAGCCTATTAATTAGTATATTCAAAGTCAAAAGAAAGGATCAACGTTACCAATATGAACTGTTTCAAATATATATAAAACAACACAAAGATTAATTAGGGTTATTTATATATGCCATCACTGAAAATACATAACAATTTTCACTCAGATATCTCTCTGTCTATCAGTGTTACGGCCTAAGCATCTGTAAAAACTGATATTACCTTCCTGTAACCTTCATAAATGTAAGCAAACTGTCCAAATAAAAATAAAAAATGTGTATCCAAAGCTTAAAGAGACAACTCACCATGCTGCATGGACAGAAAGCTGTTGCTGTATCACACGTATGATTCACAAGACCAAGGAAGCTATTTGTTCCAGGGATGTGGGTGATCTGAAACAACAAAGCAGTTGACATCCACAGATTTGAACAAGTCATATAGCTTTTCGTAAGTCATATGCTACTGTCAACTTTGCAACTTTTTATTTTTTTTGCACCATATACTGTACACACACACCCCCCCCCCCCCCCCAAAAAAAAAAAACTGTTGTTCATAATCCATCTTATTTTATCATCTTTTGCAGCCTGAGCTATTTCCATGATCAACTCACTAGAGTCTGAATGAATGTCTTAACAAGAATTACTAACATTAATCTTTACTGCTTGTGTGCAAACAGAGATTGTACACTTGGTGTGGAGTAAAAACAAAAATATTATCACCTACATTTTTTTGTTTTCTAAAGAAATGGAGGGGGAGGGGGGGGGGAGGAGAGAAAGCAAAACAGCATAAGATGAACTTCATTTATCTCCACTCACCCACCAACTCAGCAAGACAGTTTACCTTATTCACCCTGGGCTGTGACTCAGTTTGCAAATTAATTTATTTTTTGTAAACTTTGTTTAATAAGTAGAAAGACTGACCTGGTATCTAGCACACTGCTCTCCGTGGACCAGATTAGTCAATGTTCCTGTAAAGCTTGTGTTAAACTGTAGGAAACAGAAAATAAACAAATGTTAAATACCAATGGTAAAATAAGAAACTATGAAACTTACAAGAAGGAGTAATATATGTAAGTTACATTCACTCATTTACTGCAGTCTTGCTTGCTCATTTTGTATTCAAGCTGTTGGAAGACTTCTTCCAATCCCTTTATCTGAGATTTTTACATATATACTATTGCAAGCTGCAGTAGGACACAAGTAGGAAAAGCACTAGATGCCACAGAGATGTGGCTTTAAAGAAGAATGTTAAAGATACCATGGACAGTTAACAAGAGCAAATGTGCAAAGGAAGATATTTCCTCATGTTAGAAGACAGGAATCTCACTTTCTTTGGACATGTTATGAGAAGAGGAAAGCTGAAATATATCAGGACAACAGGAAAGATTGAAGGAATAAGAGATATAGGTCAGCAACGAGAGAAGATACCAGACATTTTGACGTTTGGGCATGGAACAGTCCCAGTTATGATGGTTTGGTCACGTCTGCAGAATGGGAGAAGATTGGATACCACGACAAATATTAGAAACCAAAAGCCAGGGATCCGGTACTCCAGGATGATAAGAGTTCACTGGGAGGACAACATTAGACAAGCTCTGAGGGACCGAGGACTGGACTGGAGCCAGGTCAAAAGAAAGACAACCAATAGGGTAGTATGGTGCTCTCTCTGGCAAACATCTACACCCCAAGGTAGAAGAGGAACGACTAAGTAAGTTGTAAGTAAAGCATGGGAAAGAAGTCAACAACAGAACTGATAAATAGTATTGGAGACATGATATTGTGGAGAGACAAGATCCCTACACCACCAGGCATGTTATCTGAAGAAGAAGGTTGCATCTGAGATTGTCTGAGGTTTAGGTTTACCTTCCTTGGCTTATAGCAGACTATCATCTACAGCCACATTTATTTTTCAGAATCTTTCATTCGTTATCGTTCCGTTCCCCGTGGAGCACAGAATGGAAGAAAGTATTCACAAAACAGTTGGAATGTGCTACTTTTAAGGGGGCAGCAATAAAGACGGTGCACAGACTACACAAAGCTGGATCTACAAGAAATAGGAACTGGAGAGGAGACTGAGGAATGAAGAAACAATACGTTAACAGCAAAGAACATCAAAGCCATGAAACAAAGAAGAGGAACAAGCAGGACCACAAGATCATTCAAAAAAACACTTACTGCAAAGTATCTCTGCACAGTCCGGTCATTGTATCGATTACACAGCCTCTTCTGCACAAAGCCCCTATGGTTCAGAATATCATTAGCCACCAAGGGTTCCTACAAATATAGAAAGAGATCAAGAATAAACCAATTATTGTGTTCATTTAAAAACAGCTTTTGTTCTATGTGTCCTCACCTTACATCAGTTAGTCATCATCAACATCATCACCCTTCAACTCTCCAAGGATGATAGGCCTTCAACAAACTTAAGCCAGGTCTTCCCGTCCTGTGCCATCAAGTAAAAGTTTTTTCCATGTCTTCCTTATCATTTTCATTTCCGTCTGCAGTTCTCTTTTTTCCATGTGTTCTTTGGTCTCCTTCAACGTTTCTTACCCTGGAGAGTCCAGAACAAGGACTGAACTGTAATGATATCAAGAGGTTTCCTCAATGTGTGTCCTATCTACTTCCAGCATCTTCTTCTCGTCTCTTGTTCCACTGGCACTTGTCTGGTTCTTGTCAAAAGTTCCATATTGGTGACCTTGTCATACCATTTCAATTATTCTATTCTACACAAGCATCCATTTATGAAAGTCTTTAGCTTTTTGGTTGTTGTTTTTGTTCTCCTCCATGTCTGAGAGCCATAAAATAGGACTAACTTGACATCCGAGTTGAAGATTCTTATTTTTGTGTTGGACCTGATTTCCATAAATTTCCCAATGCAAAAAACATTGGTTAGTGCACCATATCTATTTGTCTAGTTTTAAATTATTCTTCCGTTAACATCAACTTTCATGTTTCATCTGTTAATATGGTGTTCAACAATTTCGTATACATATGACTGATAAGTCAATACCATTTATAACACAATGATGACAAAGTCCTCACATTTATGAAGTCAACTTTTAAATATATGCAATAGGTATAGTTAACTTTCACAAATATATTATAGGGCTTAGTATTTATCAATGGTGAACATGCTAGCAGTCCTGTTCAGGGCTAATCCATGCTAATGGATAGATATGTGACACTACACTGTAATTCTGACTTTCATCAGGCCCGATTCTGTTTTGAGTTTCACCATTTCTCTTCTCTTTGTAATTATATGGGGTTTGCCTTGGTTCTTCCCATGTGAATATATCGTGTTTGGTATTTTTGAGTAGTAATTTTAATGGGTTCGTTTTATGTCGGTAGGTTTATTTTTCACTCGGCCAGTTTTACCCTCTTCTGAATTTTTCGCGATTCCCGTAGATTTCATTGTTTACGAAAATCGATATTTTCGGGCACTCCTGTATGACGCGTCAGTAGCACGAGGTTATCACGTAATGTGACGCAATTTTGCGGAAACGCGGTATTTGATTTTCCTAGCGCTGCCATTGGTCCGCGATTTGCGTGGGAAGGGAAATCCGCGTGGGCGGTTTCTCTTGTATATAATGAGAGAGGAAACTGCGGGCAATTGTCTCTGAAGAAATAATTGCCGCCGGTCGACGTCGATTTATCGTTCTCCATTTGCGGGAAGAAAAAAACGATAATTGGTATGTAACATTTTATTAATTCGTTTTACTTATTAGTGGGTCTTTTAGAATTCGCCCGTAGGTAAAGATTAACTTTTCAGTTTTAAAGTTCGAAACGATAGTGCCATCCATTATCATTTGTTTTGAAGAACGACGTAAACGTAAAAAGTGTGCATAAGTCTTTTTAGGATTTTTTGGCAGTAGATCGGAGAGTCTGAAGTTATGAGAGACACGTGTGCTCCTAATGGTAGAATATTGGGAAACCCCCATTTATTCCTGTATATTTTCTAATGTAAATTTATGGGGAAATCCCTGGTGTGTTCGTTAATTTTTCTGAGCCTTAAAAATGTGAGAAATATTGTCGGAGGGTTCAGATTTACATTGTAAATGAATTATATTGCTTAGGGGAGGAAACTATTCCTATAGCGAGATTTAATTTCAATAGGAGTAAGCCGGGGAAACTCCTGTGTTAATGGGTAAAAGGATTTCCCTATTTTTGTCAAGTTTGAACACGTAACGGCCATGTAACGTGTCAGACGGTGTCGGGAGGTTTTGTTTATTTTACCTGGCAGATTTTAGTAGAAGGAGGGGGGGATGAAGAGGCCACGTGGGATAGTGGTATTTTATGTATTGTGTGAAGATCGAGAGAAGTGAGAATGAAGAGACACGTGTATAGAATTATTTTCTGTATCGTATATGTTAGCGATAAGCGATTTTAGAGTGGGTGTACATGAGTCGCTGTTTCTTTTAATTTCAGCGAGTCCCGGCGAAACAGTGGGGAGCATAATTTTGTCAAATAAAATTATCCACGGCAAAAGACATCTCAGGGTCAGAGTACTAGAGTATCGTCAGGAGCCAAAGAAAATTACCCTATGGTCTCTGGCAGTGAAGTCCCTATGCTTCAGCTGGACCGAGGTTGATTTATCATACAGCCGAGAGCATTGCTATTATAGTCACTAGCAACGGCAGGTGGCCGGGAGACTGGTTTCATTCTTGTACAGCCTGAAATCAAGGCTGTGTTTTTTTCCTCTAACTCCGGAGCGGGTTAAAAGAGGGAAGCTATTCAGCAGCAGAGAAGTTTTGTCGACAGTTTATCAAGCACCTCAGGCTTGATACCTGAACAGCATCGTCATCACCAAATTCAGGAACAGGTGACAGGGTTACCATACCTAGGTCCTGATAGAAATCGAGAAGAGAGTAACGGAGACGCCGCATCATCAGCCCTCGAGTGTTAGAGAGACACTGAGACCACGAGAGAGACGGAGGGAGAAAATAGACAGGACCAGTAGGGTCTGTTCAGTATCCATTTGACGGATAGACACTGAGTCTGCGTTCGTAAAACCAAGTCTATTATTTTAGCATTTCTTGTGGTGTAGTTATCAGCGCATATCGCCTAACAAGTAGAAAGCTGTGTAGCCGTTCGTTGAGGAAGAGTCACCAGGACTAAGACAGTAGAAATTTATTAGTGTTAGAGAGTGGAGGCTAAAAGTTGACAGCCCCACCAAATTAGATTTGGTTTAAAGCACTAACCATTTTTATTGTTCCTCAGCAGGGTGACAGGAAGAGTGAATGTGATTGAGGTTTTTTTTTTTTTTGTCTCTCGTGTCTCTCAATTTAATTGTTACTTTGGTTTTTCCAGGCCGTGCAACAGTGCACGCTATCGACTGACTTGATGACGTAATATGCCATTTTATGTTTTTCTTGTATGTAAATAAATATATACATATATTATTTACTGGATCAGCTTCTATTCTTTACTATACTTACTCTACGTTGTCTGTATAGTGGTGTTTGTGGTCGTATTTATACACCTTATCTCCTTGTATTTAAAGGAAGTCAGAGGAGGGCGAGACTATAGCCATTCAAAAGTCACGAAGCGGCAAGGGGAGATTCAAATCCTGGTTCTATCCCTTGAGCCAATAGTCGCGTCTGTCCACAGGCATGTCATTTTCCATCTAATTCTATTTTTCTCAGACTTTCTCATACTAGGGTCTTGCTTTCATTCAGGCACACTCTATAAAATTAAAACCACTTCGTGACAAGTGGGCGGCAATCGTCCGGTGGATCATTCTGTGGAGATCAATTCTGTGATCTATATTCATAGATTGTCTCTAGAAAGTTTTCTGAGAATAGAGTTTCTTTAAATATCCCCTAGACTTGAGCTATATTAGAACTGATCCAGTTATAGGTTTTTCCACAGGGTGCAGTCTAGTAGATTTTTGTGGTATTTTTGACTTATATGACTAAGAGGTAATTGATGGCATACCGAGATATTTTTCTTTAACAGGAAGGTAATTTAGTTTTTGGTAGCTTCTTAACTAAATTTTTCTCAGGTTATTATTCAGACTTGACGCTAGTCTGAGTTCGGGTTTTTTGAGACAGCGGTTATAGAGGGAGCATTTTATATTTCGTAGCAGGTTGTTCCGTCTCTTTTCCTTTTCTGTCATTTCTCTGTACTTGTGAACTTACAGCAGTTTACATGTAAGATGGCGGATATGGCCAAGTTACGAGCTGCCTGGCGAGAGGCTGCTCAGGACATGGGAATGGATAAGGAGGAGACTAAGGCCTACATGATGAGGGAGAATGAGAGGCATCATCAGCAGGAAGAGAGGGCAGCTGCCGCAGAAGCAGCGAAAGAAGAGAGGGCAGCCGCCGCAGAAGCAGCGGAGAGGCAGGCCGAGATGGAACTTCGGAAATTGGAAGCCGCGAAAGAAGACAGGGAAGCACAAGAGAGGGAGAAGGCAGCAGAGAGACAGCATGGACTTGCCCTGCGTTCTCTGGAACTGCAGTACCGATCTTCTGAAGGCAGTTCAGCTAATGGAGATTCACCCGGAGTAGGAGCGACAGACACCTCAGGAAACGGAGGGCCCCGGATGGCAGCCATGAGCTTCCCATTTGACTCGTTCCCTAACGGGAATGAAAAGATTGACGTGTTCTTGGAGAAATTTCAAAGAATGGCAAAGGCATACGGGTTGGATGAGAGTTTGTGGTGTCTAAAATTATCACAATCGCTCAAAGGTCATGCGTATGAAGTTTACAACAAGCTGCTCCTAGATGACCAGAACAACTTTGAGAATTACCTTACTCGCTGGAGAGAACTGTCAGGACTGGCGAAAACTTTTGAAGGGTTGGAGGAGTTAGTTTTGTGTGAGCAAATTAAGGCAAACATGTCCCCCGACTTGAGGCGGTATCTGGCAGAGCAGGGTGCCCAGCAACTCGATCAGATTATTCTGTTTGCAGAAAGGTACCAGACAGCACAGGCCGAAGTACTGGGACAGAAACGGAAAAACCCAGACCTGCCAGCCCCAGACAAGGGAGCTTCATCATTGCAGCCAGCTACTTCACCAGCTCATCAGCAACCAGGGCCTTCTCGCAAGGAGCCTCATTCAGGTTATAACTTGCGCCCCCAGCAGCATAACAGAGCACCGACAACAACCTCTCAGGAACCCGCTAGGAACAGAGGAGATAATGAGAGGTATTGTCAGAATTGTAGAACCACTTCCCACTGGACATCCCGGTGCATGAACAAACCCCCAGCTCATCATGCAGCTTGTTTGAGACCGGTGAGATGGACTAAAGGGAATAAATGGGAACCAGTCCAGGCAGAGAAGTTGTTCTCTAACAGTGGACCAGCTGTAGTGAATGGGACGGCCACTACGTGTTTGTTTGACAGCGGGCTTACTTACCCCAGTATCATCGCTCGTCATTTGGTGAAACCAGGGCAATGGACCGGAGAAATAGTTGAGATTGGTGGAATTTTGAGAAGAGGTATCTCACAGCGTCTGCCTGTAGCTAATATTGAGGTGAAATGCAAGTTTGTGTCTGGCACCATCAAGGCAGCTGTAATGGCACAGCCAGCACATGATTTCATCCTGGGAAGCCCATACATAGTTTTGGGAAACCCAACCACACCGATTCTTGCTAATGCAAGAGGGCCTACTGCAGGCCAGATAAGTGAAAGGGGAGAGCCCCTAATTCACGGAGCCCCACGGGAGCTCAAACATCCTTGTCTTGCTATGAGGAGGAGAGACGCCTCTAAAGACAGTGGAATGTTATTTACAGAGGCGTATTCGCCTGTCAGCCCTGTTCAGCCTAAAGGTCAAACAGTGGTGACGCCTCTTACTTCAGAAGTATCTTCTTTGTCGTCGGGAATTAGGCCCCCGATGGTATTACATCTCTCAAGGGAGGGAAATACTGACAAGAAGGAACATGTGCACGGTTTCTTCAATAATGCTAATTATGATAGTGATTAGATCGGGATGTAGATCTAGATACGGACCAGTATGAATTCCAGAGATTTCAGTGATTGAGCACGGATTCCCGCACTTGAAAGGGGGGACTTATGTGACGCTACACTGTAATTCTGACTTTCATCAGGCCCGATTCTGTTTTGAGTTTCACCATTTCTCTTCTCTTTGTAATTATATGGGGTTTGCCTTGGTTCTTCCCATGTGAATATATCGTGTTTGGTATTTTTGAGTAGTAATTTTAATGGGTTCGTTTTATGTCGGTAGGTTTATTTTTCACTCGGCCAGTTTTACCCTCTTCTGAATTTTTCGCGATTCCCGTAGATTTCATTGTTTACGAAAATCGATATTTTCGGGCACTCCTGTATGACGCGTCAGTAGCACGAGGTTATCACGTAATGTGACGCAATTTTGCGGACACGCGGTATTTGATTTTCCTAGCGCTGCCATTGGTCCGCGATTTGCGTGGGAAGGGAAATCCGCGTGGGCGGTTTCTCTTGTATATAATGAGAGAGGAAACTGCGGGCAATTGTCTCTGAAGAAATAATTGCCGCCGGTCGACGTCGATTTATCGTTCTCCATTTGCGGGAAGAAAAAAACGATAATTGGTATGTAACATTTTATTAATTCGTTTTACTTATTAGTGGGTCTTTTAGAATTCGCCCGTAGGTAAAGATTAACTTTTCAGTTTTAAAGTTCGAAACGATAGTGCCATCCATTATCATTTGTTTTGAAGAACGACCGCCCACGGCGACCGTTGCCTCAATTGGCTGTGTGTGGTGTACCCGGAAACGGGGCCTCCCAGTACTGAGGCACAGTTAAGTCCCCGATGTCACTTATCGGTGCAGAGTTGAGAGAGATGGCTGAGCATCACAATCCCCCCTGTGTTGCAGCATGATGAGAACCCAGCATTGCACACTGAGCTTGGGGGGATCACTTGGGCACCAGACTTAATACTGGCTCTTGACTGGATGGCCGCATGCAGGAGATTTCTACAATGGAGGGTTGGCAGGTGGTGAGTATCTGGAAGTGGCTCTGTGCAGGACGTGAGGATTCCTTGGGAGAGCCCAGAACCAGAGCACAGCATTGTGCAAGCTCTGCATAGTTGGAGAGCCCCCTGGATGACGGGGAATGCACAGTGTGCTACCCCACCTATCCCCAACTGCTAACTTAGAACCAGAAGTGGGGTCCTCTGTATGCGTGCCAGGCCAGGATAAAATGCCTGGGAAAGAGACTGGAGCTCAGAACTCCCTAACTCAAAGTTGCAGGATGGCAGAAAAGCCATGGGAAAGACAGGGGCTATTTTGAAGATAACGCAACCATATTTTCACCATACGAGCTCGGACGCCGCCTCGGTAAACAAGGTCCGCGCAGAGCAGTGACACCCCCAGGCTGCTTGCGAATAGTCTACTACTGGGAACATAAACAGATTAGGGATGAGCCCACTCTCCCGTTGAACAGGTGCTAAAGTCATAGATACTGGGCCAGAAGGCGCACCGGAAACCACAGTATCACGCAACTCGCTTTTTTTTTTTCTATGGAGAGTACACCGTCAAATAAATCTCGTACTGGTGCTCGCCCTGTGGAGCTCCACCAGGCAGGTGCAGTGCCGGGCTCTGAGCCTCGACAGAGCCCACCCTCAGCTACTGGAGGACCCTCTAGACCGTCTTGTGGAGTCAGCAGACGGCGGAGGAGAACTACTGACCAAAACAAAACAGAAAAAGAGAAACCCAGAGTGCCACTTGTCATGATGCACTGGAATGCAGAGGGAGTGAACAGCAAGCAGGCTGGATACAGCAAAAAGACAGAGCTGGAAAACATCTTGTATGAGAAGCAAGTCAGTGTTTGCTGTATCCAAGAGACTCACTTGAAAGCAGATCAAACCTTTAAAATAAGGGGATATCAATGCTTCAGATCCGACAGAAAAGATAGACGAAAAGGAGGAGTACTTACTCTTGTAAGGAATAACATTCCTGCACACGAAAGGAAAACCTTCATGGATGGAGCAGAATATCAGCTGTTGCAGATAAAGGTAGACAAGATGGAAATAGAACTCCTGAACTAATAGAACTCCTGAACTATTACTGTCCGAACAACAAACCCCTGAGTCTCAGCTCTATACAGGTACCAGCCACCAACTTTATAGCAGTTGGAGACTTTAATAGCCACTCCCAGAGCTGGGGCTATAACCATCTAGATCACAGAGGTGAAGAGGTTGAAACATGGCAAGATGATCACTCCCTAATCCTAGTCAATAATGCCACAGATACTCCTACCTTCTACTCCAGAGGATGGCACACAACTCAACACCAGATCTTGCCTTCGCCACCCCAGATATAGCTGGATCTATTAGTAGAGAAGTAGGAGACCAACTAGGGGGAAGCGACCATCGCCCAATCTTTCTTACTGTCCAGAGTGCAAATCTCAGTACAGGCCCAGCCATTACAAGATGGAACTACAAAAAAGCCAACTGGGGTTTATTCAGGCATCAGGTAAACATGCTGCTGTCTACCCTCAAGGTACAGAACAGAGACATTAATGAAGTGGTAAAAGACTTCAACAGATGCATACTACAAGCTGCAAAAGAAACCATTCCCAAAGGATGCCGGCGTAACTACATACCATACTGGTCCAGCACACTCCAAGAACGTCAGGAAGCTATGGACAGGGCTAGAAAGGACGCAGAGTCTCAGCCTTCACTTGAAACTCACAACAAATGGAAAAAGGCTGTAGCAGAGTTTCAGAGAACAAAGCTAGAAGAAAAACGGAAAAGCTGGAGAACTAAAACGGCATCGCTGAACCTTGAGAAAGACGGCAGGAAACTTTGGAGATTAGTCAAGTCTCTAAATGAAGAGCGTTCCTCACCTAGGCAGACTACCACATTGGATGAAGGTGGCAAACTTTTCAGAGGAAAACAAGCTGCAGACTTGTTTGCTAGAAGATACAGTTCAGAAAGCAACTTACCCATTAACATAGATCATCAGAGAGAGATAAGAAAAGAAATACTGGCAACCATGGGACAGACAGATACTCCTGCCCCAATGAGGGAACCCATCACACTAGGAGAACTACAGAAGGCTATTTCCAAGCTTAAGTTTCAAAAGTCACCCGGCCCAGACAAAATCAGCAACGAAATGCTAGTAAATCTGAGCTCAGCAGCAAAGACAAAACTGCTTGAGATATTCAACCACAGCTGGTTGAAAGGAACGGTACCTCAAGTATGGAGAGAAGCCATCACAATACCCATACTAAAGAAAGGGAAATGTAAGACCGAGGCTGCAAGTTACCGGCCAATCAGTCTCACAAGCTGTGTTGGGAAGACTATGGAGCGAATAGTCAACCACAGATTGAAATGGTATTTAGAGTCTGAGCAGATCCTGGTGCCGGAACAAGCTGGATTTAGAGAATGCTACAGTATAGAAGACCAAGTTACTTACTTGTCTCAAGCAATAGAAGATGCCTTCCAGGAGAAGAAAAAGGTCCTAACGATCTGGGTCGACTTCAAGCAGGCCTTTGACAAGGTGTGGAAAGATGGCCTCATTGCAAAACTTAGGAGAAGTGGAATCCAAGGCAACATGATGAAATGGATCCAGTCATACCTGCATAACAGGAGAACTAGAGTCACTCTTGACGGTCTGCAGAGCAGAAAAGTGTTGCTCCATCAGGGGGTATCTCAAGGAGGAGTAATTTCCCCAACACTCTTCCTTGTTTACATCAATGACCTGGTGAAAGATCTCCCTGCAGGAGTTAAAGCTGCCTTATATGCAGATGACCTAGTACTCTGGTGCGCTGATGAAAATGTCACCACAGCAAATTATAGAATGCAGCGGGCAGCAGACATGCTAGTGTCATGGGCAGAGAAATGGCTTTATCACAATAAACACAGACAAAACCTCCACAACACTGTTCTCCCTCGCCCCCAAGGACAAATCAGCTAACATACACCTAGGGACAACCGTGATCAAGGAAGAAAGCTACCCCACCTATCTTGGGGTGACATTTGACCAAAGGCTTACATGGAATAAGCATATTGAAAATGCAGAAGGAAAGGCCCGAAGACGACTAGGCATACTCAGAAAATTAGCAGGTACCAACTGGGGAGCAAATGAACGAAATCTAAAGAAGATTTATAATGGAGTAATAAGACCACACTTAGAGTTTAGCTCAGCAGCATGGTCATCAGCTGCTAACTCACATCTGCAGTCTTTGGACAAGGTGCAAAATCAAGCTCTCAGGCTCATAACAGGAGCCATGAAAACTACACCAATAACAGAGATGCAGAAGGTTGCTGGATTACAGACATTGTCCCATAGAAGAGACACAAAAACCATGATCCAGATGGAAAAGTACAACAGTATGCCAATGCACCCAATGAAGGCAAGACTAGATGATCTGGCATTGGGACGTCTAAAGCGTAGCAGCTTTGTGCATCGGGGAAAAGACTTATAAGACAGCATCAAGAAGACCTATCCATGAAGACAACACCACTGAAGCCCACCCTATACCCTGTACCATGGGAGCAGGCCAGCAGTGCCCTCCAAATTAATACATCAGTCAGTGGTCTCACAAGTGGATGTGAGTATAATGATCTGCAAAAACGAACTGCTACAATGAGTATGATCCAAGAAAGCTATCCCGATCAATCATGGATACATGCCTATACAGATGGATCAGCAACTAATGCTGTTAGGAATGGAGGTGCCGGTATCTTTATCTCATATCCTGACAACCACTATGAGACTAGGCACATTCCCACTGGTAAATTCTGTTCCAACTATACAGCTGAGGTTCAAGCTCTAGAGCAAGCTGCAAATATGATTTATAACACCAACTCTGACTGCCACCAGGTAGTCATCCTCACAGATGCACTGTCTGTCCTGCAAGCTCTCAAGGGTGGTAAACTCCCGCATCTGAGAAATGAACTAAACAAGGTAGCTGCCAAAAAGAGAACCATACTTCAGTGGGTACCATCTCATTGTGGTGTACCCGGAAATGAAAAGGCAGATAAACTTGCAAAAAAGGGAGGAGAATGTGAACAAGAAGATAATGAAGTCACATACTTTGAGAAAAAGAGAGCTATCCAGACTATCAGAAGAGAACAGAACCAACCCAAAGATGACTGTCACACTCTCGACCGGCAGGGACAGATAACTATTTTTCGACTCAGGACAGGGCATAACAAACTGAATAAACACATGCACAAGCTACGATTGTCTGCTTCACCACTGTGCACATGTGGATTAAACGAACAAACTGCTGAGCACGTTCTACAGGACTGTCCTCTGTATGACCAGTTAAGAAAGATATACTGGCCCAATGACTCAACACTAAACTCAAAGCTATATGGAGTTAAAGAGGAACTTCAAACAACAGTCGAATTCATCATGAGAACTCGTCTGACGGTGTAATCATCAAAGATGCGATCGCAAGAAGAAGAAGAAGAAGAAGAACGACGTAAACGTAAAAAGTGTGCATAAGTCTTTTTAGGATTTTTTGGCAGTAGATCGGAGAGTCTGAAGTTATGAGAGACACGTGTGCTCCTAATGGTAGAATATTGGGAAACCCCCATTTATTCCTGTATATTTTCTAATGTAAATTTATGGGGAAATCCCTGGTGTGTTCGTTAATTTTTCTGAGCCTTAAAAATGTGAGAAATATTGTCGGAGGGTTCAGATTTACGTTGTAAATGAATTATACTGCTTAGGGGAGGAAACTATTCCTACAGCGAGATTTAATTTCAATAGGAGTAAGCCGGGGAAACTCCTGTGTTAATGGGTAAAAGGATTTCCCTATTTTTGTCAAGTTTGAACACGTAACGGCCATGTAACGTGTCAGACGGTGTCGGGAGGTTTTGTTTATTTTACCTGGCAGATTTTAGTAGAAGGAGGGGGGATGAAGAGGCCACGTGGGATAGTGGTATTTTATGTATTGTGTGAAGATCGAGAGAAGTGAGAATGAAGAGACACGTGTATAGAATTATTTTCTGTATCGTATATGTTAGCGATAAGCGATTTTAGAGTGGGTGTACATGAGTCGCTGTTTCTTTTAATTTCAGCGAGTCCCGGCGAAACAGTGGGGAGCATAATTTTGTCAAATAAAATTATCCACGGCAAAAGACATCTCAGGGTCAGAGTACTAGAGTATCGTCAGGAGCCAAAGAAAATTACCCTATGGTCTCTGGCAGTGAAGTCCCTATGCTTCAGCTGGACCGAGGTTGATTTATCATACAGCCGAGAGCATTGCTATTATAGTCGCTAGCAACGGCAGGTGGCCGGGAGACTGGTTTCATTCTTGTACAGCCTGAAATCAAGGCTGTGTTTTTTTCCTCTAACTCCGGAGCGGGTTAAAAGAGGGAAGCTATTCAGCAGCAGAGAAGTTTTGTCAACAGTTTATCAAGCACCTCAGGCTTGATACCTGAACAGCATCGTCATCACCAAATTCAGGAACAGGTGACAGGGTTACCATACCTAGGTCCTGATAGAAATCGAGAAGAGAGTAACGGAGACGCCGCATCATCAGCCACGAGAGAGACGGAGGGAGAAAATAGACAGGACCAGTAGGGTCTGTTCAGTATCCATTTGACGGATAGACACTGAGTCTGCGTTCGTAAAACCAAGTCTATTATTTTAGCATTTCTTGTGGTGTAGTTATCAGCGCATATCGCCTAACAAGTAGAAAGCTGTGTAGCCGTTCGTTGAGGAAGAGTCACCAGGACTAAGACAGTAGAAATTTATTAGTGTTAGAGAGTGGAGGCTAAAAGTTGACAGCCCCACCAAATTAGATTTGGTTTAAAGCACTAACCATTTTTATTGTTCCTCAGCAGGGTGACAGGAAGAGTGAATGTGATTGAGGTTTTTTTTTTTTTGTCTCTCGTGTCTCTCAATTTAATTGTTACTTTGGTTTTTCCAGGCCGTGCAACAGTGCACGCTATCGACTGACTTGATGACGTAATATGCCATTTTATGTTTTTCTTGTATGTAAATAAATATATACATATATTATTTACTGGATCAGCTTCTATTCTTTACTATACTTACTCTACGTTGTCTGTATAGTGGTGTTTGTGGTCGTATTTATACACCTTATCTCCTTGTATTTAAAGGAAGTCAGAGGAGGGCGAGACTATAGCCATTCAAAAGTCACGAAGCGGCAAGGGGAGATTCAAATCCTGGTTCTATCCCTTGAGCCAATAGTCGCGTCTGTCCACAGGCATGTCATTTTCCATCTAATTCTATTTTTCTCAGACTTTCTCATACTAGGGTCTTGCTTTCATTCAGGCACACTCTATAAAATTAAAACCACTTCGTGACAAGATACTAGCAGTCCTTTTCAGGGCTTAGTATTTATCAACACTACACCTGAGTTGACAAGAACTCACTTATTTGTAAATGGCAACTGCGCTCTGATATAACCAATAGATTTCAGTCTATGCTGAAAGGAAGGTGCCTTGCCACAAAACAGCAAAAAACTCAAGAATTAAACATAAAATTGTATTACTTGTAAAGAATTTCTATTTTATTCTTTCTTAAGTCACTATTAATATATTTCAGTTCAAGGCTACACTTTTAAGCCTCCATCGGTAAACCCTCTGTGGATGGGAAGGAGCTGAGATGGCACAGGCATATGGCTTCTGACCGGGTGGGAAGGAAAGTCCACAGGCACCCCAGCTTCACAATGCCATAAAAATGCAATTGCTACATGTCACTGGGCCGAAGGGCTAAAGCCCAAGCGCCGCTGGATTGAAAACAACAACAACAACAAGCCTCCATCGGTTGTATTCTCTGGGGCATAAATTAAAAATGACCTACCATATGAGTGATATGTCTCTGTTCTGCCGGTCCTTTTCCAGTGGGATCAATAAGACCAGGGTGGGCAATCAAGTAACCTCTATCGTCCATCAAGAAGCATCTGGGCAATTAGATTTGACAAGAATGTAAATTCTTCTTCTATTAAAGTGAAATGCATGGTATTACAACAACTTACATAAAAGGATTCCATCCCATGTGGTTCCAGAAGGAGGGGGGGGGGGGGGGGGGGTATCTCTCTGAAGAGACAAAGAAAGAGCAGAATTACTGCTCCCTTGAGCATGTCGAACAGGACGACTAACATGACTTCGTGCCGGGGGTTTGAAACCTCATCATGTAAAACAAATTGCTGCAAAAAATCATCGTTGCAAGATGCATGTGAATACTTTGTGCAGGTTTCCTGCAAGTGGACCCAGCTGCAGTGGTGGATACGTGCTACATATGGAACTATAAAGATAAATGATGATTGAAAAAAAAAAGATTCTAAATTACTACAGTTAAGAGGTAAGAACTTGAAGTACAAACATGAAGGTAGCCTCAGCTGGATTATAAATAACTGTGAAGACGGTGAGTTAAGCCAGTAGGTTCTAAAACAAATAAGGTGCAGGAAAAGCTAATATTAATCTAGTTTGTAATTTGTACCATGATGTAGCTTTGTTATTGTTGAACAGAACAGACATCATTGCACTCCGAGCAAACCCACATGTGCTCAGTCCCCTCAGTATATGTCAAAGAGTGTGAATGCTAACTGTTCCTGTAGCTCGCTGGTTGTATACACGATGGATGTATCCTCCCATGCAACCATCTCTGTTAGCCTTACGTTGAATGTCAAATTCCAACAGTCGTAACCTTGCTGATTTATCTATGTAGCGGGAGCCACGCTAGCGTAGTGGTTACAACACCGCTCTGGCGACCGGGTGATACAGGATCAAACCCGGGCGACGGCATTTGAGGATTTTTCGTCGACCGGGATTTGGACTGGATTAACTCGAGACCTGGCGAAGACATTTGAAGAGGTGTCGTCGACCAGGGACTGGCGGCTCCTGAGCCGACCCAGCTGCAATGGGTACCTCCGAAATCGGCGAGTATTTGCCTGAATGGCGAGGGACACCTGTCTCTGTACAAGAAATAAAGGGATACTCACGTAAAATCAATGTCAGGTTAGACATAAAATAATAACCTGAGATTTCGCCTCGAGTATTAGCGGGCGAACGCAAAAAAAAAAAAAAAAAAAAAAAAATCTATGTAGCTTTAAGTTAGTTGCTTATCCTTTACAGGACGTGGCAATCAACCCCAGCTTTTATTGGCTGTTTGTGATTTTTCTAGGCAATTTTTTCATTCAGTAGTTTGCCATTGCTTTCTGAATGGTACGGCGCTTATACTATTGTTAAAAATCCACACAAAGCGATCTGCTACCAAACCGCCCGCAGCAGGTTTCGAACCTGGTATATCTGGATTATGAAACTGCGTTCATATCCATTAGGCCACAGACGCCGACATGTAGCTTTAACAAGCTGTAATATGACACTGTGTGCTTCCGGGGATCTCAGAGGAGACAAAGAAAGAACAGGACTACTGATCCTTCGGGAATGTCTTATAGGCTGTGTATGAGGCTGTGTATAAGGCTGTGCATGAGGCTGATAACCTTAAATATACTGCTACAGAAACCACTACGTGAATGCTTTGGTGCATGTCTCCTGTAGTAATGGCTCCATGTTCCATGGATGGGAGCAAACAGGGAAATGATGCTGATGAATATGCAATCGTACAAAAGCAGCCGCAGTAGTGCAGTGGTTAGTGCACTGGCTTCCTAACTCGGTGGTCCATGGTTCGATCCCCAGTTGAGAAGTGATTTTTTTAGACTGCAAACGACTCCGGGGTTGACCCAGCCTCAAAAATTGGGTACCAGAGCAACTCTGGGAAGGTTAAGACGGCTGGCACGATGCTGACCACATCACCCCTAGTGTGCCGATGGTCAAGAAAATATGGGCCTAACACCATATTCCCAATATGCCTCAATGGGCGTGTAAACGGAATCCTTTACCTTTATTTTTTTACCTTACAAAAGCAGCACTAAAGAATGCTTTGTATGTAGTTCACACTTGACAGCTGAGTGACATAGTAAATGATGTGGGCCTACACTCATATGACCACGGACTGGGTTTGAAATCTAGTAGCGTTTTCCTCTACTCTACCTAGCTGTAAATGGGTGCCTTACTCTGCTCTTGCATTAAACAAGGCAAAGGCACCAAGTAAGGGAACTGGCCACCCCACCTCATAATAAAGTTGGACCTAGCAAAGTGAAGTCTCCAACATTTCACTCACCTATGACAATATCTGCTATGGGTTTACCTTTGCCCTTTTTAACACGTGAACAAACACACACACACACAAATGACAAAAAAAAAAGGAAAAAAAACAAAGGTTAAAACTGACTGACCTGACCCCTTTGTGTTCACAGGTCTTGATGTTTGTAGCCAGCAGCTTGTGGAAGTAGCCCAGGGTAATGTCCATGCCCATGACGGCCACCACTTTGTCCAAGGGACTGTGCAAAGCTGCAGGTCTGGACAGAGAGAAGATTCACAGTTCATTAACAAGAAGCAACATTTTTATATCTGCATTACTGCTTTGGGATAAAAATAGCTTAAGACACATGAAAAACATGAGAAAAAAAATAAAACAGAGAACCAGAAACAGTCGCTACCATTTTTCAGTGATCACATGATGGATATGAAAAATGGCCTTCCGTCAGGGTGAAGTTGTTCTATTCTTTCCTTGTCTCGTCAATGACTCCCATGATGAACTGGGGGGGGGGGGGGGGGGGGGAGGGGGGGGGGGGGAGAACAGTAGTTAACATGGCTGTTATATATATATGTGGCCTCACAGCAGGATGCCTTCAATATCACTAACAGCAATAGTATATAACAAAGAAATCTTAAAATGACAGACTGCAACAATAAAGTATTTAACCCTCCAGCGGGCGCGTTGGCGCACATTGTGCGCCAAATTAAATTAAATTCAAATTTCGCAGTTTTTTTTGCGATTGGCTGCACTGAACTCTTAGCTATTCCTTCATTCATGTCTTAGCTTTCATTCTGAACAGTTGTGTTGTTATATGTTGTGCGACGAGATATTTAGGGTTCCGCAAGTCGAGGAGTGTCATTAGGGGTGTATAAAGTGCGCCACGCGCTCGGTGATGTAAGTATTTTTTTTAATTTCAATTTTGTGTTTTTCAATTAAATTTGAGACCGTAACAGGCCACTAAGAGCCTAATACATGTCAGGGCGACAGCGACGATGATGATAATGAAAGATTGAAATACCGGGACCGCAACTCAAATCAATGTAAATATGTTTGTTTGAAGCGGCGCACTCTGTGCGCCACGCGCCTGCTCTTGCGAAGAAACGAAACGCGCCGAAGGGTTAAGATTGAAATACCGGGACCGCAACTCAAATCTTTTTTTTTTAAATAGGTGTTTGCTACTTTTCTTAGTAGTACGCCACTTTCAACTGTCTACCATATACATGGAGCTGTTGGTTATATCAGGACGTTACAATCAATGTAAATACGTTTGTTTTAAGTGGCGCACTCTGTGCGCCACACGCCTGCTCTTGCAAAGAAACGAAACGCGCCTGCCGGAGGTTAAGGATAAGTAAAAGGTAAAGGATCCCGTTGCACGCCCATTGAGGCATATTGGGAATATGGTGTTAGGCCTATATTTTCTTGACCATCGGCACACTAGGGGTGATGTGGTCAGAATCATGCTGGATTTAAGGATAAGAAGAATGTGAAAACTACTTGTTCTTGGCATTTGATCACATACAGGGCACACCTGTTCTAGAAATGGTCAATGGCATCTGAGGCAATGAGATAACAAATTAAAGATGGTAAAGCAGTGAGGTAACAAAGATGAATGATGCGATCAGATAACAAAGATGACTGATGCAATCAGATAACAAAGATGACTGATGCAATCAGATAACAAAGATGACTGATGCAATTAGGTAACAAAAACAAAGGAAAACTACAAATTTAGTTAAAGTGTACTCACTTTCCTTCAAAAATTGTATGGCTGATGGTGACAATATAACCTGCTCCACCTACATCCAAATATGGTGCTGACAGAGTGACATGACCTGGGTACTCCATTGCCCTAGTGTACCTGAAGCAGAAAAGCAAAAATAAATAATAATTGGTAGAATTTTTTAAAAATAAATTATTATTTTTTATAATTTCATGTGTACTTTTAGTTGATTGGTGTAAGAGAGATAAAGGTGTGAGGGTTCAGAAGATGAAGAAAATATGTCATTAATTCTTGACACCCAAAGACAATGATAAGCTTGTATGTGGACCCACAAATGTATGCTAAGTCCTCCTGTTCTGTGCCATCCCATCAAGGACTTTCCATGACCTCTTCTTTCCCTGCCTTCAGTTTAACAATCATGCTAAATCTGTAGGCTTGTTGCCAGGAGGAGGAAGTCCACAATCTTTTCCAGGTCCATGTGGCAGCCCCATAACTTCTGCCCGAGTTCAGCACTCTCTGGCGCCATAAATCATCACGGATTGGGCAGTTCTGGAGAATGTGCTCAAAGGTCTGGATTCTGGCCAAGTCATCTTTATCCCTGTCATGCTCATCTCCAATTCCATTTACCATGTGTTTTTTTCGGTCTCCATTTAATCCTTTAACTTTGTGACTTCCAGTACAAGAACTGCCCTGTGGTGCTATTAACCTGTTTCCTCAATGTGTGCCCCATCCATCGCCAACATCTTCTTCTCATCTCGTTCCATTAGCAACTGCCTGGTACTTTCATCAGTTTCACATTGATGATCTTGTCACGCAGTTTTAATGTGGGATATCAGAACCTAGTTAAATAAAAACAATAAACCTTACCACTCTCTCTTGGTAGGATCAAACATCTTGTCAAGGAGGGTGCCTGGGAAAGTACGTAAAACTCCGCTAGGGGTGCCCACATATCTGTACAAATAAAAAATGAAACGATATCAAAACGGGACCTCTTTAAAGGACTATTATATTTTTTTTTTACGCACACGCGCTATTACTCAAGGCGAAACCTCCTGTTAGTATTTCTAACCTGAGACTGATTTTACGTGAGTATCCTACTTTCCCTGTACGATGACAGGTGTCCTCTCGCCATTCAGGCAGATACTCGCCATCTTTGGATGGAAAGGACTATAATTACTTATGTCTACGACTGACAGAGAACCATACGTCAATCCAATGTTCCTTCTAAACTGTACGCTCACAAGGCTGCACATATTAAACAGAATAGGACAACTGCTCCATCAGGCATGTCATTCAAAGGCAACTAGTATGTGGTCGTGCATGAGGTTGACAACCTCATCACGTAAAAGAAATTTCTACAGAAACCACTAGTGCATGAGTATGTGAATGCTAGGAGCAGATGTCCTATAAGGGAACCAGCGACAACAGCGGTTCCATGTTCTACAGAGTGCAACAATGAAAATATGATGATGATGATGATGGTTGTAGACTACAACTTTCCCCTGACTTCAGCAATGATACTCACCTTCTAATAATATAATCGTTGAGGTCACTGGCTTTGTACCTTCTCAACCACTCCTCGCTGATACGGCCGGTTGCTGCTACATCGTTCCGTACTTCACCCTGATTAAGACAAAGATATATATTGTAAATAACACCGGATGCCAAACTCGTGAGTTTAACTATGTGACATGAAAGTGGAGAGTGATCAGCCACACAATGGGAATGTCTTTGCCAAGCAATGCCAGCTGATCAGATTCACACAGGGAATGTCTTTGCTAAGCAATGTCAGGTGATTCAGACACACAGGGAATGTCTTTGCTAGGCAATGTCAACTGATCAGCCACAAACTGGAAATGTCTTTGCTAGGCAAAGTCAGACAATCCTCAACGTGAACTCGTCAAGGAAACAAGACAAAATGGAGGCGCACATATGATGATGAAGATGAGAAAAGAACACAAAATTTGAATCTAGCTTCATTCCACAACCAGGTGTTATGAAAACAACTAGATTCATTCCGCAGCCTGGTGTTCTGAAAGCCAATTCACTCCACATTATTTAGAAAAATAACTGATAACTAACTATATAACTAGATTTTTTATTTTTTTTTAATTAAAAAAAAATTACTAGATTTGCTCCACAACCTGATGTTATGAAACCAGCTAGATTTGCTCTACAACTTTATGTTATGAAAACAGCTAGATTTGCTCTACAACTTGATGTTATGAAAACAGCTAGAATTGCTCTACAACCTGATGTTATGAAAACAACTAGAATTGCTCTACAACCTGATGTTATGAAAACAGCTAGAACTGCTCTGCAACCTTCTTCTTCTTCTTCCGTCCTTAGCCACCGACCGTCAAAGCAGTCAGTGGCCATTACGCCTAATGGCGTCTTAGGGCAACAGCAGATAGGTTTTCTTTGCCATTATTTCCCATCACGCCTAGTGGCGTCTTTAGGGCAATGGCAAATCAATCCATTTGCTGTTATTTCCGTAATCGAAGTGACTGGCAAACGGGTGATCAGCCCGTTGGTGCTCTGCAACCTGATGTTATGAAAATTCCTAGAATTGCTCTACAACCTGATGTTATGAAAACAGCTAGATTTGCTCTACAACCTGATGTTATGAAAACAGCTAGATTTGCTCTACAACCTGATGTTATGAAAACAACTAGAATTGCTCTACAACCTGATGTTATGAAAACAGCTAGAATTGCTCTACAACCTGATGTTATGAAAAACAGCTACATTTGTATACTTTTATCCTAAACCCTCTTTGATAGCTTTGTTATGGAAACTGGATTTTTTTCGGTTTTTCTATGTCCCCCAAATTACGTTCGAAAAGTAGCCCTAAGTTGCCAAAATTGTGCTAAAAAAATAGCCCAGTCGTCCAAAATAATCAGTGAACGCTATAATTGTGATAGAAAAGTAGCCACAAGAAACTTTTTGATTTTCATAATATTTCTGTTTTTGGGTGTTCCGATAAAAGGATATAGACCTGTCGATTCACTAGACAACCCAATGTAATGAGAAAATATCCAATGTAATGAAAATATTTAGAACAGTACTCAAAATAATTTGCTCATATTCCCATACCTTTAGACCTGTGTTAGTGATGTAATGAACTATATCTAGAACAGTACTTAAAATAATTTGCTCATATTCCCATACCTTTAGACCTGTGTTAGTGATGTAATGAACTATATCTAGAACAGTACTTAAAATAATTTGCTCATATTCCCATACCTTTAGACCTGGGTTAGTGATCAGTCTGGTGTCATCCTTGAGGTAAGCAATGTAACTCTGCACTGTCCTTTTAGTCTCCTCTTCACTCAAATGTTCAAATGGGTTGATGAAGCTGTTGGCAGACAGGAACACTGTGGACTGCTCTGTGGAGGAACAAGTCACAGGAGTGAGAAAGTGATCTGTCAGCAGGATGATGCCGCCAGACAAAACTTCAACATATCAGAATCAGCACAATGTTTATGACTGTCCCACTTCTTATTTTTCCCAGTAATAACGGCATCGGCCCTGTGTACGGAAAGAGTGGAGACAGCAAACAGAATAAACTGGGCTGGCTGCACTAGGCAGTTAAAATCTGTAAGGGCCTTTGGCTGCAAATGAAGGTAGGAGAAAAGTAGTGACCAAGAAGAAGTTGTTCCCGGTGGTCTCTGAAGAGACAAGGAAAGAATAGAACTAATGTACCATCAGGCATGTCGTACAAGGTGATTAATATGAAGTTATGCGTGGCGCTAGCAACCTCATCATGTAAAACTAATTGCCATAGAAACCACTGCTGCTAAAGTATGTGAATGCTTGGTGCAGGCTTCCTGCAAGGGGACCAGCTACAGTAGTGGCTCCATGCTCTAATAAGTAGCACAAAGCAAAATGGTGACGATGATGATGATGAATGGCATCAACTTTTGCTATAAAATTATGTATCTTCTTCGTATTCATACACTCTCAGACGTCAACTTGAGATGATGATGATGAATGGCATCAACTTTTGTTATAAAATTATGTATCTTCTTCTTCTTCTTCGTACACTCTCAGACGTCAACTTGAATATGTTCAAAGAAAGCAGTGATCAAGCTTGAGGCTATTTCTATCTCCATAGAGTTTTTCCAGGAATAGTACTGGTGACGACCATATGTGCTTTCTGTGTTCCTCATAAGTTGAGGCATCTTTGAAGCAGTTCAAAATTATATATGAACAATTGATTGTGAACTTCACAAGATATACAGAAAGTAGTACAGAATTTACCACCACATACTCGCTTTAAAACACCAGAAGTACAAATAAAATTAGTAGATGGAACAACCAAACACTCCGACCCAGTCAGTCTTATGAGTGGATCACAACGAACCATTGATGCCTACCCTGAAGAATGGTTGCATGTGTATACTGACGGATCTGCATTTAAGGCCACAATCAAAGCAGGTTATGGAGTCTACAGATGTTACCCAGATGGATCCTCCGACAAGCTGTTTGATGCATGCGGGGAGTTTTGCTCCAACTACGAAGCTGAAATCATTGCACTGGAAAGAACCGTATATCATCTGAAGACTGTTTTCGATGCCTTTCTCTCAAAGGCTCAAAACATCGTCATTTTTACTGACTCAATATATGCCCTTCAAGCTCTGGAAGGTAGTGGACATTGTAGAACTGAATTATCCAAATTAATCCTGGATGCTGATCAGCTTATCACTTCCTATGGCATCAGAATAGTAATTTAGTGGATCCCTGGTCACTCAAATACACCAGGTAATGACAGAGCAGACAGATTAGCAAAGAAAGGAACAAGACAAGAACAACCACTCACAGCAACAACTCTCCAAACAGCCAAATCACTCATACGAACAAACAAAGAAATTTGGCTGAACAGATGGGCCATGGGAAACACTGGGAGAGAGGTTTACAGACATATGGGCAGTCCTGATCCTAATGACAACATTGGTCATCTTACAAGGAGGGATCAGAGCACCATTTTTTGGCTCAGAACACAACACATACCACTCAACAGTCACTTGAACAGAATCCAACCACAACACTCTCCAGAGTGCCAGCTGTGTAACAACGAGGCCTAATGGAGCACTGCCAATAAGACAAGAGATAATTTAATGGTACAGGCAGGTCACACAAGTTTCAATATGACAGATAAAAAGATGGCTGACTTGTAATGACTCATCGCATGCGTTTACAATAAAATATACTTAAATATTAGCAAAACAACAAAAGACTACATTTTCAGTGTTTAAAATGGTGCAACAGATTGTCTTTTTAATTCTTGAACATGAGAATAAGGTAGTTTAACAGACACACTGAAGTGATTTTGTTCCTTTTTTTAATCAGTTGTTATTATGAGCATTCACTCAAAGCATGGAACAGTTATCATAATCTAGTGCTGCCAATACATCGGCTCCTATTGGCAGATACTGAAAGCAAAACACTTGCCATTGCCCACTAATGTAAGAAGAAATAAATGCACCTGAACAGACTGAAGGGGAAAAATTACTATAGAGTAATTATCATCTGTTCCACACTGGTCCTGACAGCACTCATCCATTATTCGGGTCAAGGCTTGCTAATTACCTGATAATCAATAGCGTGATGTTCCACTCGTGAACAGGTAAACATAAAGCATATAAGGGCAACTGCATTTGTTTGCAAAACTCTTCATCAAAATGAATGGAAGATATGACTCACTGAGTATGTTCTTGAGCTGCTTCTGTTCTCTCTTCTCATAATAGGACTTGATCACAACAATAAATGGGACGGACTCAACCTGCGGATGAATTAAAAACCACAAATAGTACTGCTCAACCTGGTGATAGAATAAACCATAATAAATGGAACACATTAAAAAAGGCTGATGAATATACATTAAGCAGTATAGATTATTTCAATCTCGTGAAGATTTAAAATAAACACAATGCATTCAGTCAATCAATACCCTTTAGCACCCCAAGGAGCATAGGCCTTCAACAAACACATGCCAAGTCTTTCTGTCACGTGCCATCAGCTTAAGTTCGTTTTGTGTCTTGCTCATCATTTTCACTTCTGCTTTCAGTTCACTTTTTCATGTGTTTTTTGGTCTACCTCGGCCTCTTACCCTGGGGGTTCCAGAATAAGGACTGCCTTGTAATGCTATCAACAGGTTTCCTCAATGTGTGTCCTATCCATTGTCAATGTCATCTTCTCATCTCTTGTTCCACTGGCACATGTCTGGTTCTTGTCATCAGTTCCACATTAGTGACCTTGTCATACCATTTCATTTCTTCTATTCCATGCAAGCACCTATCTATATAAGAACGTCTGTAACTTCTTGGTTGTTGTTTATGTTTTCGCTGTTTCAGAGCCATACAACAGAACTGACTTGGACATTTGAATCCCATCCCAACAGAACTGACTTGACATTTGAATCCCATCCCAACAGAACTGACTTGACATTTAAATCCCATCCCAACAGAACTGACTTGACATTTGAATCCCATCCCAACAGAACTGACTTGACATTTGAATCCCATCCCAACAGAACTGACTTGACATTTGAATCCCATCCCAACAGAACTGACTTGACATTTGAATCCCATCCCAACAGAACTGACTTGACATTTGAATCCCATCCCAACAGAACTGACTTGACATTTGAATCCCATCCCAACAGAACTGACTTGACATTTGAATCCCATCCCACTGTACACTTGTATGTAAATTCAAAACTCAATGTTCACTAATTTATTAAAATTTCGTTTTATTTTCTACTATCTGCTAGGAACTAAGGAAGATTAATGCAAGTTTACTTTTTTCCAGAAGTATCTAGCTGTGTGCTCCACCTGCACCCACTGGCCATCATGTCCTGTTTGGTTTGTCACATGAAGCACCAAGGACGTATCACCCTCTTCATGACTGAAAACAGACAATTGGGTTCTCTTGTAAGACAGTAAACAAAAATGAAACAGTCTATGGACCATTTTGTAAAACAATAAACATAAGTGAAACAGTCTATGGACCATTTTGTAAAACAATAAACATAAGTGAAACAGTCTATGGACCAGTTTGTAAAACAATAAACATATGTGAAACAGTCTATGGACCATTTTGTAAAACAATAAACATAAGTGAAAGAGACTATGGACCAGTTTGTAAAACAATAAACATAAGTGAAAGAGACTATGGACCAGTTTGTAAAACAATAAACATGTGAAACAGATTACATAACCGTTTTGTAAGACAGCAAACAAAAGTGAAACAGACTGTAGGGCCTTTCTGTAAGACATTAAACAAAAGTGGAACATAATAGGATCATTTTGTACGGGTCTGAACAAAAAGTGAAAGCAATACAATCGGATCATTTTTGTTAAACATAAAACACTACTGAGAGAAACAACAGCATGCATACGTAACATATTAAACATACACTGACTATCAATTTTTAAACCAAAATCAGTGTATTACGATTAAGCATGCACACATCTACAGGACTTTATTTCAAATATCGGAGCCATTACAAACAAAATCTAAACATTATGCCGAATAGAGCACCTGGTTTCTGATTAACAAGTAACGTAATGCATCCATCTTCAACCAATAATGAACTGCACTGACTAAATCAGATACAAAATCACTAGTCTTTCTGTCTGAATAAAATCAAATGCTGAAAGACTGAATGTATTTACACTTCAATGCTATTATTTGTTACATTATAATAATAATAATAAATTCTTTAAGCGCCAAACACGGCGCATAAGGCAGAAACCAGTGCTCTCCAGGTTGTTCGTTGTGACGCCACTCCTCTTAGCTCTTGCACATTATTTAGGCCCAACGTTCTTCCTTCTCTTATTATTGTTCTTCTGAGTGTTTCTTTTGGTCTTCCTTTTTTCCGCTTACCCTCAGGAACCCAAGTGAGCGCCTGTAGTGGTATTCTGTTGTTTTGCATTCGTAGGACATGACCGATATATGACCATCGTCTTTTCCTTATATAGTCGGAGACATATTTCTGCCTAGAGTCTTCTCTTATTTTACATTATGCCACACTATATTTATCTTTACAAATGAACAGCATTGACCCACCAGATTCCCAAATAACACTCAAAAGAGAGCAATGAAAATGCAAATGGAGTAGTTTAATATTAGTTTTTGCTGCATTGTCTTCCTCCTAATGAACCATTTGTGCTCAACAGATTAATGAACAAGCACTCAATCTAAACAATGAAAATAAATATTAAGTATGTTATTTCCAACCACTTCAGAAATGCACTACAGACTGGGTTTCCAGTCTTTATTTAACATTGTATTTTGTTCAATTTAAATGCCACTATTCAGGCACAATGGGTATGAGATGACATTTAAGTGTTCAGTATTTAGACATTTAAGTGTTCGGTGTTTAGACATTTAAGCGTACAGTGTTTAGACATTTAAGGGTTCAGTGTTTAGACATTTAAGCGTTCGGCGTTTAGACATTTAAGCGTTCAGTGTTTAGACAGTTAAGCGTTCAGTGTTTAGACAGTTAAGCGTTTGGTGTTGAGGCATTTAAGCGTTCGGTGTTGAGGCATTTAAGCATTTGGTGTTGAGGCATTTAAGCATTTGGTGTTTAGGCATTTAAGCGTTCGGTGTTTAGGCATTTAAGCATTCGGTGTTGAGGCATTTAAGCGTTCGGTGTTGAGACATTTAAGCGTTCGGTGTTTAGGCATTTGAGCGTTCGGTGTTGAGACATTTGAGCGTTCGGCGTTGAGACATTTGAGCGTTCGGCGTTGAGACATTTGAGCGTTCGGCGTTGAGACATTTGAGCGTTCGGCGTTGAGACATGAGCATTCGGTATTGAGACATTTAAGCATTCGGTATTGAGACATTTAAGCATTCGGTGTTGAGACATTTAAGCGTTCGGTGTTGAGACATTTAAGCGTTCGGTGTTTACACATTTAAGCGTTCGGTGTTTAGACATTTAAGCGTTCAGTGTTTAGACATTTAAGCGTTCAGACATTTAAGCGTTCAGTATTTAGACATTTAAGCGTTCAGTATTTAGACATTTAAGCGTTCAGTATTGAGACATTTAAGTGTTCAGTATTTAGACATTTAAGTGTTCGGTGTTTAGACATTTAAGCGTACAGTGTTTAGACATTTAAGGGTTCAGTGTTTAGACATTTAAGCGTTCGGCGTTTAGACATTTAAGCGTTCAGTATTGAGACATTTAAGCGTTCAGTATTTAGACATTTAAGTGTTCAGTATTTAGACATGTAAGCGTTCAGTGTTTAGACGTTTAAGTGTTCTGTAAGAGTTCCCGGGAGTCTCTGATGAGACAAAGAAATAATATGACTACTGCTCCATCAGTACAAAGTGAGTACCATGAGGTTGTGCATGAGGTTTGGCAACCTCATCATGTAAAAAAATTGCTAAAGAAACCATCACTGCAAGAGCATGTGACTGCTTGGTGCAGATTTCCTGTGAGGGGGCCAGCTGCAGTTGTGTCTCCATGCTCCATATGGAGCAAAAAGGAAAATGATGATGATGAAGAGTAAACAGCTTTTGTGAAAATAAAACAGTGTTTAGTATTAACAATGGTGAGAGTAAACAGCTTTTGTGAAAATAAAACAGTGTTTAGTATTAACAATGGTGAGAGTAAACAGCTTTTGTGAAAATAAAACAGTGTTCAGTATTAACAATGGTGAGAGTAAACAGCTTTTGTGAACAGAAAACAATCTTTACTTAAAGGTACAGAATTTTATGTTACAGAAAAGCTCATTGTGCTTGTATAGCACCAAAAACAAGAATCAACACTCCTACCACCACCAAAAAAATAATGGCAACACATACAACTTTTTTAAATACATAAGCAAGAGATGAGATAACAATGCTGGAGATGGATAGGGCGCACATTGAGGAAACCTTGATAGCATTACAAGGCAGTCCTTGTTCTGGAATGCCCAGGGTGAGAGAGGTAGAGGAAGACCAATGAAATATGGAGAAGAGAACTGGAGACAGACATGAAGGTGATGAAGAAGACATGAAGACCTTGAGCTGATGGCAAGGGGACAGGATACTAGGCATACGTTTGTTGATGACCTATGCTCCTTGGGGAGATTATGGGTGAGGCTGATGATGACAACGTATGCTTCTTCATTTCTTTTTCATGGTACATAATTCCCCTTACCCTAAATTCCCCTTACTGATTCCACATGGATCACAATATAAAAATAAATTAATAGCCTGAATGTAACTGTTAATTGTTCAGGATTAACATCACTGCACTCTGGGCAAACCCATAGGTGCTAAGACTCCCTTAGCAAATGTCGAGGAATATGAATTCTCACTATTACCGTAGTGAGCTGACTGTTCATATGCCTGACCAATCCTCTCGTACGTCCATCGCTGCTAGTTTTAAGTTTCATGTGAAATTCCAGCAGTAAAAAATATAATCATCTTTATCACTGCACAAAATTCACCTTACTGATTACGTATGGCTTATAGTGTAAAAATTAGTAGCTGAAACTAAGCCAATGTATAATCCTGGCTTCACAAATTATAACTTGCAAATATGTTCACAGTTTTATGACATGTTATTTTGTCCTACATGACTGGCAAGAATATAAAATGCACCACTTCTTCTTTTTTTATCCTTAGCCGCCGACTGTCAAAGCAGTCAGTGGCCATCATGCCAAGTGGTGTCTCGTAGGGCAGCAACAAACTGCTTCCACTTTGTTTGGTCTGCAGCCATCCTTCGTACAGTGCCCCAGCTCTGGTTCAATGTACCACAGTAGTGTAACAAATTAGTCTGAATAATCCCACCAAGAATATAAAATGCACCATAGTAGTGTCAAAAATTAGTCTGAATAATCCCACCAAGAATATAAAATGCATCACAGTGGTGTCAAAAATTAGTCTGAATAATCTCAACAAGAATATAAATTGACCTGCATAAATGACAGATGTCAGATCTAAAACACCTCTGTAATAACAGTTAACACTTAACAAGTAAACAAATAAATGAGCAGAAATATAGAAGGCAGCTTAACACTACTGTGAGAGAAGTTACAGTCAACAGCTGTATGAACTATTAAACTTGTTAACCCTCCATGAATGTAAATGGCAGAGTTATCAGCACACTTTTATTCTGCTTCTACTGTATGATTATTCGGACTGCTAGATAATCCCACATGATACTCTTAAAAGATTAAGTGCGTAACAATAAGAAGGGATCATTGACATAAACCATTACTGGATATGCAAAAGGCACTGGCAGTTTGAAAAAGTAACTATAAGATCAACCATTATACAGGCAAAGTTATCGAGCAGCATCATGCTCTAGTGAATATAACTAATTCTCCAGGCCTAAAGGTCTTTTATATTTGGACGTGCGCCCTAATATAACCGGCTAGGTTGAACGAAACGAGGCAAAATTTTTTAATTTAAAAAAAAAAATGCTCTAGTCCAGTGATTCTCAACATGGGCCATATTCCCCCCCCCCCCCTATTTCAAGGGGGCCACAGTAAGGTGGTAAAGTACCTTTTCTCCAGCTAACAGCGACTATAAGTGGGGCCACAGAGGTCAATGAGGTTCAGAAGGGGACCATGAGCATTAAAAAAAAAAATGGTTGAGAACCCCTGCTCTAGTCTACCCAGCTGTCAGAATCCACTGATGCTGTACTGGAGGAGTTGAACCTTGAGTCATTTCTCTGTCACATGGCTATCATCTACCTGATAAGACCAGGCAGCATGTACAGCAAAAGAAAGGCCTGGAAAAGTAACCCCCCTGCATGATGTTCTGTTAGAAAAGATTCCCTCACTGTACCCCTACAGACCTGCCCAAGAGGTGCGAACACAAGATCAACCAGAGATGCATTAATGTAACTAAGTTGTGTAGTTAACTACTTTGTGGATTTTCATACTACCCAATAGATTAGAAAAATCAAGTTTAAAACTGGTCTTGCAGTAGGCATATTTATTTTGAAAATTTTAATGCCCTGTTATGCATTTACATTTCGTGCTTCTGTCATGTGGAGCAACATTCATACTCATATCAATGACAACGACTATACTCATTCTGTTTCTGTACAAATTTAATTAAGTTTGACATTGTAAAATAACTGAAAGCACCATTCTATTTTTTACCAACACGTATAGAAAGATATTCTAATGGCTGGCTCTATTCGCTACTAATGCACCGGAGAGTGCAACATGGTAGAATTTTTTTTTTTTAATTTGCCAAAAAATTTTTTTCTTTCTTTCTTTCTTAATCGGAATCTCTTCTACCCCATAAACAGAGTGCAGAGGTGACCCAAAGAGCAGATCTGCCTTTTCTCTTAAAACTGGGAGGGCCCGTTAGCGGGTGTACCACACACAGTCGATCAAGACAGGAGTTCGCCTGCGCTTACCAAAAAACAAAATGAAAACAAAATTTCAAATTAGTTTCTGAACAGAAAATTTACTTCTAAACTGAGATATATACACACAAGATAGTAAGACAATACAAATTATTTCTTGTACTGGTGATGGACAGGGTCAAGGATTGTGTGATAGACAGCTAACTAAGAGGATAAGATGTAAAACAATATAACTGCAGCCACTAGTATCTACCAGGACTAGGATATGAGAGACTAAAGCTTTAAGACATGCTTCTGGAAGATGGAAGTGCCTTAACCTTTCCCCTCTTAGTGCCTCTCATGAGTTAAAGTCGTTTTTAAGTCAAAAGCTATCTGAGATTCCCATAAACAAACCAATAAGGAGAAGTCACCGTTATAATGCCCTAGCAGTCATTAATCAAACCAAAAATAAAACCAGAAATTGATGATAAACTGTGCAAGTCTGCTTTATAAATAAAAATTAAATTAAAAAGACACAAATGCCATATATAAATATAAGCATATTTTAAGAGTTGTATAAGTAAACACAGATCTATACTTGTGCTTTTAGACCTCATTAAGAAATCTGACACGGTGAAATGAAGAAATTATTATAATTTTAGAAAGCTTAAACACAGATAGCAAAGACTTGAGAATAATAAAGAACATTACTGGCAACAAGCAGGAGCTATACGATTTGGCAACCAAATAGTCTAGTTCCAGCAGGTAAAACAAGGTGATCAGATATGGATGTGTGCCTGGTCTGTTTCGTCTCTCAGGAAAAATATAATGAGATCCATAAAGGATATTCTAGGAATATAAGCTGTTCAACATAATTTACATAACTGATGAAACAGTCTTAATAACGAAAAAGTTAAAAAAGTGTTACAGGAATAGATGCTATAGTGACAGAAAGTGTACCCTTTAAAATAAACATGACAATTTTAAAACAAGCCAACAGATTAAAATACTTGGGCACATTAAGAACATCAGATGGAAGCTGCAAATAAAGTGCAGAATATCCCAAGCAACAGCTGTGTTCTAAAAAATGAAAAGTATTTTATGCATCAAATTGATGGAAGTAAAAAAAGAAATCTCTTCAGTGTTACACACAGCATATTCTATCAAATGGAAACAAGTATGGACAATTGGTGATCAAGCAAGAAAATCTCTTTGAGGCCACAGGTGACATTATTTTAGAGAGGAATATTAAGAACACCATGGACAGATAAAGAAGGGAAATGAGGATGCTATGCACAAAGCCAGTGTGCAACAGAAGCTTATAACTCACAACAGAAGCTTATAACTCACAACAGAAGCTTATAACTCACAACAGAAGCTTATAACTCACAACAGAAACTTATAACTCACAACAGAAGCTTATAACTCACAACAGAAGCTTATAACTCACAACAGAAGCTTATAACTCACAACAGAAGCTTATAACTCACAACAGAAACTTATAACTCACAACAGAAGCTTATAACTCACAACAGAAGCTTATAACTCACAACAGAAGCTTATAACTCACAACAGAAGCTTATAACTCACAACAGAAGCTTTTAACTCACAACAGAAGGAAGCAATCTACTTTCAATGGGCATGTTATGAGAAGAGGAAGGTTGAAACATTTTGTGACAACAGGAAAGGCTGAACGAAAATGAGATACGAGGATGACAAAGAGAGAGGATAATGGACAGTAAAACATGATGGTATGGAAAGAGGTCAACAACAGAACTGATAAAACAGTGCTGGAGACAGGTAGTTGTGGACAGTGCTGGAGACAGGTAATTGTGGACAGTGCTGGAGACAGGTAATTGTGGACAGTGCTGGAGACAGGTAGTTGTGGACAGTGCTGGAGACAGGTAATTGTGGACAGTGCTGGGGACAGGTAATTGTGGACAGTGCTGGAGACAGGTAATTGTGGAGACACATGACTAATAAAGCAAGCTGGCATGGTATTTGAAAAAGAATGCTGGAAGGGAAGCTTCAGGCGGGAGAAATCACAGCGTGACAAGAGAAATGACATAACTAAATAACAAACAACATTTCAGAAGGGTCACAAAGAAAGAATTCAGACTCTCTTAGTCAAGTTTTGGAAAAGATAAGACACGTGATAATAATTCTGTCCCAAAAAATTCAAATCTCACCTGAGTATTGCTGAACGCACTTGCAAGAAGCCTGCATGCTGTTCAAAGTGTCTGATATCTGTATGCATAGGTTGTACGCTGGTCCGTAATGGCCGCTGGAAGGATGGGTGCATGATCGTGTACCCTGTGAACAAATGAAAAGGTACTTGTGTCTTAATTCACCGCCAGACTTAAATTGTTGAAATTTCGAACCCAAACAGAGCACCGTACTTTTTCTTACATTTTTTTTCTTACATTTTTTTCTGAAATTCGAGCGAAAAATCTAACACCGTCTCCGCGCGGCAAATCTCTCTCTCAGTCCGCCAAGATTGTGCGCTCTCTCTTTCACTACAGCAATGTACTTGTGCGCTATCTATTTCTCCACGGCAATGTACTTGTGCGCTCTCTCTTTCACTACGGCAATGTACTTGTGCGCTCTCTCTTTCACTACGGCAATGTACTTGTACGCTATCTCTTTCTCCACGGCAATGTACTTGTGCGCTCTCTCTTTCACTACGACAATGTACTTGTGCGCTCTCTCTTTCACTACGACAATTTATCCATCCGGTTGTGTGGCAGGACATCAAAGGGATTATTCGTCTGGTTGGGTGATGGTGGTGGTAAGAGTCTCTCTTCTGTGGATTGAAGTGACGTCGATTTGTAGCAATGTAATTTATATGGTCCTGTGTAGGGAATGAAACAGCTTGATCGTTCTGTGATCTACATCGATTCGAAGTGTATGGGATTTTGCGAAGGTTGCTTACTCTACATCTTTGCAACCTGGGTTGATCTTGTATAACTAGGTTTACAGTGTTTCCTCGTGGGGCTACATTTTTCCTTAGGAGACTGTGTATTCCGATTGGCTTCTAAAATGATCTCTTGATCAACCATATCTGGGTATTTAAACTGATAATCGATTTCTGGTTGTCTTCGTGTTCGATATTTGCGGGTGTTCTGATAATATTCTGTGCCATCCGTGTATACCATTTCTCTTTTCGGTGCTTCCAGGTATCCTCCGGTCAATTGTTTAGCTTGTTTTGAACTCTCCGTATTTCTCCATGGGGGTATTATGGTGTGTAGAAGCACTGGAACTGAACCTTGGGGTGGGGGGGGGGGGGGGGGGGGGTATTGTGTTGTCTGATGCGGGGGCGGGGATTGATGGGTATGACTCTCGCCTGCATTATGTCGGTCAGTGTTACCTTGTTTAGTTTTGTAGGTGTCTTGACAATCATCTTAACAAGACAATTTCGAGAACTACACGTAAAATCGTTGAAAGTATTCAAAAAGAGACATGAAAATAGGTCGTATATCTTTATCATCACTGCCCTACAGATCGCAAAGGAGCATGATGATGATGATGATGATGATGATTATGAAAAAAAGGTAAAGGTAGTCGCATAGCAGATACTGCCGTAAGGGAGTGAAGTGTTAGAGACTTCACTATACTAGGTCCATCATCGAGAGGTGACCAGTTCCTTTCATCGCTGCCTTTTCCTTCCCTAACTGAATGGCAAAGTCAGGTACCCATTCACAGCTGGGACGACTGGAGCATGATGATACCGTGAATCGAACCCGGTACCTTAGCCGCAAGAGACCAGCGCTCTAACCACTCTGTCAATCGGACACTCATTAAAAAAACATGCTAACGGATACAAACAGAATGTTAAAAATATGAAGGGGAAAGGGGGGAGGAAGAGATTTGTGACGTCGCGTAAGGGGGTGGCAAAAGTCTTTTTGTTGCGTGTAAAATGTGACAACTCCATGGCCTTGACACTGCGATTGGATTTGTCGAACTGAAGAAAAAGTACGATGCTCCGTTTACCCTCAACATTTCAACAATTTTCATCGCCGGTGAATAAAGACACAAGAACCAATGAAAATTATTCCAATCGAGTCAAACATGCATACATCATAATGGAACTCCCACTGAATTTTAATAACAAAATTCCGTAGATTTTATTCATGACTCATTACCAGCATAAAAATGCTAAGCAGGGATGAAAAAAAAAAGATTAACAGGTGTATTATGAATAATGACATGCAGAAAGACAACCATTTTTAAACTGCCTGTGGGAGCCGCGCTGGTGTAATGATTACCACACTCCACTGGCGATTGGGTGATCCAGGTTCCTTCCTCGTTCGTCCTGAAAAGGACCTTGGTTGCGTTGTGTCTGTTTATGCCGGAGCTGTGATATCTGCGCCTTTCAGCCGACACATCCGACTTCAGCACGGCATTTTTTGGGACCGGGTTTGCCTTCCCTCTTCAATCCCTACTCTCTCAGCCAGACTGCAGTGATGCAGCCTGTTTCCAGGACCAACATGTGGAGGTGGAGTAGGGTCTTGGTTGAATAAAATGGAAAGCAACAACAAGCTAGCTTGTTCGTATCGGTTCTGATCCAGGTTCAAGTCCTGGCGAGATTTGAAAGAATGTCGTCAACCAGGACTTGGATAATTCGAGCCCCTGGCGAAGACATTTGAAGGAGTGTCGTTGACCAGGGACTGGAATAACCTGAATGGCTCCTGAGCCGACCCAGCTCTAATGGGTACCCTCCAAAGATGGCATCTGCCTGAATGGCGAGAGGACACCTGTCAGCGTACAGGGAAAATAGGATACTCAAGTAAAATCAATCTCAGGTCAGATATACTAACCAGAGATTTTGCCTCGAGTAAAATGCGGGCGTACGTTAAAAAATATATATATATATATATATAATATAAATAAAAAAATAAAAACTGCCTGCACAGTGACAAAACATTAGAGAGCCCAACAAATAACAGTGACAGACAGCATACACACTGCAGAAACCCGCTGAAAGCATTACTGGGCAATCCTTGTTTTTGAATTGCTAGAGTAACAGAAGCCCAGGTAAACTTAAAAACACATGGAGAAGAGAACTGGTGATAGAAATGAAAATAATGAGGATGTGACTTGGAAAGATCTTGAGCTGGTGGCACACGACAGGAGGACTTTGCACACATTTGCAGAAGGCCTATGCTCCTTAGGGAGCTGATGACTCACTTTCATTATACGATAGTCCCATAGCCGCTACTGCCGTAGGGGAGTAAAGCGTTAGAGATTTCACCATATTAGGTGCTGCATCGAGAGGTGGGATGACCAGTTCCCTTCCTCGCCACCTTTTCCTTCCCTAACTCAAAGTCAGTACCCATGTACAGCTGGGTAGACTTGAGCGTGTTAGTACCGTGATTTGAGCCCGGCATCTTTGCCGTGAGAGACCAGTGCTGTAACCACTCTGTCAATCAGACGCTACTTTCAATATAAGAAACCCATAACTCATCTTAGATTAATGCATGTTTAATAATGAATTACAGTAGAACTCCATTTATCCGAACCCCAATTATCCGAACATTTGATTATCCGAACGATGCTCGGTCCCATGGGGTTCGGATAAATGGAGTTCTACTGTATATACAGGGTGTCTTAAAATCATAGGGTGTCATTATCATAGGCAACAACAGCCTACTTCAATCCATGAAAAACGGTTTGGAGATGTCAGGAACCTTGAGCTTACTACTGCCTTTATTAGAGTCATTAATGTCAAAGTCTGAAGGCGAATGAGGGAAAAGATATGCACACACAAAAATTTTTTGTAACACTATTTATTCAGATGTTCAAACAGAGTTCCTTGGGCATTCATACATACATCTAACCGCCTTTGCAGATTGGTGATAGATTGGTTCAACATGCTGTCATCAATTTTTCTCCATTCTTTTATAATTACTGATAATAATAACATTAATATTGTTGTTGTTGTTGAACTAGGACTGCTGAGCTTCTCGCTCTTTTGTAGCCAATACCAAGTTGAAGACTCCTTGGTGTTATCTACACTGTAGATCTAGGCTTTTCTTCCATTTGAAAATGTGCTGAGTTAAGTTATGAGCTCCAGTTTCTCCAGCTTGGCTTCCATTTAAATAATCGTCACATCTAATCCCAAGCTAGGAGTAAGAAGAGTGTGGCATACTGTGCATTCCCCACCATCCAAGGGGGCTCTTCAACTATGCAGAGCTAAAATACTGTGCTCTGGTTCGGGGCTCTCCCAAGGAATTTAATATTAATGTAATATTCCTTTTCAAAATGACTTTTGGGACACCCTGTATATAAAAAAAAAATCATGAAACTGCAACACTGGTTGGCACATACCTTGGGTGGTAACAATAAATGCATATGAGCTGTCAGCATGGCTATAGTAAGTGATGTCCTGTGCCACGTCTTCCATATGGAGGTCCACTCCAACCAGACCAATCAGATGGTGAAGGTCAGGCTGGTCTGGCAAGGTGTGCACACAAGGCTGGCTAAGACTCATGGTTAGAGCTGCACATACAAGAAAGATAACACAATTTGGGGATTGTGAGAATAGTACACTAGAGATGTATCTTGTGATAGAGGCTGCACAATATGAAGCTTAAAAAAAAAATCAGCCACATACCAGTAGACAGTCATCCAAGAGATTTTAAAAGTTATAATCTTTCAGACGAGAGAGAGAGAGAGAGAGAGAGAGAGAGAGAGAGAGAGAGAGAGAGAGAGAGAGAGAGAGAGAGAGAGAGAGAGAGAGAGAGAGAGAGAGAGAGAGAGAGAGAGAGAGAGAATAACAAAAGAGAAGTAATCTTCCGCACAGTTAAAAAAAAATGATACTGTAATAAAAAAAATGATACTGTAATAAAACAAACAACTCTTTTTTGTCAAAATGGTTCACTTCAAATTAATGAATAACTGAATGCCACCCCCCCCCCTCTTTTTTTTTAAAATCACTGAGGAAGGAGCATGGGGACCACCACAGTAGCTGATTCCCCCCCCCGAAGCATGTGCCAAAGCATGTCATATACTCTTACAGTGGTGATTTCTGTAGCCATCTGTTACATGACGAGGCTGCTCAACATTTTGGAGATGGTTAAATATTCTCACCTCCATCTGCTTCATCGATATAAGGGAGTGAGAAAACAGGATCATCCTCTGCTGTTCGATTCAGTGGTAGATAAAACCTGCCGACACTGGAGCTCAGATCTTGTGTGGAGTTAATTGCCATCATAATTCCTCTCTGAAAGGTAGATGTGGAAAATTAAAAATAACTAGCATATATTCCCAACAACTTCTGACATGTGTGAAGTACCAAAACCATTTTGGTAAAAGTTCTCTTTAGACGTGCACAACCTCGACTTGTAATGTTTGTCTTGGTCATGAACGAATAGGTAAGAGTTCTCTTTCATTACAAGGGGAGGTCACTATAATGCACATCTAAAGAGAAGCTTTACCAACCATTTGCCCCATCTACACATGACTAGAGTCATGGAGATGTACCATGACTGGTCAAGACAACTACGGACATTTGGCTGACTGACCCCTCTTTTATTGTCCCTCAAACACAGTGTTAACTATAAATTTTTTTTTTTAAATCAGTGAAATCAAAGCACAGTCACATGTCCCACAAAAACATTACGCTGACTGTCATAAAATCACCAATTGTCATTAAATCACAAATACAAAACCTTAAGGCTTCAAAACTAGGCAACGGAAACTTACAATGACAGGGGTCGTTAGCCGATACTGAACCTCATATCTGGCAAAATTCTGGTAGGCCACATCCTTCAAGAAGCTCTTTTCATACATAATTGTCTTGCCATCTGAAAAATCAATAAACTGTGGCTGATTCTGCAAATCAAAATGCTGTAGTTTAATCAGCAAATGAAATCAGTCTTGCTGCAGAAGGAACAAATGAAATCAATGATGCCTATTTTTAGGATCACTGAAATTGAGTTGTTGTGTCATATGACATCAGAATGTTGCAGCTTAAGGAACAAAAGTGTTGTAACTTAAGAAATAAATGAAATCAAGAAACTTAATGAGTCAATTAAATAGTGTGCATGTTAAAGAGCAAACAAAATAAACTTATGTAGCTTTATGAACGTCGATGATGCAGCCTGAAGTCAATAAAATCAAAGTTTAAAAGCAAAACAAACCTGAATAATGTAGTTTTCTCAGCAAGCAGAATTAAGCGACAGAACTCAATGAGAAAATCCAATCTAATGATGTAGGAAAATGGTAGTTCCATAGCAGATACTGCCGTAGGGGAGTGAAGTGTTAGAGACTTCACCTAAGTCCAGCATTGAGGTGGGGTGACCAGTTCCCTTCCTCGCTGCCTTTTCATTCCATAACTCAAATAGCAGTCAAGTGCCCATCTACAGTTGGGTAGACTGGACCGCGTCTCTACCATAATTCAAACCGGCACCTTTGCTGCAAGAGACCAGCGCTCTCAACACTCTGTCAAATGGACGCTCATGATGCAATAAGCAGATAAAATCAAAGTGATTTAATTAACATAATGACCCAATAAAATAAAAAGCCCATATAATGACATATTTTTACACACAAAAAACAAGGTGATATATATAACTTTCTGTGATCTGGCAGACGTTTATGCCCCCGTTAGCTTTCCCACAGTTTACAATATTAATTGTTAGTTTGTCAATTCAACATTTTTACTGACATAAATAACATCAATAAACTACGACTCAAGTACTGCACAATCTTTGAACCAATAACAGAATAAACAAGACTCAACAAGAACTTACACAAATTAAACCTCTCACATAAGCCTAACTAAATTGGACTCATAAAAGATAAGAATGGAAAATTGCTTAGTAATATACAAGAACAAATGAAGAGACGGACAGAACATTTTGAGGAACTTCTCAATAGACCATCTCCAACTAATCCCCCAGACATCCAGCCAGCAGAAGAGGAGCTACAAATCAGCTGTGAACGACCAAGTAGAGAAGACATAAAGAAAGCCATAAAGCTTCTGAAAGATGGAAAAGCAGCTGGTCCAGATTGCATTCCAGCAGAGGCCATCAAAACAGATATTGATACCTCTACAGAGATATTATACAAACTACTTGGCAAAGTCTGGGAGAGAGAGGAAATACCAGCAGAATGGAAGGAAGGTTATCTGGTCAAGTTGCCTAAGAAGGGAAATTTACAAGAGTGCTCAAATTATAGAGGAATAATGTTACTATCAGTGCCAGCAAAAGTTTTAAACAGAATCTTCCTGGAGAGATTAAAAGAGTCCATAAACAAGCAAATGAGAGATGAACAAGCAGGTTTTCGACAAAACAGATCCTGTACAGACCAGATAGCCACACTGAGAATAAGAGTTGAACAAAGTCTGGAATGGAATTCACCGCTATACATCGGATTCGTGGACTATGAAAAGGCATTTGACAGTGTAGACAGAGAATCGCTTTGGAAATGAAAGAGGCATTATGGAGTTCTCATGAAGATCATTAACTTAATAAAGAAGACCTATGAAGACATGACATGTAGAGTTCTTCATGAAGGACAACTTACAGAACCGTTTAGGATTAGAACGGGAGTGAGACAGGGATACCTCATGTCTCCATTTCTTTTCTTACTAGCAATAGATCGGGTTATGAAAACATCAATATCACACAACAGAAATGGAATCCAGTGGAATCTGACTAAACAGCTTGATGATCTGGATTTTGCAGATGACTTGGCTCTTCTGTCCCATAACCATAATCAGATGCAAGAGAAAATGAAAATTCTCGATGAGAGTGATGCGGATGCCATATGAATCAGGATGGCATCCCCATGCTGGTTTTTTGTTTGTGTGAATAGATTTGTTCAGTTATCAAAACAATAAACATGCAACAATAACAGGGCAATGAGAGAGTAAACTGAATAAAGTCAATGTTTTTGACAAAACAGATTTGACGTTTTTCTTCATTATTTATTGTGGACGCCACAGTGACAAAAATGGTTACGCAAATGTGTAGGCACATCAAACAGTCATTATCACAGCAACATTCAATACAGCAATAAACGGTAGACAGCATTACAATGATGAGTCAGATGCATGTTATATTTCAAAGTGCTGTAAATGTAGTCAGATGAACAACTCCATCCTTTCTATAACAGCCAGGAGATAACCAGATGTATGAGATCAGTTCACTCTCCTTAGTTTGACTTCAGCAAGACAGACACGTCTGCCGAAGTATAAATAATGTCCTCAAAAATATCCTCTAGATAATAAAGGTTTTCCAAACCTAGTTCATTTAACAAAGTAGCAAGTAATGGTCCTTGGTACATGCACAACCGATGCAGTACAATGCAGCGACATGTGAGCTGGGAAAGAACATCTCGTGACGACGACTTTCGGAGACAGGCTATGAATCGAAATCGCTCACGACCCAAAATCGATAGAGTTAATGAAAAAGTCAATTTACCTTGCTTTCATGAAATACACAGAAATATCACGCCTCCCGACATGTGGGAAAACACTAGAGGTATATCTCGACTAAACGAAATATCCATAAGAGGACTACACATCCCTGACAGAACAAAAAAAAGCGGAGATCCCCTCTTCAACGAGGCATCTCTTTCGCCATTCCAAATCGCTCACTCCCACTAGTGGTGGGCGGAAACCGATCGACCAAACAACAAGACAAGTCATGGACCGTTTGCAAATGACACAAGCTCAGAAACTTAACTGCATTCGATACCAACGCGAGAAGACAAATGCTTACCGAGAAAAGTGACTATAGATTTCAAGCAGTTGTTGCCCTTGCGTTATAAAACAGATATTGAAATAAAACGATGTTGCGAGAATTTATCACGCAACAGAGAGGTCACAACAAGTGGGCTGAAAATACACAGGGAAAAGACAAAGATTATGAGAATAAATGCAAGAAATGATAACAAGGTTGAACTTGAAGAAACACCACTAAAAGATGTAGAATCATACACATATCTTGGAAGTAATATAGACAAAAGGACAGGCAGTGATATCAAAATAAGAATACAAAAAGCAAGAGGAGCTTTCATTGCATTGGGAAACATACGGAGAACAAGAGAAATCAAGTCCAACACGTAAATAAGAATCTTCAACTCAAATGTGAAGTCAGTCCTATTGTATGGCTCTGAGACATGGAGAACAACAAAAACAACAAATAAAAAGCTACAGACTTTTATAAACGGGTGCTTGCATAGAATAGAAGGACTGAAATGGTATGACAAAGTCACAAATGTGGAATTGATGACAAGAACCAGACAAGTGCTAGTGGAACAAGAGTTGAGAAGAAGACGCTGGCGATGGATAGGACAAACATTGAGGAAACCTGCTGATAGCATTACAAGGCAGTCCTTGTTCTGGAATCCACAGGGAAAGAGAGGCAGAGGTAGACCAAAAAACACATGGAGAAGAGAACTGAAAACAGGTGAAAATGATGAGGAAAACATGGAAAGAACGTGAGCGGATGGCACAGGACAGGAGGACTTGGCATGTGTTTGTTGAAGGCCTATGCTCCTTGGAGAGCTAAAGGGTATTGATTGATAAGCCTAACTGCTGCAACTGTACCCATTCACAGGAGAGTTCTACATGCACTGCTCACCTTAAAGTGCACTACCCAAGTAAAGAATACAGTTGACATTAAAAAATCCGGCCATCGATAATCCGGTTCCTTCAGATTTCCTTCAGATTTCCGGCATGGATTTCAGAGCGCATTTTTAAATTTACCGCGTTGGCGCGCCACTGTTTTCTGGAGCAGTTTATGTTTTGATGCAGCTGTTGGGTCTTGCTTGCACGTATTAACAGGCATTCCTGCTCATTCCATCGCATTTTATCATTTATTTGCTGCTGTTTAGCCCCATTATGGATTCAGCAAATAAAAGAAGTGGTGTAAAACGTAAACATCGTGCATTGTCGATCGCAGATAAAGTGTACAGGTAGTCATTTTCTGTTAAATATATACAGAATATATAACCATAAAAAATCCGGCACTCCTCAGGTCCGGAGGTTGCCGGATTTTTGAATGTCTACTGTACATGCAAATTCTTCAACCTGCCGTTAGTTGCAAAAGAATTATATGGGCTCTGCAGTCCTTGTTTAATCAACAACATGCTCTATCTAGGTATACATTTGACCAAGTCATACATTAACCATATAGTTGTCACATTTTTTTGGTGGTAAAATAAATTAAAACTCACCATCAATAACAGCATATGTGTTGATGATGACTTTATGGCCTGTCCTAGCATTGTGTACAGCCACAATGTCCATTACTTCTTTAGCTTCTGTCAGCGATGACAACAGGCCTCTACTCACGTACAAGATCATCGCATTTTCTGATGGATTGAAGCATGAGAAAGATGTGAAATTACACTTTTAACCATGATAACTGTTACTGTGAAAATACTTTAAGTGACATTTTTGTGAAAATACTTTAATAGTGACATTGGTTACTGTGAAAATACTTTAATAGTGACATAGCTTATTGTGAAAATACTAATAGTGACATTAGTTACTTTGAAAATGCTTTAATAGTGACATAGCTTACTGTGAAATTAATTTTAATGGTGATACTTTCTTTACTCACTTATTACTGACAGTATGTGCCTCGGCAATTTTATTCAGTATATAAACAACTTATTAATTTTTTATTTTTTTTAAACCACATCAACTTACTTCTGCAACTGTCTTAACCTACCTGAGATGGAGCTGGATGCAATGAGGTCTTCTATCATCTCAAATGCTCTAAGGAACCCCAGCGTATGATTGGTGGTTGCTGAGAATGATTTTAAAAAAAATTAGAATAAAAAAACGTATGATTGGTGGTTGCTGAGATTGATACAAAAAAATTAGAATAACGCATGTGGCTTATCTTTTTCGCTTCCGAGTACAGGAAGACTGGCCATACTATTTCATAATAACAGAAAACTTTATATTCCTCCTGCATTATATTAGACTGACAAATATGACTTTCTTTCGTACATTATTAAGACTGTATCTTTTATTTAATGCACCTTTAAAGTCTCTGGAATGTATGATTTCCATCTACTGGCACTTATTTAATCTGTTGTTATTTGTCTTTTTTTTTTTTTTGCTCACAGAAAGGTCACAAATTTACAAACTTTAATAATCCTGTGAATAAACACTAAAACTTAAATTCCAAATGGCTCAAGGTAGAATTTTAAAACTGCTTTATTGGGGATGAAAAAAACACACAGCGTGAACTTAATGTTACATACTTTGAATTTATACAAACTTGTACTGTCATAATTAAGCAGAAAACTGACTAAAATGTTGATTAACAGTGCAGAGATATTATTTCTATACTTTCATAAATGGATGCTTGCGTAGAATAGAAGGATTGAAGTGGCGTGACTAGATCACTCATGTGGAACTAATGACACAAACTAGACAAGTGCCAGTGGAACATGACAGGAGAAGATGATGCTGGTGAGGGATAGGACACACAGTGAGAAAATCTGTTGTTAGCATTACCAGACAGTCCCTGTTCTGGAATACCCCAGGGTAAGAGAGGTAGACCACAGAACACACGGAAACGAGAGCTGGGAACAGGACATGAAGGGGATAAGGAAGACTTGGCATTAAGTTTGTTGAAGGCCTATGCTCCTTTGGGGGTTGAAAAATGAAAGAAGAAGATATATTTCTTCATTTTCTTCTTTCTTTTAACATATCCCTAAATGGGAGGAATCATCATCATTCACCATTTTACTTTTTCCATATAAAGCATTCAGTCATCACTGCAGTCACATGCAAGCAGTGGTTTCTGAGGCAATTTGTTTCACAAGATCAGGTTGTCAGCCTCATGAACAACTTCATAGTAGTTGCTTACTATGACATGCCTGAAGGTGCAGTAGTCCTATTCTTTCTTTGTCTCTTCAGCGCCCCCCCCCCCCCCCCCAGGGAACTACACGTGGCAGGCAGAAGGCCTGCTTGGCCCCCAAACCTCAAAGAGGTCCTCTACGATGGCTGGTGACCTCAGTTTGCTCTCAAGGAGCCAAGAGTAAGTACAGCTGATCTGAACGTTGAGGAACAAAGGCAAAGAGTGGTTTGTGTCCTTTCTCAGATGAAAGCTAAGAATTCCACCGACAAAATAGAATCAAATTTCTTCTTTTTACAGTCTTCCTTCTTCAACCTTTAGGACCTTTGCTACAAGAACAAATGTTCTTCATTCATCCCACACTACTGATTCTTCCTTTTTCAATTGTCTCTCTATTTTTTTCAAACAACCTTCTTTTTCACCTCGTAATTTTCATGTGTTTACCACATTTGATCCAGAGTGAAATTCCATCAATTCTGAAATACAATAACAATTAACACATTTGCTTTTTTTTTTTTCAATTGCTTGCATCATCCACTACCCGCAAACATTACTGTTAAAGATTTGTTACGAGCATGATCACGTCTACTCACTGTCTACTTTCTCCAGGTTGTCCACAAACTTGCTAAAGTAGAACCTCGTTTCAAAAGTGGCTGGGACCATTGTGTGAGGTAGGCATGGGTCTGACCTTGGGTACACGGGCTTGTTGGACAGGCCAATCACTCCAATCTTTAAAAAAAAAAATATAAATAAATAAATTGTTGTTGTTGTTTAACTAGGGCTGACGAGCTTCTCGCACTTTTGCAGCCAATACCAAGTTGAACACTCCTTGGTATTATCTACACTGTAGACGCTTTTCCTGTAGCTCTTCTGCCATTCCTAAATGTGTTGAGTTGAAGTCATGAGCTCCAGTTTCTCCAGCTTGGCTTGCATTTAAATAATCGTCACATCTAGTCCCAAGCTAGGAGTAAGAAGTGTGTGGCATACTGTGTATTCCCCACCATCCAAAGGGGACTCTCCAACTATGCAGAGCTAAAATACTGTACTCTGGTTCTGGGCTCTCCCAAGGAATTATCACGTCCTGCACAGAGCCACTTCTCAGCTTCCCCTGCCGATCACTGGGTTCATAGTGAGATCCTTCTGCATGCAGTCAAACAAGTCAAGGCCAAAGAATTTCGCCTGGGCTCAAGTGACTTCTCCAAGCTTAGGGTGCAATGTTGGGTTCTCAACAAGTTTCACCACAGGGGGAATCCTGGGAAGCGTGTGGATGATTTCAAGAGTCAATGAGGATGTCATTAGCCTCACAAATATAGGTTAACTTCCACGTACATATATTGTTGCATTGTGCAAAGCTGGTGGTCATATAAGGATGACTCCAGAAAAAAGACCACACAACTAAAAAAAAATAAAAGAAAAGTATGGAAACCTGAGGAAAACAGCTTTAATGTTAATGTCATGACCAAAAAATGTAAACATTTATTCGTACATCATATGCCTACATGTTTGTTCTTCTTCTTTGTACACTCTCATATCTCTACTTGAATATTTTCAAAGAACGCAGTGGTCAGCTTAAGGCTATTTCTATATCTACAGAGTTTTTCCAGGAATGGTACTGGTAACGGCCACCATATGTGCTTTCTCTGTTCCTCATCCCCTGGGCATCTTTGAAGCAGACGTTCAGCAGTCATTTTAGGTGCCACAGTTACGCTCATCGCTCATCGGTAGTTTTTGAGGTTCAACTGTTATGTTTATACTACACACAAAAAACCAAAAAAACAACTGACTAAAACATAAATTAATATGAAACAAATATAAAGGTATGTTATCAGGCACTCGTAGGAAATAAAGAAGTAGAACACTAGACAACAGAAAAACAACAGACATGAGTGGCTTACCCAGGATTTGAACCCTGGACCTTCCGTGCGATAACCCCGCCTAGCTATGCAAGCGAATCACACTATCCTCCCTGCCATCTACGCATCAAAAAGATGTTTCGATGACAGGTCAATAGTGCGAACCTCTATACATAACACCGGAATGTTTACCATGGGCAGTTCAGCCTATTAATGACGCAATCACCTCTGTTGTTCCCCTATATATCAGTATAGGTCAGTCCAACAAGACAAAGACCTTAATACTGTGTCCAGTTTGATAGTAGACTTAGAACAGTAAGAACAGAATATTTGTTTCATATTAATTTACTGTTTGCAGGCCTCTGGTTTCCATTCCTTATGTGTTATAAATGACTAAAACATAACATGACTGACAGAACTCACCCTGTCGTTATCTGAAAAAGATGCAATGAGATGCTTTGTGATGGCTTTGGCTGTCCGCAGCTGTGTCACACTCATGGAGTTTCCATGATCCATCACAATCACTACATACTTCCTCTGTGGTTGTATCGTATGTAGAAAGACATCCCTGAAAGAAAAAAGGTCAGTTTATGCAATAACTTCAATTAAACACAAACTAATGGAGGTAAAAAAAAAGACAAATAAAATAAAATATGCGTGACTGAAGCTGATGTCTAAAAGTAATTCAAAACTATAACTCAATACTTCTTTTTTTAAGTGAGAATAATTATAATTGAGAAGAGGACATCATACTACTATGATACTCATTATAACCATTTTTTAGTGGTATGGCATCCGTCTCAAATTCTAGAGGTATCGGGTTCGATTCCCAGTACAGGGAATTTAATTTACGGAAATTTTTTTTCCAGAACCAGTGGTCAAAATGTCATATAATAGATAATTATTGATTAACAAAATAATAGTAATAAACTTACACCTACATAGTGTATTGTTTATGTAATATTATTTACTGTTACACCAACGTGGGCAAATAAAGGTTAAAAATGGTCCCATAGCAGTGTGAAGTGTTAGAGACTAGATCTAGATTTACGAGATGGGGTAACCAGTTTCCTCCTCCACGCCTTTGCCTTCCCTAACTCAAGAGCAGTCAGTAACTCATTTACAGCTGGGCACCACGCTACCACGTTTCGATATCGGAACTCGATAACTTTGCAGTGAGAGGCAAGCACTCTCACCGCTTAGCCTATCGAGCCATTCAGCGTGGGCAAACCCAAATTTTAATATGCAAAAACCTTTTATATACTGAATTATTTACAAAGAGGAACATGAAGAGATGCAATTTACTTTACATGAAACAAACAAAAAACTATAAGAACAGTATCAAATGAGAGACTTGATGTACTTGCAACAGTGGATCCAAAAAACTATCAAATTACACTTCTAAAGGAATATATGAATTATTTATAACAAAGACAAAAAACAACATATCAAACGAACATCTAAGCCGTCTCTTGTGTTCTTTCTCCCCCCCCCCCCCCCCCACCAACACACACACACACACACACACACAAAAACATGCTTACACTGCAGATTTTGTGTCGCACCAAACACACAAGCACGCAGTTATACTTTGATGCAGTTTTTTGTCACTTATCCTGTCACGCCTGTTTAAGATCAAACAAGGCAAAGTTTTTGTCAGGTTCCCGTTAACTCCCCTTTTGTTGAAGCCTGGCGGTAATGTATGGCGTACAACATGTTGCTAGGAGTTTGTTCATTTATAATTAATATCCTTTAAGAAAGTTGATACATAAGTTACACAGGGGTTAAGTTTCCCCCCAACTACCATCAGTGTTTCTCAAGCAGTTGGACTACCAGGGAATAGACAACAATTGTCCAAGGGATCCCAGTTGGGCTATCATTAATTCAAAGACATTTCTCAGTACACGGTAATTGAGGGATCATTCTCACTTAGTCGTTCCCCTTCTACCGTGAGGTGAGAGGTTTGGAAGAGAGAGCGCCAGACTATCCTATCGGCTGTCTTCCTCCTGGCCTGGTTCCATTCTAGTCCTTGGTCCTTCAAAGATTGTCTAGTGTTGTCCTCCCAGCGGACTCTGGGTCGTCCTGGGGGTCTGGATCCCTGGCTCTTTGTTTCCTATGCTTGTCGTGGTAGCCGATCTCCCATTCTGCAGACATGGCCAAACCATCTTAGTTGGGACTGTTCTACTCGGGTCTGCAGGGGGTAGGATTTTAGGCCTTGGCGTATCGTCTGGTTGCGGACCATGTCTCTTCTTGTTACTTCAACCACCTTCCTCGGATACCTTATTTCTGAAGTTTGGATCTGGCTTTTGTGGGTTGTAGTCATTGCCCATGACTCACATCCATATGTCAAGACTGGGACATAGGTGGAGCGGTATACAGCCATCTTCGTTTTCTTACCAACCTCTATCTCTTGCTGAGGAATCCTCGATTTATGGCCTGAAAAAGTCTCCCAGCTGCTGCTTTTCGAGTGGCCAACTCTTCTTTGATGCCTCCCTTTCGGTCTATAATAGCTCCGGGGTATTTAAAGTGGCCGACCTGTTCCAGGACCTGTTCTCCCAGCTTAATCTGATGTCTTCTTTCTTCTCGTGATATCACCATGGATTTTGTTTTAGAGCTGCTTATGACCATCCCTCTCTTCTCCAGCTCTTCCTTCCAGATTTGCAGGTTGGATTGGAGATGTGCCTCTGATTTAGCAATCAGGGCAACATCATCAGCAAATGCCATCTCTGAAATACAGACCTGTCTCGTCTTCCAGTACTCCACTGAATACTTTCTTGTTCTCTCCTTGCATGCATCTCCAGGCTGGGAAACAATCTGGTGACTCGCTCTAAGTATATTGAGAACGTCTCGCACCAATAGAGTTCCTCAGAATTGAATGTCTCGAAGACTGATAGTCATTTCAGGATAAAACCCTCAAGTAATATACAATAGCTATAACAGGCTGTAAATGGGTATCTAGGTCTGCTACGTAGATACAGCTGCAAAATATTTGACAGCAAGCGTTTGCCGCTTTCTTCTGTTCAGTACTGTATTTTGAAAATGTTGTGGCCTCAATTCAGCCCAAGTTCAAGGACTTATATAGGGTCGCATCGTACCTCGCGGATGGTTGGGGCAAACGCGGTGTTTAGGAATCCCAAAACAATGCGTCTTTTTGCCTTCGCGTTCAATGTGCAGAAATTTTAGAATCTATTATCTTTCTTAATTGTGGATCGATTTTAATCATTTAAAGTTAGTATTATACTGGTAATTTATCTCTATCAGTCTAGCTAAAATTTGTTTAGTTAGCAAAATGCATTTAAATCTATGCAGCCTTTAACTAACTATATTGGGGACTACCCTGATGTATCAATGTCAATTAAAACGATTTTTCTCTTAGAATAACATATTATTTGAGGAAGTCTTTACACATACCTCTTAAGTAATATCCCCGTTGTTTAAACTAGCTATAACTTTTCGTTTAAATAGCTTTAGTCTTTGAGAAATTAAATATCTTCGTATTTTCAATTACACAAAATAGGCCTCTAGGTTAAGCATAAAAGGTTTCCTTATACACACCAGAAAAAGGAGCGTTCTCATTGGCTGTTATATCGGTCCGTTTTATCATATTATTGTGAGCGGTAAATATGACCGTGGTGTAAGACAGACCAAAACACGACATGTTCCAAGTTCCATAAGTCGTAGTCCGTTCCAGTTCGTCGCCTTTAGAATCAGTCCGGTATTCTCTCTTGTAGTTCTTGTAATCAAAAGTTTAAAGCAAACAGGTGATTGGCCTGTTGTGCCTTTGCCTTACGGCCTCCATGCAGGCTGCCCTCCTCCTTTTTCAGCCGGGCTTGGGACCGGCCTAGGCGGAGTTGAGGGATCATTCTCCATAGCTATATTAATCTTCTTGTTACTTTTTCGCTCCATCAGGAGTATGGAGGCCAGCAAAGAAGTCAGCACTCTTGCAAGAGTTCTGCACTCTCACAGTAGTGGTTCAGCATCGATGTTCCGTGAGGTAGCCAGCCCTATTCACACACTTCCTCGTGTGATATTATAACATGTTTACTAAGGAATGAAGGACCTTTTCTCCATTCTCAATGTCGGCCCCGTTAGGATCCCTTTAAGCCCGGGGTCCCCAACGAGGTCCATATCGACAACCAATCGTCGTTACTGACATCCACGGAGCTGATAAATCCCAGAGGTTGATTGGGGGTCGATTAAACTTTTCGGGGTTGCAAGTTGACAAATATAAGAAATAAAAATTCCTGCTGTGACTCAGTTTTACATCTAGAAATGCTGTTACAAAATACCCCTAGCTTTGTGTAGCAGTTCGGCCATGTCTACTTAAATTCCCAAGTTCGTACATGACTGAGACTGGTTTTAGCCATGTAAATGCAGTTTTATCAAAACCAACGAACTGACATATGCACCCCTGAGGTGACAGCCCTCAGCTGTTTATTTTCCTGGTGTTATTCCTCTCGATGTTTTCTCCTCTTCTGCTTGCCTGAGAGCTTCTTTTCGCCCAATCTGAGATGGCGCCAAAGAGCATCGCCACTTGGTGCATTCGGCAAGCTTCATCCTCCCAGCGGCCAATGCGAAGTCTATATTAAACTAATATAGATAGGGATTCTCGGATAGGGTCCGCGGTATTAACTGCATACCTCAAGGAACCCTCGTTTCCTAGACTTTTGAGAAAAACTGCTCCGCAAAGCACTAGAAAACCAATATTTCGGAACGGACGGTAAATGTGAACATTTGTATCACATAATACTTGGGGGAGATACTATGTGATCTGCAAAAGCAACTAGAAATCACCTAACAACTAGAAATCACCTAAAAAAGACGCAGAGTGGGAGAAAGGCGCGAGCACGTAAAAGGGTATGCTGCAGACGTACAGCCAATGACCTGTCCTATAAGCATGCGACACACACATGTCTCAAACAGCAAAAACAGCTTACGTCACGAATGTACCATTATTTTTTTTTTTTTTTTCAGTGGCGTATTTACAGCGGGCTTCAGTCCTAACCCTGACATTGTCCTCAATATGTGCTTGGTGGCTCCCTAGTTTGATTGTTTGTTGTTTGTTAATTTTTTTAATGTTACTTTGTTTATAAAAACATTATAATACATCCATGCCTACTTCTGAAGGTAGTTTGTTTACATGTCTACTAATATGCTCAGTATTACTTAGATTCTTAGAACGTATCGTAACTAAATGACTGGGGGTGCGGGCGCTTCCAAGACTGAGTCCGCCGAATAGGGCGCTTCCTACCCAAACAATTTCTGAACACGCCACTGGTTTATATTATCCTACTTATCAGGTTCGTTGGGAATGCTAATAGATGCTTTATTGTTTAATTCTTCAACTCTTCTTTCTGTAAAGCCAAGTGACGATATAAAAATCGTGTGCTTTTGATCTTAAACATAAGCAACGAAATAAATAAATGAAACACCCGTGCAATCAACAAGCCCGTTAACAAAACATGAGGTATCTAGTTGTAGGACTGAACCTGTAGGACTGAACCTGTAGGTTTGAAAGTCAGAACTGGACAAGAAGATAAGCGTCCGATTGACAGAGCGCTGGCCTTTCGCGGGCAAAGGTGCTGGGTTCAGATTCAGGGGATGGGCACGCTGCAGTCTACCCAGCTGTAAATGGGTAGCTGACTTTGCTCTTGAGTTAGAACAGGAAAAGGCAGCAAGGAAAGGAACTGGTCCCCCCACCTCTCATGCTGGACCTAGTATAGTGAAATCTCTAACACCTCCTTCCCCGACGGCAGTATCTGCTACGGGACTACCATACAAGAGAAGATTAAGAACAGATAAGGAAACAGATTGAGGCTAGGAGCAAACAACCTCAATATATCCGGGGGGGGGGGGGGGGGAGAAAAAGATGAGAGAGAGACAGAGAGAGAGAAAATTTTTGTATTATTATCAATCTCTTCCTCCCCCTTTCTGTTAACCCGTTTACCTCCATCCACCACAAGTGACCGACATAAAAATAAAAGCGTCCAGGATTTTTCTTAGAAGTACAAGCAGATAAATTTCAGAGGCAGTGTGGTGAAGAATTACATAAGACAAGTCAGACACTTTATGACTCTACTTGACGGCCGGTGGAAACCCGGGAAGATTCGTCGCGTCTTTTATGGCTGACAGTGCGCTTTCATCACTTTTCTCCCCTGCCTCAAGAGTATCAACACTTTCTTTTCTTACTTTTTTTTTTTTTTTTTACCGCGTCATCAGTGTAGCCACACAGTCCTGTCTAATTTTTTCTTGCCCTCAGACACAAGTTATATCAATAACTTTCCACATCCATACTTCATCTTTACGTCAACAAAGTAATGTGCCATAAACTCCAGGTTTTGTCTTCGTCTTGTGGTATCCCTTTAATTTATGTCTCCAGTTGTCTTCCGTGTTGTCGCAAGGACTCTTCAACTACATATTGGCTGCTAAGGAGCGAGAAGCTCAGCAGCTCTAGTTAAACAACAACAACAACAACCCCGGGTATTCTAGAATAAGGACTGTCTTGTAATGCTAACAGCAAGTTCCTCCATATCCAGCGTCTTATTTGGTCATTTCACGCTTCCCAGGCACGCCTGGTTCTTGTCACCAGTCCACATTGGTGAATTGTCATAACTTTTCCATTCTTCTATTGGCCCATGCAAGCACCCATTTATGAAAGTATGCAACTTCTTGGCTATCGTTTCTGTTCTGACTTTACAGTGTAACACCCATGTTTAACAAATGCAAAGCCATTTCTTTCCTTACTTTTGTTGTTTTCAACTGCCATAATCATAACAACAGGACATGCGCGCTTCAAGTTCAGCTTTTATCTTCTTATATAAATGACTTCTCCGATTCGGCGGCTATCATTTCGCTTCAAGCAGATCGGTTTCTCGTTCTGTGTAGCATTTTTGCTCTTTTATTTCCTCTCCACTTTCAATGCTGTCTATATGCCCTGCACACAGAATAACAAAAACGTCCGAACTGAGATGGTAGAGAGAAGCAATTAAATAAATGCCCCCAACATTTTCCCCAAAGTTCTATATATTTACCACTTATGTCCACAATGGTAACGCATACATGATGGAAGAGACAGCGAAAGACAGAGAAGAGGAGACACTACACAGTTCAACAATATGGTATGGGCGGAACAACGAATCTGATAAATAACATAAAGAACCAGAAGTTAAGGAACACATGATCGTCTACGCCAGTCGGCATGGCACTTGAAGGAGCAGCGGTAGTTTGAAGGGGCGTCTCCATAAATCCACGTGCTCCATATGTGCGTTCTCTCCCCCACCCCTACCCCCTTAAATGGTAGTACAGCTGCTACAATTCAACAACTACAGCCTCTGGAATGATCTCCCTGGGAAAAGTGACCAACGCAAAGCAAGATACAATAACTAATAACACAATAAGAGAATATGTTTGAACAACAAGTCTGGCAAGGAATACATAATGCAACAATGACTGAAACTGGACTCTGGTTTACAATAAAAGCAGACTACCACCACTCCACTTCCCTATCTGCTAGATCAATGGAAAGCAGCACCTACGGATCGCGAGAGTGACGAAAGTTTCAAGATCTGAGGATATTTTATCCTGTCGGAATGTAACACTGAATCTTCCCGCGACGCTTAACGGCTCCAGTGGATAGACAACGTTATCATATCAGTGTTCTCATACAGTTTCAGTGTCACCACTTCTTTTCTTGAATCATCAATTTATTTTATTAATATCTTCATTATTTTTAATTTTTTTTTTTAATTATCTTCAACGCTACGTCTTTTCGACACGCAAATATGTCTTCATAATTAATATTCTTCCACTTCTCATATTTCTCCAAGATGCCCATTATACGAAGATCCCCTGTGAAGCAGCGTCCCCCGACTTAATCCGCCAGTGCTATACAGGCAGCATGAACTGTGTATTCAAGCCAAACTAGTGTCAAGACACCCTAAAGCAGGGGCATGCTTTTGATCCACTATGGTGGGGTACTTAGACAATATCGTACATTTTTCTTCATACAGAACCAGACGTTAGGACATTCCCAGCTGAGGTATTCTTCTATTTAAAAGAACAATTGTGGCGATTCAACACTTTTTTTTACGTGGAAAAAAAAAACATAAAGGTAGCCTCATAACAGATACTGCCGTAGACGAGTGAAGTGTTACAGACTTTACTATACTAGGTCCAGCTTTTTGAGGTACGGTGACCGGTTCTCTTCCTCGCTGCCTTTGCTTTCTCTAACATAAGAGAAGAGCCAGGCATCCATTTACATTTTTTTTTAAATACTGAGAAGTGTGTTTTGTCAAGACGTAAATCTTGTGTGCCTCACCTGCAAACTCTCCAGTACTTTCTTTTTCGTCCATGACTGGGCACTGGGATTCCTATTCTTTCCCAGCTACGCTACCCACTTGTGGTCGATGCTAGATATTCCCGTTATTTCGGTATTTCGCTACAATAATAAAACACCACCCTAGAAATAAAGAAGATTAACTTGAGACTACACAACTACCGAGCCGGTGTAATTCTCGGGGGGAAGGGGTTCTGAGGAGACAACGACAGAATAGGACTACCTCAACCTCAGCATGTGACCAATATGAGGCCGTGCGTGTGGCGCTGGCTACCTCCGTCTTGTAGAACACATTGATACAGAAACCACCGCCACAACAGCACGTTTTGATTCTGGCTTCCTTCCTGCACAGGGACCAGCTACAGTTGGAGCACACAAGAAAATGATGATGATGAGTACTGTACTTGCTGATCCCCTATGTTCCTTCCCTTCCACATATTCTTCACTCCGATCTGAGAAGACAAACATTGACATGTGTCCTGATTCATCTAAGCTGGACCAAATAAAATAAGCAGACCCCAGTAAGTTCACGAAGTGTCTCTCGGGCTTACAGACTGACCCCATTCCAGTTACAAGTGAAAAAAAATCGATTATGACAAACGGCCAGCCCTGGCCCTTTTCTTGTAACTTACGTCTGCTGATCTGTCCCGTCTACTGTGCGTTCTGTTGTGCCCTGTTTTCATTTCCGGTGTCTGACACGAAGGTTGTGTTTTGTAACGTTATGGAAGATGGTGAACTAATAACGGTACTGGATTGATTTTCTGAAAACGTCACCACATAACCCATTATTATAACTTCCGATCCGACGCAGCGGGTGAGGCGTGGCGTGATGTAATATGATTTTTTTTCCAGCCCCCAGGATCCATCTTCTCTGACTACCCTCTCCCTGGCAGTATTCTGTTGAGGTATTCCTGTGCTTATGCTCCTGTGATTCGCCTTTACATCGTGTTCAATCCAACATACACAATGTCTTTCGTTGTTTCCTCACCTGGCATTTTTCTAGAAATTTGTCACACACACACACATCAGGGACCCAAGAAGCAACAAAAGTGAAGATGCAGTAAGCGACCCATAGCTTGACTGCCTGCGTCAGGATCAGCGAACCAGAGCTGACCAAGACCCTACTCCACCTCCACGTGGTGGTCCTGGAAACAGGCTGCATCACTGCAGTCTGGCAGAGAGAGTAGGGATCGCAGAGAGAAGGCAACCCGGTCCCAAAAATGCCGTGCCGAAGTCGGATGTGTTGAGCCGAAAAGCGCAGATATCGCAGCTTTGCTGTAAACGGCGGACACAACGCAACCAACGTCCTTTTCAGGGCGAACGCAGAAGAAGATATATATATATATATATATATATATATATATATATATATATATATATATATATATATATATATATATATATAATAACCGCAATGCTAGGCCTCTTTTAAATCAATAACTGTTATGTCGGTCAAGAATATAATATTTGTGCACGAGGCCTCTAAAAGCGCGATGCCCTAAGGCGTCAGCCCAGGTTGCCTTTGCTTTATAACCGTCACTATGTATACAAACTTGTCATTAGATGTTTTTCATTCTTAACGACAGCTTTTCTCAGACACCTTATTTCCACTTCTCCAACTGTTGTCATGCGGCCATACCGCTCGGACTTTTCTTATACCCTGTACCCTTTATCTGACAGGGATTTAGGAATGGACACCTGGTCAGTATGCTTCTCTCATGAAGCCGGCAATGCTACAGTACTACTGTTCTCGTGGAGCCGGCAATCCTAATGCCGTTCTCGTGGAGCCGGTATTGCTACTACTACTCTCGTGGAGCCGGTATTGCTACTACTACTCTCGTGGAGCCGGCATTCCTACTACTACTATTCTCGTGGAGCCGGCATTCGTACTACTGCTCTCGTGGAGCCGGCATTCGTACTACTGCTCTCGTGGAGCCGGCTTTCCTACTACTACTATCACGGAGCCGGCATTCCTGCTACTATTATCGTGGAGCCGGCATTCCTACTACTACTCTCGTGGAGCCGGTATCCCTATTACTACTCTCGTGGAGCCGGTATTCCTATTACTACTCTCGTGGAGCCGGTATTCCTATTACTACTCTCGTGGAGCCGGTATTCCAGCTACTATTATCGTGGAGCCGGTATTCCTATTATTACTCTCGTGGAGCCAGCATTCCAGCTACTATTATCGTGGAGCCGCCATTCCTGTTACTATTCTCGGAGCCGGTTTTCCTGTTTTTTTCCCCTCGTTGACGAAATGTTCTGCTGTTTGTTCCTCATGTATTTTTTTTTTTAAGTGAATAATACCTCTCTTTCAACTGTTCTCGTGTAGGATATTCAGAAGCGTCAAAATCGATGAAAGCTGTTAGCTGAAATATGGCTTTGATCACCATAATCTTCGATCTTCCGATAAATGTAAACATAATGCCCAAGTGCTTGATCTCTTCTATTTGTCTGGTTATTACCAGTGTGACACTGCTCTCTCCTGGCTCTTTACCTACTGCCAATTATTTCCTTCCCCTTGTCGATCTTTCGCATCCTTACACTTGTGATTCTGGCGGCAAGGGCGATTATTCTGCTTGTTGCTCCTCATAATCATCATGAAATGGACAATGGTCAACAGTAAGTTGTAGTTCATTTCATTCATTCACTGCCCGCCAGCTCACACAGGAGCAACAGGCCTTAAACAGACGTCTGTCAAGTCTTCCTGTCACGTGCCATCAAGCTCAAGGTCTTTCCTCGTCATTTTCATTTCTGTCTCAGGAATCCGTGTGCTTTTCATTCTTCCTCTGCTTCTCATACCCTGTGGATTCCATAGCAAGGACTGGCTGGTAATGCTATAACATGTTTCCTCCATGTCTTCTTCTCCGTCTCTTGTACCACTGGTTCTTGTCATCAATTCCACATGGTCGTTCACTTACGTTACATGAACTATTACTGCGGAAATTATCTTCTGTGATTATTCCGTAGATTATACTGTACCGAAATGTAAATACATTTTTTTTTAAATTATTTTCTTTTTGGCCTCAAGTCGGAAGCTCCAGCAAGCCGTTTCTATAGTTAAACATTAGTAACCATGTCACACCTTTCATAGTCTATAATATTCTGTCAAAAAATACTTTTTATTCACTCTCCATTAACAAACTTCGAAATCGTTTACGCTGTGCTGGGCTGTGAATGAAACTATGATATTTTTTCTCTTCCGACCGGTCAGGTTATAATTTTTTTTTTAACTTTTTTTTTTTTTTTTGGTGTGCTTAATTCCTAAATAAAATTTTTAATTTCTTTTCTCATGCAAAATCATCGCAGAATAATCTGAAAATACATTCTACAAAGCTAGAAGCACTCAAGACAGTCGAGTGACTTCTAGTTTCACATTTTGTTTGGGTTCCTCTCAGTTTATCAATTCTTCAAAGGGCAGCTTTAAAAGTGATAGGATGATGACCTTATACAGTTCACCGTTTGTCAGATACACTTTCAGCCTCCTATCGCTCTCCCTCCTCCAAGCAAGGGCTCTTTCACCCGTGCTCGGCGGCACCGAAGTAGTATAAATAAAATAAACGGTCCTGGTTTTTCCTTAGCGCCGTAGTTGTGTTTGTTCCTACGCCCCATCGCGGACCTGGGCCTGAGATCAATTCCCGCAACCATAGTAATTTTTCCCGAACCTTCGTCAACTGCACTCAGTGGGCACACTGCCTGTTCACGGCTCCCAGAACTGCCTGCAGTTTGCAAAGCTAGCTGATCGAAGGGGGTGTTCAAACTGATCGAACGTTCTTCAGGCTGCTGGGCTTAACACTGAGACATACAGCCGTGCAACCACTACATTTTTAACGTTATAAATATGTTCCTAAAAATATGTTCCTAAATTAGATATTCATAACAATATGCTAAAGAAAATCTTCCGAATAGTTGGTGGTAGAAAAAGAGTTATATATGAAGATGGGGGTGTGTGGAGCCAGCTTAGCAATACAAAAAGGAATGAAGGGTCGCATAATGCGGTGAAGAAACCGACTAGCTTCATTCTTCAGATACTATCAATGTGAGCGGCCGACTGGCTAAGGAGTTAGAACGTTTGCCTCTCGCGGCGATGTTACCGCGGTACCGGGATCAAAACCTGGTGGCGTCACGCTCCAATTTACTCAGCTGTAAATGGATACCTGACTCTGCTGTTCAACTAGGGAAGGCAGAGGCAGGAAGGAAGGGAACTAGTCATACAACCTGATGACGTTGGACCGACTGCAGTGAAGTCTCTACGGCTTCACTCCACTACGGCAGTATCTGCTATGGAACGACCTTTTACTGTCACGGTGCTGTCATACAGAGAAAGGAGGTGGATGGGGAGCAAGGGAGGCGTACTGAGCATCCATGTGTGTTACATGAACCCTGGCCATTCTCGTTTACTCTTCTCTTCCAACATTTTTGCAGTGACAGAAATGACAAATACGGACAGATGAATACAGTGGCAAAGAGATGAACGTATTCGTATAGTACATTACATATATATCACGATGCAATGAGATGAACGTATTCGTATTGTACATTACATATATATCATTATGCAAAGAGATGAACGTATTCGTATAGTACGTTACATATACTGTTGCGTTCCATTCTCTTATACTGGTGTTTGAAAGTGATGGCAATATTGGTCAAGTAACATCTAGGGTAGCAACGATTCAAAAGTCCAAATGGAAAAACGACAACATGGCCAACTTTGACGGTCGTTAAATAACATCTAGGGTAGCAACGATTCAAAAGTCCAAATGGAAACGACAACAGCAACTCGTTAAATAACTGTAGCTCACTCTTGCTAACGATTCTTTATAATTTATTCTCACATTTCACAACACGCAGCTCCTCATGAGCATAATGATTCATGGTTATAATGTGCACACATGCCAACTACACTGGGCCATCAAAGTTCATGAAGTAACGGATAAGCTGTGCCGTCTGCAAAGTCTAAGTCCGCGAATTAATACTTAAGAACACCATCGTCAGTTATCATGCTATAAGCAGTAGGATACTTTCCTGTAGACAGATATACACCTCTGACACTCATATAATGGAATATCTTCTATAAATGTAAGACACCTCAGCGGACATAAAACACATCAGCAGGGACACACATGAAACGCAGCCATTCCGGCTGGAGACACTGCCAAAAGATAACCGTTGTTACTCTGCACGCGCGTCTACGTAATTATTTTATTTGACGTCATTTCAATCTAGCGACGTTCTCGTTGAGCACCGCGATGGTTCAAAATCATGAACACACTGCGGTGCGCAAACAAGAGGCGCAACAATATATATCACCATCATTTCGTGCAGCACGGTGCCACAGCTACAGCTAATCCCCTAAGCCTGCAGCAAAGCGTATGATCCTGCATGCGGGGATTTATGTAGCAATTTGTTTTACATGACGAGGTTGTCAACCTCATTTAAAACCTCAAATTAGTGGCCGTGTAAGACATGCCTCTGGAAGCAGTTGTCCCAATACTACTTTTATCCACTACGTGAACCAAACTAGGCACTGCCACCACCATGAGGAATCAGTTGAAAACCTACTGTTGCAGTGCCAAGACTAACTGACCTGCGACACCAGCTAACCATATCGCACCCAACCTTCCACAATACACTCTACACATCATCAAAACAACTGAGGAAGTCATGTACCTTTATCATACAGGCAATGGGCTGTCAAGAGCTACCTCCTCACAGCTAAAGGGATTATATCATCATCATCATCCTTCAAATGTAATCAAATGCAGTGGTACACGAAGATCACATTTAACTTACAGTACAGGGACGAGCAGAAACAACCATAATTTAAGGTGAAGACTTAGAAAATGAGGTGGGTGATTACCGAGGAAAAAAATACGTATGATAAGTTTGAGACTGGGACAGATAAATAGATTAGTGGATTTAAACACTCAGTGGATTACACAGACGAAAAAATAAACCAAACAACAAACTCTATTTCTTCTTCGATCCTTAACCACCGACCGTCAAAGCAGTCAGTGGCCATCATCCACAGTCCTCCACCAAGTTGTTTTTGGTCGGCCTCTCTTTCGCTTTCCTTCAGGGGTCCAAAGCATAGCTGTTCTTGTGATGGCATCGGGGTCTCTTCTGAGGACATGACCAACCCAGCTCCAGCGTCTGCCAGCTATGATGGTGTGCATGTCCTCTTGCTTGCTACGAGTAAGCAGATCTTGGTTGGTGATGGTATTCGGCCAAAAGATGCGGTGAATTTTTCTTAGGCATGTTGTGTGAAAAGAGGACAATTTTGACATTTCCTTCTCTGTGACTCTCCAGCATTCCGCACCATAGAGAAGCACAGAAAGCACGCAACTCTGGTATAATCTTAATTTTGTGCTTGTGCTGTATTGGGAGGACTTCCAGATGTTATTTAGGCTAAAGAAGGCTGTTCTTCAAACAACAAACACATGTCATAATTTGCCGCGTTCCAGTCTTTGGCTCTTCGATCTACTTCCCCCTTCTATGCTCTGATACTTCATATAGTTCAATCCTGGGAGTTCTTCAGGAGCTTTCCCATGTATCGGGTACCCTTTCTATACTTTCCCAGAGAGTACACTTCTGCATCAGTTATATTTAGTTTATTCAAACCCATCCGAAGAGATTTAAAAAAAAAAAAAAAAAAAGTTGGAAACGTGTCCCCAAGCTTGAAACACGGCTACACCATCAACAAGTGCAGCGACATAGAAACGATGTCTGGATACAAGCAAAGGTCACCTTAAGACATTTATATTTCACGAAGCAATAACGTATGTACACTAATGACCTTACGAAACACGCACTCCCGGGCCTTGAGAGAGATCTGATGGTGCCCGGACCATTTCACAATGCGAGTCCCCCGTCTTGTTTGGTAAAAGAGGTAACAATTATTTTAATATAAAGAAAGGCATGTTTAAAAAAAAAAAAAAGTCTGCGGTGAGGCTTCCCAGTGAAGTGAGGCCCTGGCCCCTTAACCCCCGCTGGTCTCCCATCACGTATGATGACCTCAGCTCCCCAACATAGTCGCTGAAGTCGGACACACGAGCGACATGAGCGGCCATTTTCTCTAACCAATTTCATGACGTCACAAGTTCCTGTGTTCACGCCCACAAATAAAAGAATAAATGCTGACAGCGGAATCGACGAAAGTAGACAACAGGACAACCTTTTACCTATAAGGTCGCAAGGTGCACGGTTTTGCACCAGACTGTCTGTTCTCCTTGTTTGCTTTCGTCTTGCGTTTTGTTTGCCTCACGCATTAGGCCGTAACACTGCGAGAAGACTCGTCAGACACAGCAGAATACATCAAAGGGAAATCTCTCCTTGTTTGAACGGCTACTTCCAGCCTTGTTATCCTTTCCTTTTAATTTAATGTCTCTGAAGTTATACCATTATTCGCAGTTCACACGTTTGTTTGGTTTTTTTTTAAGCGATGCCTTGTATAAGAGCCCGTCTCTCTCACAATACATCAGTATGAAAATGAAAGCGATGCATTTCTTATTAATGAAACCATTCTTCTCTGAACGATGTGCAGCTAAATGGAATAACTACTCACCATTATCCCCCCCCCCCCCCTTTCATCTCCCCAAGCGGGAAAGACCTTCAACAAACGTATGCAAAGTCCTCCTGTCTCGTGCCACCCGCTCCAGGTATTTCCATGCCCGGCTCGCCATTTTCATGTGTCTCCAGTTCTGGGATATATCTACTTAGACAGGTGTTCTCAACCTTTTTTTTTCTCATCCCCCCCTTTCTGAGCGTCATTTACCTCTGTGGTCCCCCTTATAGTCGATGTTAGCTAGAGAAAAGGTACTTTTACCATTTGACGGTGGCCCCTTAGAGATATGGCATGGCCCCCCTAAAGATATGGCATGGCCCCCTGGAGATATGGCATGGCCCCCTAGAGATATGGCATGGGCCCCCTAGAGATATGGCATGGGCCCCTAGAGATATGGCATGGGCCCCTAGAGATATGGCATGGTCACCTGGAGATATGGCATGGCCCCCTGGAGATATGGCATGGCCCCCTAGAGATATGGCATGGCCCTCTGTGTGGCCATATGACCCACGTTGAGAACCACTGTACTAGGAGGATGTAAATGTGTGTTTCCTCTTAAACCCTCCCCCAATCACATTACATTGATCAAAGAGTACTCCGCGGATACACTCCCGGGGGGGGGGGGGGGGGGTCCGCACGCTGTATCTATGGGGGTCATCGACACTGCCATCATTAATACCATATCTGACTATCTATATCCACGCCACTGTTGGCCAGTAAGTCAATGGTATCGACTGAATACATCACCTTCTGTTATTAGCCACCGTATATCACAACTATGGCCCATGTAGTTCCCCCCCGGGGGATCTCTGAAGAGACACAGAAAGAATAGGACTACTGTATCCGCAGAGGCGAACATTATGAGGAAAACATGGAAAGAACTTGAGCGGATGGCACAGGACAAGAAGACTTGGATTGTGTTTGTTGAAGGCCTATGCTCCTTGGTGAGCTAAAGGGTATTGAATGACTGTATCCGCAGGCATGTCGTAAAGAGGCGACTAGTATGAGACTGGCCTCATCAATTAACACAAATTGTCGAACTTTCACAGAAACTACCGCTTCAAGGAGACCAGGCTACAGTGGTGGCCCCCAGGTTCTGTAAGAAGCGCAAAGATTAATGACGATACTGTAACACATCGTGAGTTAAACAGGATATTTGTATCCATTAAATTACAGCCTCTCCCTACCCCAAATGTTATGTATGTATCAATCAATATATATAAAATCCCAGCTTTTTCTGTCAGTAACGCTAAAGGATGCAACTGTGGTTGAAAGTTAAACATTAATTGTATTGTTTCCCTTATATGTACTCTCCCGAAAACAGTAACATTACGGTGTGCACACAAATATTTATAGAACCTGCTACGTAGTTCGTGTACTGTGGTGATGCACAGTGGTTTTTTTAAAAATACTATTGAATAAGTAAAATTGCCGTTAGGTATTTTTGTGCTTTTGAATTTAATTCCCGTCTTATGATGGGCTTTCACACTTTATATATATATATATATATATCCATGTCTGTATCTTAGTCCGACTGGCAGAATGGCTACATCGTCTACCTCTTGCGACAAAGTTACAGGGTTTCGGGTTCTAAACCTGGGACCTTCACGCTCCAGTCTACCCAGCTGTAAATGGGTACCTGACTGGTCTTGTTGAGTCAGGGAAGGCAAAGGAAGAGAAATGGAAGTCTCCAACACTTAACTCCCCTACGGCAGTGTCTCCTACGGGACTACCTTTATTTTTTAAATATCTCAGTCCCTCTTTCACTGATGACAATGTCAGACAGCGGTACCAGCAGATTCAGCGGTCCTTCTGAAAAGGCCAGCACTTCCCAAAAGGCTGAGAACCACGGCTAAATTAGTATTCATTCTTGGTTGCGTGTGGCTCTGAACGATAACGAAGGAGAAGAGGAGAGAGTGACAAGAACACAACCAAGGTGTCAAATTTGTCACCTTTTCGTATCCCCTTTAATACACAGGAATCTTTCTTTCTTTCCATCCTCCAGCACAGCATGACTTCCTGACATACACAACACCTCCATCTGCTGTCTACAGCCTCTGCAACCCAACGCCAGAAACTAATCCCATAAATGGGGGTGTTAGCTCAACCTGCGATACTCCTTTACCCCCGGCTTTTCTTCCTCCTTCCCCTCTATAATACTTCCTTTATGATTAAGCCTACTGGAATTAATCCTGTAAATTGAGTTCTTAATCTGCACAGCCTTTTAAACTTCTTTTTAACTCAGAATCCGAAACTCAATCCACCTCCCCCAGTCACCCCATTCATCAATTCCTCCCCGGCTTCATTTCCTTTTGAAACACCCTTGAAGTTTTTTTTTTGTTTTTGTTTTTTTTTCGTTTAAAACACACATGCGCGCGCAAAAACCCGCCAGTAAATTAAATGACGATTACTCAACGCTTGGTAATGATAAGTGCTGTCTTTGATGTTGGGGTCCGTTAAGAGCAGCTCGACTATTACAGTTAAAAAACAAAACAAAAAAAATACTGAAGTCGTGCGGCTTGATAAATCACATTTGTCGCCGCCCTTTTGTAGAACGTTTGGCCAAGCGAGATTGTGAAATCAATTAGCCAGCCTGTTCCTTCCAACATCATCCCCCCCCCCCCTCCCCGAAAAAACAAATCAACTAAAAACTGCTTTCCTGTCGCACGTGCAGTGAGTTCGCCGCCACACGAGCACGGGTTGATGAAAGCAACCAAAATGGCGCAAATAAAATATGTCCTAAAACTGAGCTTGTCTTTTTGAGCGCCCGACTAAATGCAGACGATAACGTTCATATAAAACCTCGTACTGAAAAGAATGCAGTTTCTGCTGTTAATTATCTGACTACTAGTGTAAAAGCCCGCCATATGACCGAGAATTAAATACAAAAGCACCAATACCTAAAGGCAATTTTACTTATTCAAAAGTATTTTTTTTTAAAAGTAAATATTAGACAAACATAAAGGTATGTTTTCAGGCACTCGTAAGAAATAAAGAAGTAGAACACTAGACAACAGAAAAACAACAGACGTGAGTGGCTTACCCAGGACTCGAACCCATGACCTTCCGTGCGACAACCCCGCCTATATGCAAGCGAATCACACTACCCTCCCTGCCATCTAGGTAGCGAGGATCCCAATGTGTGTTTACGGGATCACACATTCTATAAATATTTTTGTGCACACCGTCATTTGCGCATTCTTCTTTGGTAAGTGTTACTATTTTCGGGAGAGTACATAAAAGGGAAACAATACAATTAATGTCTAACTTTCAACCAAATATGCATCCCTTAGCGTTACGCACTGACAGAAAAAACTGGGATTTTATATATATTATTATATTTCAATATGGTCAGAAATATCTAGCAGAAAATGTTATGGGGAAAAAATAAATTTGTAAACATATACTATAGCAAAAGTTTAATATTTTAACATATCTCATAATATAACCGACGGGTCTCGTGTCTAGCTTGATGTGGTGAAGTGGGATGTTATAAATACTTATAGGGAACTTAGTGTACTGACTGAGATCAGCTGTGAAGGTATCTATATCTATTAAGAGTAGTATATTATAGATAACCTTACTTGCTACCACATATCTATATATCTCAGTCAGAATTATTCTGGAATAGTGTGATGCTACGTTATGTGTCTAGGGTATGTGTATGATGAAGTGTAAGTCACAACAACAGACAGATAAACAATTTAATTTAATCCACTACTCTTGACAACACTGTGACACTCACATACATATAACACTCTACAAAGATATCTTAAAAGAGTCACTGATAAACTTTCAAATAACAATATGTATTCATTACTGGCATGAATGAATATGTGTCCTGATTCAACTACAAGGGAACCAGGAATCACAATCAATTTAAATTACAATTTATGTACAGAATGTATTTAATATGAATATTGTAGTGACATATATTATTACAAATGTTCTATGTGTGTCAGTTGTGTAGTAGTAAAATGAGGTAATACTGGTTTTGTTTTGTTCAAGCTCTGTTGGTATTTGTCATCATGACTTCAATAGTTTGTCTTTAGGGACTAGTATTGGAGATGTTCACAGTTCCTGATTTTAAGACAAGTAAATTCCCCTCTTAATGTTAATTTTACAAAGTCAGTTCAAGATGAGGGGACATAATGTTGAGCTCAGCTGGCCAAGTTAGCTTATCTGGCGTGATGGCGGCAGGAAAGGACTCCTCTGCTCGAATTCTCCTCTGGGCTCTGGAGACACCTCACTGATAGCTAAAAGGACCAAGGAGTATGCTGTCCGACACTGGATTCAGCAAAGCTCTGACCAGGTGCTGCTCAGTACCATCAAGACCACTGTCCCTGAAATCAAGAAGGATGTACCTTCTACTTCATAACTAACTTAAACTCTCTTGTTACATTGATCACAACACAGCACAAACATTGAGTTCAGAGCATTAGGCCAACTGTCAGCTTCATTTGAAATACTTTATTCCAGTATTACCCTTCTTAATGGTTACTACGCCTCTGCAATTCCAGCATTATTTCTTTCTAGTCAATCATCCAGGTGTCAGTGTACTGTTTGGCCATTCCATGCCGTTTTACTTCTCTCCGACACCCTCTGTTCAGGCTGGAGCATTACAGGCTTTACCTCACGTTGGCCACTGAACTACACATATATATACAGGCATAAATCAACAATTCACATTCAATTTTCATTAAAAGATATTGAATGGTTCAAGCTTACCACAATTCATACGAATAAACACAGATACGTTGATTAGCAATGAATTCTGGCACAAACTGGCACAAATTCCCATCTGCTTATCTTCCAGGCTTTTATTTAGCAAAATATATGCTGGCTTCAACGCACTGATGCTTTATCAAGCTATTTTAAACAAGTGGTTTCGAACTAACGCTCCCAAGTGTGTATATCAGCGAGTCTGACCAATGAGCCCCGTTTCGACAAGTGTTTGAAAAAATGTTACCTTTCCCCGTTTCCCCTAACAACCAAGATAGTATTTATAGCCCGACCAATCGTGGTTAGGCTTTCATTTGTTGCGCTCCAATCAATTTGGAGTTTACATGGTAGGCTATTTCTGTAACGTAAATTTTTTTTCAAACACGTTAAAAAAAAATCTTATGAGCAGAAATGATTTTATGCTGTCAGGCACCCCCAATATTTTATTTTGGGTATAATTTATTAATTCCTGGACTATTTGCGTAACGTTTTACATATTATTTGTCAGCAAGCCCTAAGGAACCCAAAAATACAAATTTAAAGGAGCTACGTGGCTGCATTCAAAATATGCAATTTCTTCTACCTCCTGTTTCGAAGATGTGCTGTCTGGGTACTGTTATGTTCTCAACCGTAAACCCATCTAATGTTATCTTTTCTAATAAGAGTTTTTTTATGATTTATAAACCTAACTCTGGGAAAGGGTAGTGTATTTTATCACTGTCCGTCTGAAAAAAAAATTAGTGCATGTAGACTTACACGCGTGATGCATGCGTTCCTGATTTTCAGCCCTCCCCTCTCTCTTTATCCTTTTGTCCATCTGTTCGTTCGTTTTGGTAACGCAGTATAATTAATGTTAGGATTAATTTAGGTCATTACGCAGTACGTCTCAATGTTTTTCTTAGAAATGCAGCACACGTTTCATTGAAGAAGGCGGGTAATAATACAGTAAGCTTTTATATCAACGTGAAAGCGTTACAATTTGCAGACGAAGCAGAAAACAAGGGGGATTTCGAGTACATTCTTTGTGACAGCACTGTTATTTTCCCATTGCTCTTCTCTTTATTAATTTTATTTGTTAGGCTTCATATTTACCTAATAATTTATATATGTGGATTAGAATATTTCATGACACCTCCCCTCTTAAAACAGACATTATATGTCAGTCCTTTATTCTATATACACATAGAGAAATTTATTATTATTTCTGGGGTTTACGGTGATTCTCATCACACGGATGGCGGCTTAAAAAATCCGCTCCCAAATTGGTTTTTTCCAGATATATACTCAATGCTAAAATTATATGGAGCCAGAAGTAAAGACCATCGGAGTAACCTAGAGTTCTCATGCTTAGCCTGTGCTAGAAACGATAAAGGTTTGTGATCTGTTTGCAACTTAAATGCCTTCCCATATAGATAAATATTGAATTTCTTTATTGCCCATATTACTGCAAGACATTCTTTTTCGCTAGTTGAGTAGTTGATTTCAGCTTTATTCAACTTTCTGCTAGCATATGCCACTGGGCTTAATTCCCCATCCAATGCATCTGATTTCTGTAGTAGAGTTGCACCTAACCCAATATTACTTGCATCCGTCCTTACTATGAATCTTGACTTAAGTCAGGTAATTTCAAAATGGGTTTACTTGTGAGCTTTTCCTTCAATTCTTGGTAAGTCATTTCACATTGTGGTGTCCATGTAATGCGATCTGGATGTCCTTTACGTGTCAATTCAGTTAACGGTGCACATATGGAATTAAAGTTTTTGATATACTTCTGGTAGAAACCACATAATGAGACAAAGGATCTCACGTCCTTCTTGGTTTGTGGTCTCGGGGCTTTCTGTAGTTTCTCTAAGTTCTTTGGGTCAGGGCTTCAGAGTACAACCCTGATAAACGAAGATTCACTGTGTCCCAAAAATTCCAATTCCTTCCTTCAATAGATAGTCTATCTCTTCCTTCAAAGCTTTTTCCTTAGCAAACGGAATCGAATATGGTTTCATACAGACAGGTGTGGAGTCTATGAGTTTCATATCATATTCCAATAGGTTTGTATGCCCTGGTCGGTCTGTTAACACCTCTGCATGATTATTTAGAACCTGTTGCACTCTCTCTTTCTGAGTTTTCGTTAAATGTGTACTGATTTTCACCTGTGCTGCTGTCTCACAGGGGTGTAATGGATATTCAAATGATGAAAGTGGTTCCTTTTTCATCTCCATGGCGATGGACAAGGTCAACAAGTGTGTCTCTTCCTGATGTTCTCTTTCCAAATATTTCTTCAGGAGATTCACATGATAGATTTTTTCTTTCCCCTTCTTATCTATCTTATAATTTGTTCTAGACACCTTCTCTAAAACTGTATATGGACCCTGCCATCCAATTTGTAACTTATTCTGACTCCCGGGCAAAAGAAGCAGTACTTTCTCTCCCACAGCCAAATTTCTGTCTTTCGCCTTCCTGTTATAATAGGCAGCATGTTTCTTCCTGGCTTGTTTCAAATTTTCATTGGCAAGTTTCCAGCCAGTTTTTAAACGAGTGGTCAGCTCATTCACATATTGGTATGAAGATGTAATGTTTTCCTCTGCCTTTTCATCAGTCCACGTTCTTAACAAAGTTACATATGGACCTTTAATTGTGTGGACCTATTTGTCCATGCACCGGTATGGTCTCTTCCACTCGAAGCTTTATAGTGATGATTTTTCCTCCCAGAATTTTCATGCACAAAACGACCGCTACCAATTTTTCTCTTGGGGCTGTCTCCCCACTTAAAATTCTTGATGAGAGATTTCCTCCCTACATCCTCTTCCTCCAGTTTGTTTAAGTCCGATTGAGGGATTGTCGGCTTATCCTGGGGTAAGACATCTGTTTGCACTCTCCGCATAGTGGCCATTGTAAAACAGTTAAGTGAAGCTTGTCCGTGAAAAGGGGCTTCCCATTCCATTTGGTCCACTTTATCAAATCTATTTTTCTTTTTATTATCAGGCCTAATTTTGCCTCGTGGCGTGTCCAGGTCCTGATCCATGTTCCCACTTGTGGGTGTTCCCTCATGTGCTATGCTACACCTTTCTACAAAGTTCTCAATGTCCCATCTTGCTTTGGGCCAATAATAATTGTGAGCCACCTTTTGAATGATGGTACCTATCTTCTCATGGTCCCCATCTGGTTTCACATGTAGACTCCTTATTAATTCTGTCCTATATCTTTTTGGAAGAACCAGCTGTCCGTGACCATTGGATCTAGCTCCAGTCTTCCTATACATCAACTTGTTTTTCATGTAAAATCTCCCTTGCCTGGAGTTGTATGACAAGTTGACAATTTTCTGAAACAAGGCTTGAGTGTTTTATCCCCAGCCTGTGCCTTCCTCATCTCTTCTGGAGTGGTATCTAACATAATATCCTCCTCCTGTCTTGAGGTCGACCTGACCTGAAGGGTTGCCATATACACAGGTTTCCTTCTGCAACGGTCAGTGTCATGATTGTCCATCTGACAATTCTTACACCACCTTTTTCCTTGGTTGAAAGATTTTCTTTCATTATATTTCCTTTCATCGAATTGTGGGAATTTATTTTTATTTTCATACCGTGGCCTATCAAATTGGTGCTTACCTTTATTTTGATCCTTAGGATCAAATTTATTAAAGTTCTGTGGTGCCCTAAAGTTATCCACCTGTTTCTTTTTATTACCTGTTACCTCTGCTTGAGCTGCTTGATACCTTTCAGCAACATTTAGCAACTCACCCAGCCTCTCTGCACCTTGTTCCATGAGAAACTTTCTCAGGTCTGGAGCCATGGACTCTCTTAGTTGCTCTATAAGGACCATTTCCTTAAGATCTTGGGTTTTCCCAGAGAAGTCCATTTCTCCAAGTATGTCTCTATTCGTGCAGAGAACTGGTGATAGGTTTCACCTGACAGTAGTTTAGCATTCCTAAATTTTTTTCCTGTAAAACTCTGCATTCTTTTCATACCTTAACAAAAGAGCCTGCTTTAGCATGTCATAATTTTCCTGATCACCTCTGCTCATTTTTGCAAAAACTTCATAAGCTGCCCCACGAAGTCCCTGAGATAACTTTAAGCTCCACCTTTCTCTCTCTAACCCATACGTGGTAGCTAATAGCTCATACCTATTCAGGTAGCTCTCTATATCATCGTCTTTCTCAACAAAATGATCTAAATGAAAATTCATAGCTGAGGTTGAGGCTCCTTGAGTAACCGTAGCATCAGAGGCAAAGGGACTGGCACCATTTTCAGGAGCATGGCCTTGAAACTCAAACTCCCTTAGTCGTAACTCATGTTCCCTTTGTAATCTTTTCTCCTCCTTTTCTGCTTCCCTCTCTGCAGCTAATTTCTTCTCTTCTCTTTCTGCAGCTAATTTCTTCTCTTCTGCTTCCAATTTCTTAGCCTCTTTGTCAGCCTCAATCTGCAACCTCTTAGTCTCAGCCTCAGCTTCAAATTGTAACTTCTTAATTTCCTTGTCAGCCTCTAACTTTCTTTCGGCTTCAAACCTTCTTTCTTCGCGTTCAATAAATTTGTCACATTCCGTCGTGACATAGGCAACCATAACTTGCCCATCTAATCCTAACTCTTTTGCAGTCTGAACCGCAGCAGATCGAAATTTGGCCAGGTCCGCCATTGTCTATCATGTAAATTTCTACAATGTCTAACCAACAATTCAAATTCTAAATATATATAATGGACAACACAGGCACCGTGAGCTCAACCTTATTTTATTCCACCCAAGGATACCTTTTAATTCTTATATTCCCTGAAGTGAATTACCCCCAATATTTTTAATAGGGAAAGATTCAAAATCCCAAGAGCGAGACCCCAATATATGTGGTGAAGTGGGATGTTATAAATACTTATAGGGAACTTAGTGTACTGACTGAGATCAGCTGTGAAGGTATATATATCTATTAAGAGTAGTGTATTATAGATAACCTTACTTGCTACCACATATCTATATATCTCAGTCAGAATTATTCTGGAATAGTGTGATGCTACGTTATGTGTCTAGGGTATGTGTATGATGAAGTGTAAGTCACAACAACAGACAGATAAACAATTTAATTTAATCCACTACTCTTGACAACACTGTGACACTCACATACATATAACACTCTACAGAATATCTTAAAAGAGTCACTGATAAACTTTCAAATAACAATATGTATTCATTACTGGCATGAATGAATATGTGTCCTGATTCAACTACAAGGGAACCAGGAATCACAATCAATTTAAATTACAAGTTATGTACAGAATGTATTTAATATGAATATTGTAGTGACATATATTATTACAAATGTTCTATGTGTGTCAGTTGTGTAGTAGTAAAATGAGGTAATACTGGTTTTGTTTTGTTCAAGCTCTGTTGGTATTTGTCATCATGACTTCAATAGTTTGTCTTTAGGGACTAGTATTGGAGATGTTCACAGTTCCTGATTTTAAGACAAGTAAATTCCCCTCTTAATGTTAATTTTACAAAGTCAGTTCAAGATGAGGGGACATAATGTTGAGCTCAGCTGGCCAAGTTAGCTTATCTGGCGTGATGGCGGCAGGAAAGGACTCCTCTGCTCGAATTCTCCTCTGGGCTCTGGAGACACCTCACTGATAGCTAAAAGGACCAAGGAGTATGCTGTCCGACACTGGATTCAGCAAAGCTCTGACCAGGTGCTGCTCAGTACCATCAAGACCACTGTCCCTGAAATCAAGAAGGATGTACCTTCTACTTCATAACTAACTTAAACTCTCTTGTTACACTGATCACAACACAGCACAAACATTGAGTTCAGAGCATTAGGCCAACTGTCAGCTTCATTTGAAATACTTTATTCCAGTATTACCCTTCTTAATGGTTACTACGCCTCTGCAATTCCAGCATTATTTCTTTCTATTCAATCATCCAGGTGTCAGTGTACTGTTTGGCCATTCCATGCCGTTTTACTTCTCTCCGACACCCTCTGTTCAGGCTGGAGCATTACAGGCTTTACCTCACGTTGGCCACTGAACTACACATATATATACAGGCATAAATCAACAATTCACATTCAATTTTCATTAAAAGATATTGAATGGTTCAAGCTTACCACAATTCATACGAATAAACACAGATACGTTGATTAGCAATGAATTCTGGCACAAACTGGCACAAATTCCCATCTGCTTATCTTCCAGGCTTTTATTTAGCAAAATATATGCTGGCTTCAACGCACTGATGCTTTATCAAGCTATTTTAAACAAGTGGTTTCGAACTAACGCTCCCAAGTGTGTATATCAGCGAGTCTGACCAATGAGCCCCGTTTCGACAAGTGTTTGAAAAAATGTTACCTTTCCCCGTTTCCCCTAACAACCAAGATAGTATTTATAGCCCGACCAATCGTGGTTAGGCTTTCATTTGTTGCGCTCCAATCAATTTGGAGTTTACATGGTAGGCTATTTCTGTAACGTAAATTTTTTTCAAACACGTTAAAAAAAAATCTTATGAGCAGAAATGATTTTATGCTGTCAGGCACCCCCAATATTTTATTTTGGGTATAATTTATTAATTCCTGGACTATTTGCGTAACGTTTTACATATTATTTGTCAGCAAGCCCTAAGGAACCCAAAAATACAAATTTAAAGGAGCTACGTGGCTGCATTCAAAATATGCAATTTCTTCTACCTCCTGTTTCGAAGATGTGCTGTCTGGGTACTGTTATGTTCTCAACCGTAAACCCATCTAATGTTATCTTTTCTAATAAGAGTTTTTTATGATTTATAAACCTAACTCTGGGGAAAGGGTAGTGTATTTTATCACTGTCCGTCTGAAAAAAAAAATTAGTGCATGTAGACTTACACGCGTGATGCATGCGTTCCTGATTTTCAGCCCTCCCCTCTCTCTTTATCCTTTTGTCCATCTGTTCGTTCGTTTTGGTAACGCAGTATAATTAATGTTAGGATTAATTTAGGTCATTACGCAGTACGTCTCAATGTTTTTCTTAGAAATGCAGCACACGTTTCATTGAAGAAGGCGGGTAATAATACAGTAAGCTTTTATATCAACGTGAAAGCGTTACAATTTGCAGACGAAGCAGAAAACAAGGGGGATTTCGAGTACATTCTTTGTGACAGCACTGTTATTTTCCCATTGCTCTTCTCTTTATTAATTTTATTTGTTAGGCTTTATATTTACCTAATAATTTATATATGTGGATTAGAATATTTCACGACACTTGAACGGTGCGCGACTCGCCTGTCGAAGCAAAACTTAAACTTTACGAGCGTCGGGTGGTCAAAGAACTTGCTTCTAAAGAGATTTTTAAAAAATCACAATAGTGTAGCATTTATCAAAACTGCATTTGCGTTGAAGAGTTCATTTTTTTTAATGGGAACTGCGCTCTGATATAACCGAGGGCCTTCTGTCAACGTTACAAGACGTCTGCCTCGTAGCAAGAAAGCAAACACGCTTTAAAAAAAGCCAGAAACGTTACTAAACAACAAACAGTTACTCTTCAACTGAACACAACGCCAAAAGTAAGCATCACAGAGGACGCTCTTCCGTGGCTGACTATTCCGTAATTGATCTGATAAACATTATATTTTTGGCAGGTTTCGGGAAAAAACTGCGACATTTTCATTATCAGTTTTAAAACATGTTTTAATAAAACACGCGTACACCCAAACACACACGAAAGCACACAATCCATCAACCGCATACGAGAATATGCGGTCTTTGCGACCGCTGTTTCTCCTCATTCCAATCAAAAGGGAAGACAACCGCTTATCCTTAGAAGCCCAGAGTTACGCGTTCCGTCTGGATAACGTGACTTTACTTGATTTCAAACAGTAAACGGAAAGAAAATACGACCCGTAGCTGTTTTTTAACTGACAGAAACTTGTCTCCGTCTGAAGCAGAAAACGTGGACAGGGTGAGAAATACTATAACGAAAGCCTTCCGGTGATAAAATTCAGAGCGCGCTCGTTATAAAAAAAATGAAAATAAAAATTGTATTACACTGAAAAAGTAAAGACAAGCAATAAAAAGATGTACAGTTTCCATCGCAGGGTCTCAACAACTTAGCTTCAAAGTGATGTGTTGTATCTCTGGATTCTGTTCAAGTGATATTTAACTGCATAAAGGTAGTCCCCTACAGAACTTAGCTTCAAAGTGATGTGTTGTATCTCTGGATTCTGTTCAAGTGATATTTAACTGCATAAAGGTAGTCCCCTACAGCAGATAACTACCATAGGGAAGTAAAGTCTTAGAGACTCCGGCTTTATGAGGTGGAGTGACAAGTTCTCCTCGCTGCCTTTGCCTTCCGTAACTCAAGAGCACAGACAGGTACCCATCTACAGCTGGGTCGGCTTAAGGGTGTCTACCAGGTTTTGAACCCGAAACCCAACAGCTTTGCCGCGAGAGGCAAGCATTAACGGCGAGATTGTCATCATGTGCCTTGTCCTTTTCTAGAAGACAAATCTCCACATCATTCATCGACAGCTACATGCTAACCCTGGACACAAGAGAATATATATGAATACAACAACATCGATATAAGGAAGGAAGGAAAACATCACGATAAAAACAGGGGATAGTGTCAGTTACAGTTACCATTCCAACGAGCGACTGAAAATGATATCCACTTCAGCCGACTTTCGGTCAATGTAGACAACTTGCGACTATTCTGATATAATTTAGACTCGTCGATTCTCTTAGACTGTCGAACTAATGTTATTCTGGCAGCTTCCTCTTCATCATCATCATCATCTATACGCTCTAATTTATTTATTTTGATTTCTCCTATCAAACACTTTGTTTAAAGTCCGTTCTATATTATCAGAAGACAATAGTTTTTCCCACATTTTCGACGACCTCAGACCTGTTCCCCAATGTGTTTAACACAAATGCAACATCATAAATTTCAATTACACACAGACACGTGTAGTTTTTTTTTTTTTTTTTTAAATTTAAACCAACAGATTTCAATATCAAAAATTCTACAAAATTTACTTCAAGCCTAAAATAAACAAAGAAAAGACTTAAATAATTTTCACAAAGAGGGATTTAACAAAACCAAAAAAACTGCGGTCTGTGTTTTAACATCATAGCAAAACGTATTTTGTTGTTAATTTGACAGATGTCGTAGTTTTTCCAACAGTTGAGAAATCAGAAGTGCAAAGACTAATGTGTACAACGCAGATCATTTATGACATTGAGTTGCCTCTTGGAATTCCATTAAATTTGCAACAACAACTAAATCCACCCATTAAAAAAAAATTTAAGGGGGGGGCGGGGGGGGGGGGGGGGGGCGTGGGGGCGGGGCGGGGGGGGGGTTTTAGGGACCGCTTTTATTGTTGTTCCCAAAATGACCCAGAATTAGATGGAAGGACAACATTAAACAATATCTGAAGGGACAAGGACTAGATTGGAACCACGCCAGGAGGAAGACAGCGACAGGATAGTATGGCGCTATCTCTGGAACACCTCTACACCCCATGGTAGAGGAGGAACGATTAAGTAAGTTCCCAAAATCCCCAACAACCAGAAAATAAACTGTCCATACACAGAATAAAAGTGGATGGCCAGTTATCATTAATTCGGCATATCTTTTACACAAGAACAAGTCTGTAAATTCAACAAGAAAGTTGGTCACTGCGAGAGCTGTGTCTAAAAAATATTTTTTTAAAGACTTGTAGACATAGTTGTTCAAAGAAACATATTGATATAATCATGGTTTAGATCAGACAGCCGCCCCTTCAAATATGGAAAAAAAAATCTTAGCTGTTCATTACTTACCTTTCCTTTAATGGAGTTATTTCCACTTTATTTTACACTATTTTGGTTATTATTTAATAATCGGGTAGGCCAACGCTGGTTAAAACCTGCAAGATTAAAAATGTACAAAGAACAGAAGTTACATGCTAAGTTTCGGTTCTTTAAGATGAGAGGAACACAGCAGTTTTGAACGTCAAAGATTTGAAGCACGAAAAATAAACTTATCTAGAAATGAATTCAGATAAATGTCGTTCAAAATTGTTTTTAAAAAAACAAACCCAGTATTATACTTTCTTGCTACTTTGCGTGTCCACAAGTAATTAACCACATTGTTGCTGCTAGAAGCCACAGTGATACAAACTCGAATACTGCAATGTATACACATTTTGTATTTGAAGAATTATTGGCACATTTCCTGTATAGTTTAAGAGGACGGGGGAGGGGGGGGGGGGAGAATCTCTGATGAGGAGGCGTAGAAAGAACAGTACTACTGCTGCTCCCTCTGGCAATGCGTACAAGGCGACGAACTTGAGGATGTACGTGAGGGTGGCAAACTTATCACGTAAAATTGCCACAGAAACCCACTGCTGCAGGAGCATGTGAATGTTTGAAGCAGGCTTGCTGCAAGGAGATCAGCTACAGTGGTGACACCGTGCCTCATAAGGAGCGAAAAGTAAGGTAAGATGACGATAATTATTATTATTACTAGCAATAACCCGTCAAACTTGACGGGTTTTTAATTATAGTGTTGCTGTTTCCGTTCCCGGATGAGCAGATAGAAGTACATTCTTAGAGTGTTTTTGGTTTCTTTCCATTATACAGTGTAATCAAACTGTTCATGAACACCGTCATTTGAAAGCTTTTCTTTGTTGATTGTAACTATTTTCGGGAGAGTGTATATATATATATATATATAATATATATATATATCACTATACTGCATATTTATAGCAAGAACCTTTACCAATATATTAAACACCAAATTGTTGTACATCTATTCTCTGAATCATAACTTTTCTTCTATCCAGCCCACCATACACTCCCCAGACATTAAAAAAATTCCTTCACGCTCCTAGTTCTGGAACCATTGCAGAGTAACACTGCAGGTTCCTTTCTTAAAACCTCTTAGGGTTATTTTATTTACAGGTCTTCCTCGCCAGGTTTCTTTGTTGTTGGTGAGACAGCTATATAGTACGCCGTGAAGCGTTTACAGGTATAATATGTCAACAGACTTGAGATAGAAGAATAAAGCAAATACGCTCACACCCCCCAACCCAGTAATCATTTTCTTCTACGCCTCTTTTTTTTTCATTCTACAAACACACCATGGATCTACAATGGTATCTGTTTACTGTAAACACTCTTCTTCTTTTTTTTAAATCATAATACAAACCACATTTTATCAGATCACAATCTAGCAAGAGTTTCTCCCTCATCGTGAGATTCTTCCCCCCTCCCTTTTTTCACACAAACGTTAGAAGGAGAAAGAGAGAAGGGGGAGGGGCGGACTCTTTTTATCTCTCCACCTTTAGACTCTCAAAGTTTCATGTTTGGTGCGCCATTATATACCTGCCGCATGATTAAAGAGAGAGGTGCCCGGGTGAAAAGCTAAATAACCCTTTGATATTCTGACGTGCGCGGGTTTCACAGGACATAACAGGAAACTATTTTCCTCTGTCTGCTCCCCCATAAAACCGCGCACAGACGTACACGTTTCATAAACATCCCCAGCGACGGGGTCTCATGAGGTGGAGATGCAAGAAGGGGGGGGGGGAGCACTAGCGATGTGTGTGTGTGTGTGTGTGAGCTTTGAATCATAAACATCAAGGGTCTTTTGAAGACGAGAGACAGCAGGCAAAAGCTGGTAGCAGAATGGAAACAATTTCTTTTTTTTACTTCAAATGATGAGAAAAAAAAAACTTGAAGCAATAAATGTTTTTACTTTACTCTGAAACGGGATGTCAAAGACGTATTTCAAGAAGCGATAACTCAAGGAATCTTTTTCATCATTCCTCTCCTTCATCATCAGCTCTCAAAGCCCAAACAAGTTATCCTTAGTGTGAGTCGATTCTTTCATGAGTCTCTGTGATGAGCGGGGAAGTCCTTAGCCTTGGACAATCATAAAAGCATTTCTGCCCTTGATTAGAAACTCTCAGAACCGTTAAGAGGTGCTTCTCAAAAAGTGCCAGAGCGCTTGTGATCTTCCACGCTATCATACCCACAACGTCTGCTCTTTTATAAGGTTATAAGGAAGGAGAGAAGGTGAAGTAGTCTGAAGGTGTGAAACTGGTACAGAACGGTGACATACACACGAGTGTAAAGATAATCAAAAGAGTGAGGAAGACGTGAGAGCAAAACAATTTCAAGATAAAAACTGAGCATTTAAAAGACATGACAAATATGAACAAAGAAAGAGCAAGTCAGAATGCATGGTAAGAGAAAAACATTTGAGATACGAAGGCTTGCATGAAGCAGCAAGCAAGAATGCGTGGTAAAAGAAAGATTATTTTTTTTTTTCGTACGCCCGCTAATACTCGAGGCGAAATCTCAGGTTATTTTTAATGTCTAATCTGACATTGATTTTTACGTGAGTATCCTTTTTTCTTGTACAGAGACAAGTGTCCCTCGCCATTCAGGCAGATACTCGCCGTTTTCGGAGGTACCCATTAGAGCTGGGTCGGCTCAGGAGCCGCCAGTCCCTGGTCGACGACACTCCTTCAAATGTTCTCGCCAGGTCTCGAGTTAATCCAGTCCAAATCCCGGTCGACGAAAAATCCTCAAATGCCGTCGCCCGGGTTTGATCCTGAATCACCCGGTCGCCAGAGCGGTGTTGTAACCACTACGCTAGCGCGGCTCCAAAGAAAGATTTGATCGTCAGGAAGCGTGAAAACAAGTACAGTACCGGTAAAAGCATGTAGCAGCGCTAGATAAACGTAATGTCAAAGCAAGTATCAATGCGTGAAAAAAGTACACCAAACTGCATAACAATCAGTATGTTAATACATACAAAGGAGGAAAGCACCGAGCAAGCAGAAAGAAATGCATGACTGAAAGTAAGCAAGGATGATGAGCAAACAGAAATGTATGTATGATAACAATATGAAAGAATGAGCTAGTCAAATTGCATGATTGAAAGTAAACATGGATGAGCAAATAGAAATGTATGATAAAAATAAGAAAGTACCGAGTAAGTAAAAATGCATGACTGAAAGTAAACATGAAAGAGCAAATATAATGTATGATAAAAATAAGAAAGTACCCAGCAAGTAAAAATAGACGATGAAAGTAAGGAAGTAAGAATTCGGTACGAGTACAGTACAAAGTGTGTAAAAATACAAGTACGTGAAGACAAGACACAAACTGTAATGGGAACTGAAGTAAACAAATGTCGGTGTGTGTCTTCAAATGTAAGACCTGGCAGAAGTCAGTCAAGTTCAGCTGGCTCAACACTTGGTACAACACTTTTGGCAGTGGGGATGAGACCACCATTTTAAACGGTCCATAAATTTTTAACGACCATCATCAAAGCTAACTTAACCAAAGGCACCATGCTACTCTAGCCTCACACCTGTCACAGCTAATTTAATCATGCCAGGGTTTTTTTGGTTTGTTTGGTTTTGTTTTTCGATTCGACTGCTCATAATAGAAAGAGATGTAGGAATTTTGTTTATTTTAAACAGACCCATAACTTGCGCTTTTTGGGTCACACCAAGGCATCTGACATGGTGAAACATAAGGAAATATCAAAATGTAAGAAAGGATAAATATCGATGGCAATGACTTGAGAATGATAAAGATCAAGCACATGTAACAAGCAGCAGCTATAAGAATTGGCAACTAAATAATAGTTTCAGCAGACAAAACAGGGAGTTCGGCAGGGAAGCCTGCTATCACCTGACATGTTCTCTAGGTACAGTGAACAGATTATGAAATCCATAGATACGCGAGGAGTTTCCACCGGTGGACCAAAAGAAAAAACAGGTAGACATACCCTGATGATACATTCTTCACAGCAACAAGTAAACAACTGTTACAGGAGCTGGTTGACACAACATGGCAGAAAGTAATAATAAAGCCATTGGCCTAAAGCGAAAAGACAGACGCAATGGTCATCTCGAAGGCGAGGGCCTCTCCAGAATGTACGTCAAAGTACAGGGGGGTCGTAGTGACTCAGACGTATGGCATCCGCCTCGAATTATAAAGGTACCGGGTTCGATTCCCAGTAGAGGGCATACAATTTTAGAACCAGTGGTCCTAATGATGTCATACTTCCCCCCCCCCCCATGGTCTCCTGGGTAGTGAGGATCGGATACCTAGCCTTCTCGGGTAAGTGCGCAAAAATAGGAGGTCCTGTGTGCAAGTTTCACACGTTAAAAATCCCTCGGCAGATGGAAATCGTAAAGAGTGGGCCATACGGCCGCTATCCTGGCCAAATTTAAAAATTGGAAACCTAACCACCACAAAAGTATTTATAGAATGTGTGATTCTTATATACACACACTGGGATTCTCGTCGCCGGTGCTACGGAGTTAGTGCACTGTGCTAAGATCCTCTTTGAGTGATCTAATGGAGGAGATCGGAGCACTGATGGAGTTGTCCGTGTGCAATGAAGATAGTAGTTAAAACCAAACCAAATGGGGCAGCTCTGAACCAAGATCAACAGATTCAAACACCTGGACACGTTTATAACATCAGATGGAGGGAGGCATCTCAGGTGTGAATAGTAGAACAGCCCAGGCAAAAGCAGCGTTCCATAAATGGCAAGTATTTTTTTTATGTACATCACGTTTTTAAATGGAAAGTAAGAATGGGAGTTCTTAAGTGCTACAGACAGCCAATCCTATCTTATGGAAATATATCAGGGACACTCGGTAAATAGGCCAGAACGTGTGTGAAGGTCACGGAGATGTGGTCTTACAGAAGTATGTTAAGAGTCCCCTGAACGGGTAAAGGAACAATTTATGAGGATTGTCATGGAATATTCTAATCCACATATATAAATTATCAATTAAATATAAAGCCTAATAAATACATATAATAAAGAAAAGAGCAATGGTAAAATGACAGTGCTGTCACAAAGAATGTACTCGAAATCCCCCTTGTTTTCTGCTTCGTCTGCAAATTGTAACGCTTTCACGTTGATAGTAAAAGCTTACTGTATTATACCCGCTTTCTTCAATGAAACGTGTGCTGTATTTCTTGGAAAAACATTAAGAGGCAGACTGCGTAATGACCTAAATTTTAAATTCCATTCATGTCTTTTTCTACATTACGTTACCAAAACGAACGAACAGATGGACAAAAGGATAGCGAGAAGGGAGAGGCAGAAAGCCGAACATTAAACACGCGTCGCGCGATACACAATTACTACTATCACGCGTGTTAGGCTACAAGCACTAACTTTTTTTTTTCAGACGGACAGTGATAAAATACACTACCCTTCCCCAGAGTTAGGTTTTAAAATCATAAAAAACGCTTATTAGGAAAGATAACAATAGATGGGTTTACGGTTGAAAACATAACAGTACCCAGACAGCATATCTTCGAAACAGGAGGTAGAAAATACATATTTTGAACGCAGCCACGTAGCTCTTTTAAAGTGGGAAAATTGGGTTCCTTAGGGCTTGCTGACAAATAATATGTAAAAACGTTACGCCAATAGTCCAGGAATTAATAAATTATACCCAAAATAAAATAGTGAGGCTGCCTGACAGCATGAAATCATTTCTGCTCATAAAATTTTTTTATAACGTGTTTGAAAAAAACCTTACGTTACATAAATAGCCTACCATGTAAACTCCAAATTGATTGGAGCGCAACAAATGAAAGCCTAACCACGATTGGTCGAACTATAAATACTATCTTTCGTTGTTAGGGGAAACGGGAAAAGGTAACATTTTTTCAAACACTTGTCGAAACGTGGCTCATTGGCCAGTCTCGCTGATATACACACTTGGGAGCGTTAGTTCGAGACCACTTGTTTAAATGATCTTGATAAAGCAACAGTGCGTTGAAGCCAGCTCATAATTGTGTTAAATAAAAGCCTGGAACATAGGCAGATGGAAATTTGTGCCAGTTTGTGCCAGAATTCATTGCTAATCAACGTATCTGTGTTTATTCGTATGAATTGTGGGACAGTGGTCTTGATGGTACTGAGCAGCACCTAGTCAGAGCTTTGCTGAATCCAGTGTCGGACAGCATACTCCTTGGTCCTTTTAGCTATCAGTGAGGTGTCTCCAGAGCCCAGAGGAGAATTCGAGCAGAGGAGTCCTTTCCTGCCGCCATCACGCCAGATAAGCTAACTTGGCCAGCTGAGCTCAACATTATGTCCCCTCATCTTGAACTGACTTTGTAAAATTAACATTAAGAGGGGAATTTACTTGTCTTAAAATCAGGAACTGTGAACATCTCCAATACTAGTCCCTAAAGACAAACTATTGAAGTCATGATGACAAATACCAACAGAGCTTGAACAAAACAAAACCAGTATTACCTCATTTTACTACTACACAACTGACACACATAGAACATTTGTAATAATATATGTCACTACAATATTCATATTAAATACATTCTGTACATAACTTGTAATTTAAATTGATTGTGATTCCTGATTCCCTTGTAGTTGAATCAGGACACATATTCATTCATGCCAGTAATGAATACATATTGTTATTTGAAAGTTATCAGTGCCTCCTTTAAGATATTCTCATAGAGTGTTATATGTATGTGAGTGTCACAGTGTTGTCAAGAGTAGTGGATTACATTAAATTGTTTATCTGTCTGTTGTTGTGACTTACACTTCATCATACACATACCCTAGACACATAACGTAGCATCACACTATTCCAGAATAATTCTGACTGAGATATAGAGATATGTGGTAGCAAGTAAGGTTATCTATAATACACTACTCTTAATAGATATAGATACCTTCACAGCTGATCTCAGTCAGTACACTAAGTCCCTATAAATATTTATAACATCCCACTTCACCACATATATTGGGGTCTCGCTCTTGGGATTTTGAATCTTTCCCTATTAAAAATATTGGGGGTAATTCACTTCAGGGAATATAAGAATTAAAAGGTATCCTTGGGTGGAATTAAATAAGGTTGAGCTCACGGTGCCTGTGTTGTCCATTAGAGATTGAATTGTTGGTTAGACATTGTATAAATTTACATAATAGACAATGGCGGACCTGGCCAAATTTCGATCTGCTGCGGTTCAGACTGCAAAAGAGTTAGGATTAGATGGGCAAGTTATGGTTGCCTATGTCACGACGGAATGTGACAAATTTATTGAACGTGAAGAAAGAAGGTTTGAAGCCGAAAGAAAGTTAGAGGCTGACAAGGAAATTAAGAAGTTACAGTTTGAAGCTGAGGCTGAGACTAAGAGGTTGCAGATTGAGGCTGAGGCTAAGAAATTGGAGGCAGAAAGAGAAGACAGAAGATTGGCTGCAGAAAGGGAAGACAAAAGATTAGCTGCAGAAAGGGAAGAGAAGAAATTAGCTGCAGAAGAGAGGAAATTAGCTGCAGAAAGGGAAGCAGAAGACAAAAGATTACAAAGGGAACATGAGTTACGACTAAGGGAGTTTGAGTTTCAAGGCCATGCTCCTGAAAATGGTGCCAGTCCCTTTGCCTCTGATGCTACGGTTACTCAAGGAGCCTCAACCTCAGCTATGAATTTTCATTTAGATCATTTTGTTGAGAAAGACGATGATATTGAGAGCTACCTAAATAGGTATGAGCTATTAGCTACCACGTATGGGTTAGAGAGAGAAAGGTGGAGCTTAAAGTTATCTCAGGGACTTCGTGGGGCAGCTTATGAAGTTTTTGCAAAAATGAGCAGAGGTGATCAGGAAAATTATGACATGCTAAAGCAGGCTCTTTTGTTAAGGTATGAAAAGAATGCAGAGTTTTATAGAAAAAAATTTAGGAATGCTAAACTACTGTCAGGTGAAACCTATCACCAGTTCTCTGCACGAATAGAGACATACTTGGAGAAATGGACTTCTCTGGGGAAAACCCAAGATCTTAAGGAAATGGTCCTTATAGAGCAATTAAGAGAGTCCATGGCTCCAGACCTGAGAAAGTTTCTCATGGAACAAGGTGCAGAGAGGCTGGAAGAGTTGCTAAATGTTGCTGAAAGGTATCAAGCAGCTCAAGCAGAGGTAACAGGTAATAAAAAGAAACAGGTGGACAACTTTAGGGCACCACAGAACTTTAATAAATTTGATCCTAAGGATCAAAATAAAGGTAAGCACCAATTTGATAGGCCACGGTATGAAAATAAAAATAAATTCCCACAATTCGATGAAAGGAAATATGATGAAAGAAAATCTTTCAACCAAGGAAAAAGGTGGTGTAAAAATTGTAAGATGAACAATCATGACACTGACCATTGTAGAAGGAAACCTCCTCATTTTGCTGCTATGACATCGGGGAAAAAGGAAAAGAAGGGCAAACCTGAAGAATTACAGGAACCATACCACCCCCCAGTGTGTGAAGATGTCATCTGTAATGGTGTCACTATAAGATGTTTATATGATACCGGTTTAGATTACGATTCCGTTGTGAGTTCTCACCTGGTGCAGGCCGATCAATACACCACAGAAACAGTGGAGATTCAAACTGCAACCAAGGATGTAGCTACCATGACACTTCCCGTCGCCCGAATAAAAGTGAAAACGCGATATGTGGAAGGGATCATAAAAGCAGCAGTGATAAATGAGCCAATCTACCCTCTAATATTGGGGTGTAGATATGTCTTCTTGGGGAATCCCAAGAGACCTGTGATATTGGCAACAGTGCAGACCAGATCACAGTCAAAGAAGGAGGAGGATAATCCCATAAATACTCACCCAGATGAGATGAGGAAGGCACAGGCTGAGGACAAAACACTCAAGCCATGTTTCAAGAAGTTGCCCAAATCTCATACACCTCCAGGCAAGGGAGAGTTTTATATGAAGAACAAACTGATATATAGGAAGGCTGGATCTGAATCCAATGGTCACGGACAGCTGGTCCTTCCCACTTCATATAGGACTAAAGTGTTGGAACTAGGGCATGCGATTCCCTTCAGTGGTCATATGGGAATCAGCGCAACAGGACAGCGAATAGCTTGTCACTATTTCTGGCCAGGAATAACTGAAGATATCAAACGATATGTAAAATCCTGTCCAGAGTGCCAACGAGTAGCACCTAAACATTGGACTGCACCAGCAACTCTGGGGGAAATGCCCATAGTGGGAACACCCTTTGAGAGAGTTGCCGTGGATCTTGTGGGACCTCTCACCCGAACCAAGAGAAGGAACAGCTACATTCTGACTCTGGTGGACACTTGTTCTATGTGGGGAGAGGCAGTAGCCCTGTCATCGATTGATTCTAAACATGTGGCAGAGGCATTGCTCACAATTTTCACAAGGTTAGGCTTTCCCAATCAAATCTTGACTGATAATGGCTCTCAGTTCAAGGGGAAACTAACTGAAGAAGTTTTCAGGATCTTTCAGGCCAAACACTTCCATTGTAGTGTGTATCATCCCCAAGGGAACGGCCAAGTGGAAAGATTTAACGGCACATTGATGTCGATCCTGAGAAAGTTGGCACACGAAAAACCAGATACATGGGACCAGTACCTGCACGCCGCCCTCTTTGCTTATCGGGAGGTACCCCATAGTTCAACCGGTATGGCCCCGGCAACATTATTGTTTGGAAGGCCAATAAAAGGTCCACTTGAAGCTTTGTTAAGAACGTGGACTGATGAAAAGGCAGAGGAAAACATTACATCTTCATACCAATATGTGAATGAGCTGACCACTCGGTTGAAAACTGGCTGGAAACTTGCCAATGAAAATTTGAAACAAGCCAGGAAGAAACATGCTGCCTATTATAACAGGAAGGCGAAAGACAGAAATTTGGCTGTGGGAGAGAAAGTACTGCTTCTTTTGCCTGGGAGTCAGAATAAGTTACAAATTGGATGGCAGGGTCCATATACAGTTTTAGAGAAGGTGTCTAGAACAAATTATAAGATAGATAAGAAGGGGAAAGAAAAAATCTATCATGTGAATCTCCTGAAGAAATATTTGGAAAGAGAACATCAGGAAGAGACACACTTGTTGACCTTGTCCATCGCCATGGAGATGAAAAAGGAACCACTTTCATCATTTGAATATCCATTACACCCCTGTGAGACAGCAGCACAGGTGAAAATCAGTACACATTTAACGAAAACTCAGAAAGAGAGAGTGCAACAGGTTCTAAATAATCATGCAGAGGTGTTAACAGACCGACCAGGGCATACAAACCTATTGGAATATGATATGAAAACTGATAGACTCCACACCTGTCTGTATGAAACCATATTCGATTCCGTTTGCTAAGGAGAAAGCTTTGAAGGAAGAGATAGACTATCTGTTGAAGGAAGGAATTATTTCGCACAGTGAGTCTTCGTATAGTTCCGGTGTTGTACTCTTAAGGAAGCCCTCTGGAGAACATAGACTCTGTATAGATTACAGGAGACTGAATGCTATTACAGAAGGACAGGTGGATCCATTGCCGGATACAAATCAGCTGTTTGCCAGACTAAATAAAGCTAAATATTTCTCAAAAGTGGATCTGAGTAAAGGATACTATCAGATTCCAGTAAAGCCTGAGGTTAGACCATACCTAGCTTTTAGTACCTCAGAAGGACACTATGAGTTTAATAGATTGCCATTTGGATTGAAGAATGCGCCTAGTGTCTTCTCTAGAATGATGAGAAAATTATTGGATCCTCTGAATAATCCCTGTATAACAAATTTTATGGATGATATCCTTATAGCAACAGAAACATTTGAGGAACACATTGACTCTCTGAACATGCTGTTTGATCGACTTAGGGAGGCAAATTTAACAGCCCGACCAACCAAATGTTGCGTTGGATGTAAAGAATTGGAATTTTTGGGACACACAGTTTATCAGGGAAACATGACCCCTGACCCAAAGAATTTAGAGAAACTACAGAAAGCCCCGAGACCACAAACCAAGAAGGACGTGAGATCCTTTGTCTCATTATGTGGTTTCTACCAGAAGTATATCAAAAACTTTAATTCCATATGTGCACCGTTAACTGAATTGACACGTAAAGGACTTCCAGATCGCATTACATGGACACCACAATGTGAAATGACTTACCAAGAATTGAAGGAAAAGCTCACAAGTAAACCCATTTTGAAATTACCTGACTTAAGTCAAGAATTCATAGTAAGGACGGATGCAAGTAATATTGGGTTAGGTGCAACTTTACTACAGAAATCAGATGCATTGGATGGGGAATTAAGCCCAGTGGCATATGCTAGCAGAAAGTTGAATAAAGCTGAAATCAACTACTCAACTAGCGAAAAAGAATGTCTTGCAGTAATATGGGCAATAAAGAAATTCAATATTTATCTATATGGGAAGGCATTTAAGTTGCAAACAGATCACAAACCTTTATCGTTTCTAGCACAGGCTAAGCATGAGAACTCCAGGTTACTCCGATGGTCTTTACTTTTGGCTCCATATAATTTTAGCATCGAGTATATATCTGGAAAAACCAATTTGGGAGCGGATTTTTTAAGCCGCCATCCGTGTGATGAGAATCACCGTAAACCCCAGAAATAATAATAAATTTCTCTATGTGTATATAGAATAAAGGACTGACATATAATGTCTGTTTTAAGAGGGGAGGTGTCATGGAATATTCTAATCCACATATATAAATTATCAATTAAATATAAAGCCTAATAAATACATATAATAAAGAAAAGAGCAATGGTAAAATGACAGTGCTGTCACAAAGAATGTACTCGAAATCCCCCTTGTTTTCTGCTTCGTCTGCAAATTGTAACGCTTTCACGTTGATAGTAAAAGCTTACTGTATTATACCCGCTTTCTTCAATGAAACGTGTGCTGTATTTCTTGGAAAAACATTAAGAGGCAGACTGCGTAATGACCTAAATTTTAAATTCCATTCATGTCTTTTTCTACATTACGTTACCAAAACGAACGAACAGATGGACAAAAGGATAGCGAGAAGGGAGAGGCAGAAAGCCGAACATTAAACACGCGTCGCGCGATACACAATTACTACTATCACGCGTGTTAGGCTACAAGCACTAACTTTTTTTTTCAGACGGACAGTGATAAAATACACTACCCTTCCCCAGAGTTAGGTTTTAAAATCATAAAAAACGCTTATTAGGAAAGATAACAATAGATGGGTTTACGGTTGAAAACATAACAGTACCCAGACAGCATATCTTCGAAACAGGAGGTAGAAAATACATATTTTGAACGCAGCCACGTAGCTCTTTTAAAGTGGGAAAATTGGGTTCCTTAGGGCTTGCTGACAAATAATATGTAAAACGTTACGCCAATAGTCCAGGAATTAATAAATTATACCCAAAATAAAATAGTGAGGCTGCCTGACAGCATGAAATCATTTCTGCTCATAAAATTTTTTATAACGTGTTTGAAAAAAAAAACCTTACGTTACATAAATAGCCTACCATGTAAACTCCAAATTGATTGGAGCGCAACAAATGAAAGCCTAACCACGATTGGTCGAACTATAAATACTATCTTTCGTTGTTAGGGGAAACGGGAAAAGGTAACATTTTTTCAAACACTTGTCGAAACGTGGCTCATTGGCCAGTCTCGCTGATATACACACTTGGGAGCGTTAGTTCGAGACCACTTGTTTAAATGATCTTGATAAAGCAACAGTGCGTTGAAGCCAGCTCATAATTGTGTTAAATAAAAGCCTGGAACATAGGCAGATGGAAATTTGTGCCAGTTTGTGCCAGAATTCATTGCTAATCAACGTATCTGTGTTTATTCGTATGAATTGTGGGACAGTGGTCTTGATGGTACTGAGCAGCACCTAGTCAGAGCTTTGCTGAATCCAGTGTCGGACAGCATACTCCTTGGTCCTTTTAGCTATCAGTGAGGTGTCTCCAGAGCCCAGAGGAGAATTCGAGCAGAGGAGTCCTTTCCTGCCGCCATCACGCCAGATAAGCTAACTTGGCCAGCTGAGCTCAACATTATGTCCCCTCATCTTGAACTGACTTTGTAAAATTAACATTAAGAGGGGAATTTACTTGTCTTAAAATCAGGAACTGTGAACATCTCCAATACTAGTCCCTAAAGACAAACTATTGAAGTCATGATGACAAATACCAACAGAGCTTGAACAAAACAAAACCAGTATTACCTCATTTTACTACTACACAACTGACACACATAGAACATTTGTAATAATATATGTCACTACAATATTCATATTAAATACATTCTGTACATAACTTGTAATTTAAATTGATTGTGATTCCTGATTCCCTTGTAGTTGAATCAGGACACATATTCATTCATGCCAGTAATGAATACATATTGTTATTTGAAAGTTATCAGTGCCTCCTTTAAGATATTCTCATAGAGTGTTATATGTATGTGAGTGTCACAGTGTTGTCAAGAGTAGTGGATTACATTAAATTGTTTATCTGTCTGTTGTTGTGACTTACACTTCATCATACACATACCCTAGACACATAACGTAGCATCACACTATTCCAGAATAATTCTGACTGAGATATAGAGATATGTGGTAGCAAGTAAGGTTATCTATAATACACTACTCTTAATAGATATAGATACCTTCACAGCTGATCTCAGTCAGTACACTAAGTCCCCTATATATATATTTATAACATCCCACTTCACCACAAGGATGTCCATAAAGAAGACAGTGCGCAATGGTATCGTATTACTCATCTAAGATGAATACAATCCACTTTCATCGGAAATGTTCTGAGAAGAGCACAGACAGACAACAGTACAGACTGAAAGAACAGGTGGTAAATGGCGACAAACAGAGAAATTACATGGCAGTTTAACATCGTGGAATTGAAAGAAGTCAAGAACGGAAATGGTCAACAGTGTGTGGGACTAGACTTTGTGGATCACCTGCGGGCACGGCTCTTGAAGAATATATCTCTGTGCTCTTTTGAAACAATGCTGATAACACACTGACCAGAAGACAGCAGTGAGATAAATGAACATGTAGTAAGTGTAGTAATACCGAGAAATAAAAGGGAACTTGAGCCGGGGTGTAACAACGCAAATTTCGGTAAGAAAAATATTAACAAATATACAATACAGTATATTTTTAAACAATACTGATATACAAATGTATGTACGCGCAGTGGCGTCACTAGGGGGGGGGGCGGGGGGGGGGGGGGGGGGGAAAGGGGGGGGGGGGGACCGCACCGGTAACACCACCAGAGGGGGTGACACCAAAATGACTGTCTATAAAATTTCTGTGCTGTTTCAGCAGAAATTTATTATTTTTTATAAAAATATCCCTGTAGTTAGTTATAACCACAAAAACATTTTTCGTTAAAATGAGCATAATTGTGATGTAGTTCTTAAACGTTTTTACTTCGTATTCTATTTCTTTCTTACCGAATTTTCACTTTAACCACATGAAACTATGTAAATACATTGAGCTGTGCGTATGATAATGTAATTTAAAGGTGTAATTTTAATTTTGCTAGTTGTTTTTGTCACGACTATTGCCTTTACATTCAGTGATATATGGGAATTACGATTTACGAGTAACATTAGTACAAAAAACATTACTAAGAATTCTGTATGGTCTGGTACGGCAGGAGGTCCATGGGGGTAATACCATAAGTTACCGCACTGGGTGACACCAACCCTGGTGACGCCACTGTGTACGCGTTTAAGCCAGCCAGTCGCAACAGTGACACATGAACGACGAAAGCTGATTAAAAAAAAAAAAGCGAAAGACAGACTGGCATATAACAGAATGAGACAGAGAAATTGCAATTATAACAGTGAGACGTATAGCTATCAATGACGCTGAAACAAGGAACGACAAGGTAAATGAATAAGGGTGGAAACAAAATAGGTAGAAAACTTGAACTGGGAAACGCTCATTCAAACACCACCAAATCAAAAACAAAACAAAAAACACATTCAGGTAGATGATAAACCGTGAAGAAAGTTGATGGAGTGAAAAGATTCATAAAAGTTATTATCAACATACCAAAAAATGGCTTTTACAAACTCGGTCAGTTATAAAAACTGGGAGAAATGGAAAATTGGTGGCGTACATAAAAGAACAAAAGCTATTACACGTGAAAAGTTTACAGCTATCACTACTCCATCCTCTAGCACGGGGGTTTCCAACATGGGGTAATCGTACCCCAGCGAGTACGTGGAATATTCGGTAAATACATGTTCAGTAACTGTATATTATTTTTATTATTATTATAGCCCCTTCAGTCATAACTGACTATGGGAATGCGTCCCTGAGGTGACAGGCCTCAGCTACTTTTTTTCCTGGTGTTCCTTTCGACGTTTTCTCCTCTCTTCTGCTTGTTGTGTGAGCTTCTTTATTATTATTATTATTATTATTATTATTATTATTATTACTGAAATATTTTAAAAGTTGAGTATTTGTGAAAAAGTTGTTCACTGGAGTGAGAAAGACCAGTCCTGGTCTCAATCAAATCACAAGCAAGAACAAACTGGAGGCTGAATGTGATATGTACCAATAACAAAACTGTTGGTTGACAAGGAACAAACGCAAGGGTCTAAGAGATGTATTTGGCTATGCTCTGATAAACATTTAACAACTTTATGATACTAAAAAAAAAAAAAAGTTACTTACCGAATAAACTTCTTTTTCCCAAAAAATTAATTAATCCGTTTAATTATTTTCTTATGTGTATTTTTTTTTTTTTTTCGTAACCAGCGGCACTTGGGCTTTCAGCCCTTCGGCCCATTGACATGACATTGCGAGGCTGGGGAGACTGTGGACTTTCCTTCCACCCCGGTCAGGAGCTTCGCTCCTTCCCATCCACAGAGGGTTTTATCTCAGGAGCCGTTCAGGTTATTCAGTCAAAATCCCGGTCGATGACACTCCTTCAAATGCTCACACCCGGTCTTGAACCTTGAACACCTGATCGCCAGCGCTACGTGGGTAACCATTACACCAGCGCGGCTCCCTTCTTATGTGTATATATATATAGTATATCCCAGGTTAGTTCTCGTGGGTCTCTTGTGAGACAGTAAGAACATGGCTCCAGCTGCCTCAAGCATGTCGTACAAGGCGAATAATATGGGGTTGTGCAACTTCACAGTGTAAAACAAATTGAGAGAGAAAACACTGCTGCAGGAACACGAGAATGAATTTCTGTAGCCTTCCTGTCAATTTCAGTGGTGGCTCCTTGCTCCATAGGGAGCGAACAGGAACATTATTATGATAATGTGCATAGTAAACTTTAGAATATATTTTTCCTCTCGTACTGAAATGAAGGCTTACTAAAAGCCAAGGGAGTACCAACCACCATGGGAAAAAAAGGTTGGGGGACTCCCTTTTTCTAGCAACTCTCATTCCTCCCTAGCCCCTCATTTCAATGTAACCAATAGGGAGCGAACAGGAAAATTATGATGTTATGCATAGTAATCTCTAGAATTTTTTTTTTTAAGTTTTGGCGAGGCGCGTCCCGTTCAACCTAGTCGGTTATATTAGGGCGCATATCCAAATATAAAAGACCCTTAGGTATGAGGTTTGCTGTATTCCCTCTCGTACTGAAGTACGCAAGGGTTTACCTACAAGCCAAGAGGTGGGTACGTAAACTTTAAAAAAAAAAAAAGTGGGGAACCCCTCTGCTGAAGCAGCTCTAATTCCTCCCTAGCCCCTCACTTCAATATAACCAACCTCCATTTCAAGGATACACTCCACCGGGTTAAAAATAACACAAAGATATTAGAATATTATGCGAGAAACAGGGCCGCGAGGAGAAACCCGTATCAAGTCAATAAAGGAGATGCCAGTAAATTTTCTGAGACGGCAGGGGGTCCCTATTCATGCCTCTTGTTGCCCGGGTTATAGCTAGCTTTTGGAATAAACCAAACCCCCGCCAAACAGAAAATAAACGTGCAGGCTGCTACACAACAGACACTGATACGGTCGGAGAGAAGCCAAACGACGCTCTTTTGTGGCGTGGCCGATGAGAAAATAGACGGCAGAGGTACGACGGGCTGAAAATCACGACAAGCAAATTGTGGATATCAGCGTTACCACTCTGAATTTTGAAGAAAAAAAAAAACCCTAGATATCGGCGACGGGCTATTTTTGCCGATTTGGGGCGAAACATAGGTGGCGTTCGACAACTAATAAAGGAAAATGACTCCTAGACTGGACACACAAAAAAAACCTAGATCATAAAATACTGAATTCAGATGGGTAAACAGATCTAGGTGAATCCACCAAGGAGTGGCAACGCTGGTGGCTATACTGGCTGTTTATTATAAGGAGTGAAGGGTTTGTTTTGCACCCTCTCTGTCTCTGTACCTTGATGTAAGATTGTGGTTTATCTACCTGCAAAGTGGATCTTGATGGATAATCACACACGTTGAGGAAACTTGCTGATAGCATAACAATGCAGTCTTTTTTCTGGAATCTCCAGGACAACAGAAGCAGAGGGAGACAACAGAACACAGGAAGAAGAGAAATGTAGTCAGATATGAATGGGATGAAGAAGACATGGAAGACCTTAAGCTGATGGCACGTGACTAGAATACTTGGTATAAGTTTGCTGAAGGTATATGCTGCATGGGAAACTAAAGGATGATGATGATGAATGTGGGTCTTATTGTTTGTTGAAGTGTTTTTCATTGCCTTGGGCAATATATGGAAATAACACTAAATCAAGTCCAACACTAAAATCAAAATCTTCAACTCAAATGATAAGTAATTTCCCATTGTTTGACAGAAAGACGGAGAACAACAACAACCAAGTTACAGACTTTCATAAATGGGTGCTTGCCCGGGATATGACTGAAATGGTACGATAAAGTCACCGATGGAACTGCTGACAAGAGCCAGAACAAATGCCATTGCAACAAGAAATTGGACGAAGATGCTTGGATAGATTGGACACATTGACGAAACCAGCTGATAGCATGACGAGGCAGTCCTTTATTCTGGAATCCCCATGGCAAGAGAATTAAGTGTAGACTGAAAAATGAAAGGTAGCTGTAAACAAAATGTCGACCTCTCTACATAGAGATATTGAGCGTCGGCGATCTGAAACATCAAAAACATAACTGCATGTAGGCGTCAAAGATTTGAAACATCACAAACATATAAACCTCATGTCGAGTTAAATAACCCTAGGTTTTTAACAAAAAGGTGCAGACAGTTAAATAAAATACTGAATACAGATGGGTAAACAAACAAATAAAGTGCAGACATTTACATAAAATACTAATTACATATGGGTAAACAGACAAACAAATAAAATGCAGACATTTACATAAAATACTAATTACAGATGGGTAAACAGACAAACAAATAAAGTGTAGACACATAAAATACTAAATACAGATGTGTAAACAAACAAATAAAGTGCAGACACTTTAAAAAAATACTGAATACAGATGGGTAAACAGACAAACAAATAAAGTGCAGACACTTACATAAAATACTGAATACAGATGGGTAAACAGACAAACAAATAAAGTGCAGACACTTTCATAAAATACTGAATACAGATGGGTAAACAGACAAACAAATAAAGTGCAGACACTTTCATAAAATACTGAATACAGATGGGTAAACAGACAAACAAATAAAGTGCAGACACTTTCATAAAATACTGAATACAGATGGCTAAACAGACAAACAAATAAAGTGCTGACACTTACATAAAATGCTGAATACAGATGGGTAAACAGACAAACAAATAAAGTGCAGACACTTACATAAAATACTGAATACAGATGGGTAAACAGACAAACAAATAAAGTGCAGACACTTTCATAAAATACTGAATACAGATGGGTAAACAGACAAAAAAATAAAGTGCAGACAGTTACATAAAATACTGAATACAGATGGGTAAACAGACAAGCAAGTAGGCTGGCAAACCAAAATGGTTTTGTAGGCAGGTAGGCAAGAAGATTCGCCCCCGTTCCCACTCCAGAGAAGCCAAACAGCGAAAAATTATCTTCCAAACATATCCTCAAAGCAGGCGCTACTAAAACCCAGAGGAACAACATTCGAACGCCTCAAGTGAGCGACAGATCTCAAGTATGGGCGGCATACCACGCTGAACGAGATCACTGAACGCGTCTTTGGTGATGAGATAGAAGAACGGCACCGTCAAACGTTAATTAAATCCGCGATTCCTAGCTACTTTAACCTCTTCAGGGTTGAAACGATCGCATCCTTTTTACCTTAACCTCTGCTACCCTTACTCCTCTCTCCCCTTTCGTTTACAGTATGCTACACTTCAAGCAGTTGCTCTCTCTCTCTCTCTCGCTCTCTCTCTCTCTCTGAGAATTTTCCGACAACAACGCTAGCACACACACACACACAACTAGCAATCAAAAACACATATTCAAAGTTTGGTGTTTCTTTCCCCTCCCGCCCCCAGTAATGTAATCTGGATTTTGCGTTTGTTACAGCAGAACCAAGAAGCTAATGTGTGCTTGCGAAGAACAGAAGTACTGAAATGGTATGACAAGATCACTAATGTGTACATATTAACACGCAGTCCTTGTTCTGGAATGCCCAGGTATGTGAGAGCCAGATGAGACCGAAATGACAGATGTCTTAGACAGACATGAAAGGTCAGAGGAAGACATGGGAAGAACACGAGATGATGGCACGGGACAGGAACTGTTGAAGGCCTATGCTCCCCGTGGATCTGAAGAATGATAATGACGACAGCAGAACCGAAAACATGTGATTTTAGTGTTCTATTTATAACTTGTATGAGATATTCAGGTTCATTTGTTTCGTAAATACAGTAGAACTCCATTTATCCGAACCCCAATTATCCGAACATCCAATTATCCGAACACTTTTTCCAGAAAAAAAAAAAGAAAAAAAAATCAGATGCCACAGTCACGTTAGACTAAAATTCTGAATCTTTTGATGCGGCAAACTTCAAATGTGTGCGAACAATTTGTAGAGAATGGGATGGGCTAATGGTCGGTCGCTTACGTACAGGAAGTCAGTTAGATCATAAAGTCAGTTAATATCTGGTTTACCAATCCAGTGTACGTGTGCGTTCTAGGTAGAACACTGGCTAAACAGACAGTTCAACTTAAAATAATTGTGTCTGCTACTACAGCAGAATAATTTTGGTGTACAAGTATTTCTCTGTGCGATATGGCATCTTCCAGTAGGCCTAAAGCATATAAAAGGAACCGCAATGTTTTGTCAAATGAAACGAAAACAGAAATTATCAAGAGACTAGGACAAGGTGAAACTGTGTCTTCACTTGCGAGGATTTTCAATGTTGGGAAAGCTACCGTCTCTGACATCAAAAGTAACAAGGATAAAATTATGAGTTTTGCATCGAAATTTGATAGTGAAAATGGGTCGAAGAAACGTAAAACCATGAGAAATGCGAAAGATGTGAAATTGGAAGAGGCTTTGTATATATGGTTTGTGCAAAGAAGAAGCAAAGGGGAACCTATATCTCTGGTTCTCTGTTGTGTGAAAAGGCACTTCAGTTCAACAATCAACTTGACGGTCCTCCTGACTTTAAGGCTAGCCAGGGATGGTTAAGAAACTTTAAATCTCGTCATGGCATACGAGAACTGGAGATTCAAGGGGAATCTTTATCTAGCGATGCAACTGCCGCTAAAAATTTTAAAGAAACATTCTTGGCTTTTTTTTTGGAAGAAGAAGGTTATTCACTCGATGATGTGTATAATGCCGATGAGACTGGCTTATACTGGAAATCATTGTCTCAAAAATCACTTGCATCTCAGCGCGAAGCAGCTGCCCCTGGGTTTAAAAAGTGAAAGAGAGAGTAACAATTTTGGTAGCCGCGAATGCCAGTGGAAGTCATCGTTTACCGGTGCTAATGATCGGCAAAGCAAAAAAACCACGTTGTTTAAAGAATGTGACATGTCTCCCATTGTGTTACAAAGCACAGAAGAGTGCTTGGATGAATAGTGAAATATTTCTTGATTGGTATACAAATCAGTTCATCCCAAATGTGAAGAGGTTGAGAGAACAAGAAAAGAAAACTGGAAAAGTAATTCTTCTACTGGACAATGCACCATCTCATCCAGTGACGGATACATTGAATGCAGTTGATGCAAATTTTAAAGTAATTTTTCTGCCTCCCAATGTAACAGCACTGATTCAACCAATGGATCAGAGTGATATAGCAAAGCTTAAAAAGATGTACAAGAAGGAAGTCCTGCGTCGTTTATTGTTGGCTGAAGATGAAGAAAGTGTGGTGGCGTTTTCCAAAAAGCTTAATCTCAAAGACTGCTGCTATATGTTAGCTGATGCTTGGACCACCCTGTCACAAGATAATCTCAACAAGGCTTGGAGTAGATTGCTTGGGAAAAAAGGAGGAAATGAAACTACTGCAGTGGACACAAATGATGATTGTATAAATGAAGTTGTGGAACTGTTTCAAGCAATGCCCGGATTTTCGGACTGTGACAAAGATGATGCACACACATGTGGCTAGAAGATGATAATGATTCTGGTTTTCAGTTTTTGAATGACGAAGAAATGTTGTCTTTTGTGCAAGAAGAAAACCAAATACATGTAGTGACCGATGATGAAGACTCCTCAGAAGTACATGATGTACTTGTAGATTATGAAGAAAAACCAAAACGTCGACCAAGTCCTGAAGAGGCCTTTATAGCACTAGAAACAACGATGGCTTGGTACGAGCAAGAAGATGACAGCTGTCCTACACAGCTTCTGCTGTTGAAGAGAATGCGGGACATAGCAGCCAAAAGGAGACTATCCAGTTTGGTGCAAAAGAGGATTCCTCATTATTTTAAATAGTGGGCTACATCTGTGCAAGTACATGTATACGTAAGTTGCGCCTGGTTTTGAATCGTTTGTAATGTTATTTTGAAAACATTTCTCTTTCTTAACAAAAATAATTAATACAAGTAGTACATGCACTGCAGTGTAATAAAAGATTTTGGTGATACAGTGATCTAATACAGTGTGGGTATTATTATTACAGTACAAGTAAATATGTTTTATAGTGTATTTTCCTTGTGATGGTTAATTATTTTTAGAAATATGTGTACATGTACTCGATATATTATGTAATCCAATTATCCGAACATTTGATTATCCGAACGATGCTCGGTCCCATGGGGTTCGGATAAATGGAGTTCTACTGTACAACATTTTTTATTTTCAAACAGCAAGATAATTTTTATAGCACTCATGTCTTTTCAAAGAGAGTGTTTTCAAAGACATAATAATTATTCAATGGTACTTTTAAGCACACAAAAACTGGTACCATATATTATCTTGCTCTAAGTATTTCATTCCGCGTTACGTTCAAAACGTCAGGCCGGTTAACAGACTCGTGCCGTGAAGAAAACGCCGTGGTGATGGTGGTGGGCGCTGTCGTGAAATATTCTAATCCACATATATAAATTAAAAGGTAGATGCAAAGCCTAACAAATAAATTCTAATAAAGAAAAGAGCAATGGTAAAATAACAGTGCTGTCACAAGGAATGTACTCGAAATCCCCTTTGTTTTATGCTTCGTCTGCAAATTGTAACGCTTTCACGTTGATAGTAAAAGCCTACTATATTATTACCCGCTTTCTTCAATGAAACATGTACTAAACTTGAGATACGCAAGCTGAAACAATGACCTAAATTTAATATTTCATTCATCCCATACACAGCGTAACTAAAAGACAGATAAAGCAGGATAGAGAGAAGGGAGAGGCAGAAAGCCGAACGCATGCAAAATTAAACACGCGTTTCGCTATTAATGCCACCCCAACAAGCGTAACGCGATACACAATTACTACTATCACGCGTGTAAGGCCACATGCACTAACTTTTTCGGACGGACAGTGATAAAAACACTAACCTTCCCAGAGTTAGGTTTTTAAATCCTGAAAAACTCTTATTAGAAAAGATGACAATAGATGGGTTTACGTTTGAAAACATTACAGTACCCAGACAGCACATCTTCGAAACAGGAGGTAGAAGAAATTGCATATTTTGAACGCAGCCACTTAGCTCTTTTAAATTTGTATATTTGGGTTCCTTAGGGCTTGCTGACAAAGAATATGTAAAACGTTACGCAAATAGTCTAGGAATTAACAAGTTATAACCAAAATAAAATAGTGGGGATGCCTGACAGCATGAAATCATTTCTGCTCATAAAATTTTTTTATAACGTGTTTGAAAAAACCTTGCGTACGGAAATAGCCTACCATGAGAATGATTGATAGAAAGAAATAATGCTGGAATTGCAGAGGCGTAGTAACCATTAGGGAGGGAAATACTGGTAAAAGTATTTCAGATGAAGCTGACAGTTGGCCTAACGCTCTGAACTCAATGTTTGTGGTGTATTGTGCTCAGTGTAGAACTGAGTATCAATTAGTTATGAAGTAGAAGGTACATCCTTCTTGTTTTCAGGGACCGTGGTCTTGATGGTATTGAGCAGCACCTGGTCAGAGCTTTGCTGAATCCAGAGTCGGACAGCATACTCCTTGGTCCATTTAGCTATCAGTGAGGTGTCTCCAGAGCCCAGGGGAGAAATCGAGCAGAGGAGTCTTTTCCTGCCGCCATCACGCAAGATAAGCTGATGTGGCCAGCTGAGCTCAAAATTATGTACCCCCAGCTTAAAATGACCTTGTAAAAATAACATTAAGAGGGGAATTAAATTGTTTTAATATCAGGAACTGAGAACATCTCCAATACTAGTTCCAATAAAGACAAACTATTGAAGTCATGATGACAAATACCAACAGAGCTTGAACAAAACAAAACCAGTATTACCTCATATTACTACTACACAACTGACACACATAGGATACTTTTAATAATATATGTCATTACAATATTCATATTGATAAATTCTGTACATATAACTTGTAAGTAAAATTGATTGTGATTCCTGGTTCCCTTTGTATTTGAATCAGGACACATATTCATTCATAACAGCAATGAATACATATTGTTATTTGAAAAGTTATCAGTGACTCCTTTAAGATATCCTTTAGAGTGTTTTATGTATGTGAGTGTCACAGTGTTGTCAAGTGTAGTGGAATAAATTAAATTGTTTATCTGTCTGTTGTTGTTATGACTTACACTTCATCATACACATACCCTAGACATACAACGTAGTCATCACACTATTCCAGAATAATTCTGACTGAGGTATACATATGTGGCAGCAAGTAAGGTTATATATAATACACTACTCTTATTAGATATATATACCTTCACAGCTGATCTCAGTCAGTACACTAAGTCCCCTATACATATTTATAACATCCCACTTCACCACATATATTGGGGTCTCGCTCTTGGGATTTTGAATCTTTCCCTATTAAAAATATTGGGGGTAATTCACTTCAGGGAATATAAGAATTAAAAGGTATCCTTGGGTGGAATTAAATAAGGTTGAGCTCACGGTGCCTGTGTTGTCCATTAGATATATATTTAGAGATTGAATTGTTGGTTAGACATTGTATAAATTTACCTGATAGACAATGGCGGACCTGGCCAAGTTTCGATCTGCTGCTGTTCAGACTGCAAAAGAGTTAGGATTAGATGGGCAAGTTATGGTTGCCTATGTCACTACGGAATGTGACAAATTTATTGAACGCGAAGAAAGAAGGTTTGAAGCCGAAAGAAAGTTAGAGGCTGAAAGGGAAATTAAGAAGTTACAATTTGAGGCTGAGGCTGAGACTAAGAGGTTGCAGATTGAGGCTGACAAAGAGGCTAAAGCATTGGAAGACGAGGAAAGAAGACAGGCTGCAGAAAGAGAAGAAATTAGCTGCAGAAAGGGAAGAGAAGAAATTAGCTGCAGAAAGGGAAGAGAAGAAATTAGCTGCAGAAAGGGAAGAGAAGAAATTAGCTGCAGAAAGGGAAGACAAGAGATTAGCTGCAGAAAGGGAAGCAGAAGATAAGAGATTACAAAGGGAACATGAGTTACGACTAAGGGAGTTTGAGTTTCAGGGCCATGCTCCTGAAAATGGTGCCAGTCCCTTTGCCTCTGATGCCACTGCTAGCCAAGGAGCCTCAACCTCAGCTATGAATTTTCATTTAGATCATTTTGTTGAGAAAGACGATGATATAGAGAGCTACCTAAATAGGTATGAACTATTAGCTACCACGTATGGGTTAGAGAGAGAAAGGTGGAGCTTAAAGTTATCTCAGGGACTTCGTGGGGCAGCTTATGAAGTTTTTGCAAAAATGAGCAGAGGTGATCAGGAAAATTATGACATGCTAAAGCAGGCTCTTTTGTTAAGATATGAAAAGAATGCAGAATTTTATAGGAAAAAATTTAGGAATGCTAAACTACTGTCAGGTGAAACCTATCACCAGTTCTCTGCACGAATAGAGACATACTTGGAGAAATGGACTTCTCTGGGGAAAACCCAAGATCTTAAGGAAATGGTCCTTATAGAGCAATTAAGAGAGTCCATGGCTCCAGACCTGAGAAAGTTTCTCATGGAACAAGGTGCAGAGAGGCTGGGTGAGTTGCTAAATGTTGCTGAAAGGTATCAAGCAGCTCAAGCAGAGGTAACAGGTAATAAAAAGAAAAACAAGTGGATAACTTTAGGGCACCACAGAACTTTAATAAATTTGATCCTAGGGATCAAAAAATAAAGGTAAGCACCAATTTGATAGGCCACGGTATGAAAATAAAAATAAATTCCCACAATTCGATGAAAGGAAAGGAAATATGATGAAAGAAAATCTTTCAACCAAGGAAAAAGGTGGTGTAAGAATTGTCAGATGGACAATCATGACACTGACCGTTGCAGAAGGAAACCTGTGTATATGGCAACCCTTCAGGTCAGGTCGACCTCAAGACAGGAGGAGGATATTATGTTGGATACCACTCCAGAAGAGATGAGGAAGGCACAGGCTGGGGATAAAACACTCAAGCCTTGTTTCAGAAAATTGTCAATTTGTCATACAACTCCAGGCAAGGGAGATTTTTACATGAAAAACAAGTTGATGTATAGGAAGACTGGAGCTAGATCCAAAGGTCAGGGACAGCTGGTACTTCCTAAAAGATATAGGGCAGACTTAATAAGGAGCCTACATGTGAAACCAGATGGGGACCATGAGAAGATAGGTACCATCATTCAAAAGGTGGCTCACAATTATTATTGGCCCAAAGCAAGATGGGACATTGAGATTTTTGTAGAAAGGTGTAGCATAGCACATGAGGGAACACCCACAAGTGGGAACATGGATCAGGACCTGGACACGCCACGGGGCAAAATTAGGCCTGATAATAAAAAGAAAAATAAATTTGATAAAGTGGACCAAATGGAATGGGAAGCCCCTTTTCACGGACAAGCTTCACTTAACTGTTTTACAATGGCCACTATGCGGAGAGTGCAAAAAGATGTCTTACCCCAGGATAAGCCGAAAATCCCTCAATCGGACTTAAACAAACTGGAGGAAGAGGATGTAGAGAGGAAATCTCTCATCAAGAATTTTAAGTGGGGAGACAGCCCCAAAAGAAAAATTGGTAGCGGTCGTTTTGTGAATGATAATTCTGGGAGGAAAAATCATCACTATAAAGCTTCGAGTGGAAGAGACCATACCGGTGCATGGACAAATAGGTCCACACAATTAAAGGTCCATATGTAGCTTTGTTAAGAACGTGGACTGATGAAAAGGCAGAGGAAAAAACATTACATCTTCATACCAATATGTGAATGAGCTGACCACTCGTTTGAAAACTGGCTGGAAACTTGCCAATGAAAATTTGAAACAAGCCAGGAAGAAACATGCTGCCTATTATAACAGGAAGGCGAAAGACAGAAATTTGGCTGTGGGAGAGAAAGTACTGCTTCTTTTGCCCGGGAGTCAGAATAAGTTACAAATTGGATGGCAGGGTCCATATACAGTTTCTAGAGAAGGTGTCTAGAACAAATTATAAGATAGATAAGAAGGGGAAAGAAAAAATCTATCATGTGAATCTCCTGAAGAAATATTTGGAAAAGAGAACATCAGGAAGAGACACACTTGTTGACCTTGTAACTCAGAAAGAGAGAGTGCAACAGGTTCTAAATAATCATGCAGAGGTGTTAACAGACCGACCAGGGGCATATATAAACCTATTGGAATATGATATGAAACTGATAGACCCCACACCTGTCTGTATGAAACCATATTCGATTCCGTTTGCTAAGGAGAAAGCTTTGAAGGAAGAGATAGGACTAATCTATTGAAGGAAGGAAATTATTTCGCCACAGTGAATCTTGTAGAGAATTATAGTTCGGTGGTGGTACTCTTAAGGAAGCGCCTCTGGAGAACATAGACTCTGTATAGATTACTGGAGGAGACTGAATTGCTATTTCAGCCCTCGCCAAGGACAAGTGGATGGATCCCATTGCCGGTTACAAAATCAGCTGTTTGCCAGGAACTAAATAAAGCGTTAAATAATTTCTCAAAAGTGGATTGTGAGTTTAAAGGATACTATCAGGATTCCAGTAAAGCATGAGGTTAGGATCCATACTTCTTAGCTTTTAGTACCTTAGCCACGGGGATCTCGTCAAAGCAGTTCAGTAGATTACGGCCTAGTGGTGCCGTCTAGGGCAACAGCAGATATGCTGCCTGTTGTCTTCTATCACGCCGATTGGCAAATTTGGATTGACGGAAATCAAATTTGATCCTCTGAATTCTCTGTATTCGAATGTGATGGAGAATCCTCTAGCTTTTAGTACTGAAACATTGAGTGGAAAAGGAAACACATTGCCATTGGATCCTGAAAGTTTGCGCCTAGTGTCTTCTTAGAGATGATGAGTTTAATGCCTGGATAAACCAATTCTTGTTCGCAGAGGATGAGCGTTAAAGAATCCATGGGTTGCCTCATTTTTGGGATCACCACGAATGTTTATACAGGGAAAACAGTTACTGGGATCCACACGAAAAACTCAGCTATCAGTATTATCAACTCATGAACGTACAAACCAAGAGGGGGGAAATCTTATACTCATTATGTTCATCTGGAGAATGTCATCAAGCGCAACTCTAGAGAAGTGGACACCATGGTGAAGCTGACGGGGTTGCAAGTAAAAGCTTTATCAGACAAGCACTCACACTTGGCGTTGGCTGTTCAGTAACATCACCGTGAAATTATCTTATTATCTGGTTGTAGCAAAAGTCTGATGGGCAAAAGAGTAGTGCCTACATTCTGAAATGGACCCCCTACAGGCCAATGACCATGTCGTATATAAAGCCTAAACAAATATACATATAATAAATAAAGCAAGGAGAATGGTAAAGCACAGTGCTGTCACAATGTGACATGTACTGACGAAATCCCCCTTGTTTTCTACTGCTACGTAGGCAAATTGTAACGTTTCACGTTGATATTAAAGGCTTCTGCAACATACACGCGTTTCCCAAACACACAATAAACTGTGCTGCCTTTCTAAGAAAAACCTTGAAATATGCAAGTTGACCTAAATTTTAAATTCCATTCATGTCTTTTTCTACACTATGTTACCAAAATCAAAAGACAGATGGACTAAAGGATAGCGAGAAGGGAGAGGCAGAAAGCCGAACACTAAACACGCGTCGCGCGATACACAAATGCTGCCATCACGCGTGTAAGACTACATGCACTAACTTTTTTTCGGACGGACAGTGATAAATTCACTACCCTTCCCAGAGTTAGGTTTTAAAATCCTGAAAAACGCTTATTAGAAAAGATAACAATAGATGGGTTTACGGTTGAAAACATTACAGTACCCAGACAGCACATCTTCGAAACAGGAGGTAGAAAATACATATTTTGAACGCAGCCACGTAGCTCTTTTAAATTTGGATATTTGGGTTCCTTAGGGCTTTCTGACAAAGAATATGTAAAACGTTACGCAAATAGTCCAGGAATTACCAATATATAACCAAAATAAAATAGTGGGGATGCCTGACAGCATGAAATCATTTCTGCTCATAAAATTTTTTTATAACGTGTTTGAAAAAAACCTTACGTTACAGAAATAGCCTACCATGTAAACTCCAAATTGATTGGAGCGCAACAAATGAAAGACTAACCACGATTGGTCGGGCTATAAATACTATCTATCGTTGTTAGGGGAGACGTAGGAAGGTAACATTTTTTCAAACACTTGTCGAAACGTGGCTCCATTGGCTAGACTCGCTGATATACTCACTTAGGAGCGTTAGTTCGAGACCACTAGTGCAAATAAGCTTGATAAAGCAACAGTGCGTTGAAGCCAGCTCATATTTTTGCTAAATAAAAGCCTGGAACATAAGCAGATGGGAATTTGTGCCAGTAATTGTGCCAGAATTCATTGCTAATCAACGTATCTGTGTTTGTTTCCATGAATTGTGGTAAGCTTGAAACATTCAGTATCTTTTAATGAAAATTGAATGTGAATTGTTAATTTATGCCTGTATATATGTGTAGTTCAGTAGCAAACATGATGTAAAGACTATAATGCTCCAGCCTGAACAGAAGGTGTCGGAGGAAAGTAAAACTGCATGGAATGGCCAAACAGTACACTGACACCTAGATTATTGATTAGACAGAAATAATGCTGGAAGTGCAGAGGCGTGGTAACCATTAAGGAGGTTAATACTGGTATAAAGTATTTCATACGAAGCTGACAGTTGGCCTAACGCTCTGAACTCAATGTTTGTGATGTATTGTGCTCAGTGTAGAACTAGAGTATCAATTAGTTATGAAGTAGAAGGTACATCCTTCTTGTTTTCAGGGACCGTGGTCTTGATGGTATTGAGCAGCACCTGGTCAGAGCTTTGCTGAATCCAGAGTCGGACAGCATACTCCCTGGTCCATTTAGCTATCAGTGAGGTGTCTCCAGAGCCCAGGGGAGAAATCGAGCAGAGGAGTCTTTTCCTGCCGCCATCACGCAAGATAAGCTGATGTGGCCAGCTGAGCTCAAAATTATGTACCCCCATCTTAAAAAAATAACATTCAGAGGGGAATTTAATTGTTTAATATCAGGAACTGAGAACATCTCCAATACTAGTCCCTAAAGACAAACTATTGAAGTCATGATGACAAATACCAACAGAGCTTGAACAAAACAAAACCAGTATAACCTCATTTTACTACTACACAACTGACACACATAGGATATTTTAATAATATATGTCACTACAATATTCATATTGATAAATTCTGTACATATAACTTGTAATTAAAATTGATTGTGATTCCTGGTTCCCTTTGTATTTGAATCAGGACACATATTCATTCATGACAGCAATGAATACATATTGTTATTTGAAAAGTTATCAGTGACTCCTTTAAGATATCCTTGTAGAGTGTTATATGTATGTGAGTGTCACAGTGTTGTCAAGTGTGGTGGAATAAATTAAATTGTTTATCTGTCTGTTGTTGTTATGACTTACACTTCATCATACACATACCCTAGACATATAACGTAGTCATCACACTATTCCAGAATAATTCTGACTGAGATATATATATGTGGCAGCAAGTAAGGTTATCTATAATACACTACTCTTATTAGATATAGATACCTTCACAGCTGATCTCAGTACATCCGATCCCTCGCTCGGCATATGTTTATCAAATAACTTATAACTCTTACATCTGCCCGACAACTATTACAAACATGTCCGCTCAGGTGTGGCCGTCTGATAAGTGCGTGTCTTGTGTAAATCCTGTCCACTGACGGGTAATTTATCGCTCCGGCTACGCCCTTATCAATGCTTAAACCTAAGTCCCTGGGCGATTTTAGTGCTCTAACTTGTAGTCCTGCTTGTCTGCCAAGGAGCAAAATCTTGTGCCAACGGGTAGACAACTTTGAAGACCCACAAGCAGTTTACTCCTTGAGTTTTGGGCCACTGTATGGACCACCAACTACTGTAGAGCTAAGGGGAGGCAACCCGTGACAAGATGGGATGTTTATTATTTTGGCGTATATTTAATAACCTAGATCCAAAACATTTTTTAAATAAAGCCTCTCCGTGATGGTGGATGTTATATTTTGGTGTATATTAATATCCAAGATCCAACACATTTTTTTTAATAAAGCGTCTCTGTGGTGGGCGGAGAATATATTTTGGCGTATAATTAAAATCCAAGATTCAAAACATTTTTTTTTTTTTACAAAGCTCTCCGTGTTCGCCTCTATCATATTCTCACTACCTGTCCCTTTTTACCACAAGAGCTGCAAAATGTGAATTGCCAGTCCAGAAATAATTGTTTTCAAGTACCATATATGATCAAATTTGTCCACCAACTGTCATTCAGTTCCATTGTTGAATTTACATTCCGTGCCATGATGTCAAACTGTCCCGTATTCTCTCTTTGCCAACCTCTAGCATCGTTCCTGCTGCCATAACACATTCTCTAGCTTCTTCTTTCTCATAACAAGCCCAAATAAATTGTAATGTTTTCCTTCTAATGCGAGTAACTAAGAAGCTTCCTTTTTCGCACGTTTTTTTTTTTTTTTCTGTCCAGTGTGTATTCTTAACACTCAGACAGGAAAAGGATAGAGCCGGCTGGAATAATTTCCCCTGAATATGCCTTGTAAATTATGCCCCTTGGTACCAACTAGCGCTTCGTATTTATGTACTGGTAATAATGAGTGCTAGCTTTTTAAGCACCATTTTCGTATTTATATCTACCTACGTCTATGGTTGTTCAAAGTTTAAATACTAGGGTGGGTTGGGGATCAATGTAAACACACAAAATACATGCCAGACAGTGCAGTGACGAAAGATGCTCATCGAGTAAAAAAATGAGGTATTATAAAGAACTAGTATATTTTGGATGTACGTAAACTAGAAATTTTCCATGACTTTAGCATTCGATTGTACACATTTAAAAGTTATATCGGTTTTTAATCAATCACTCCGGTAGTACCCATATTCATTTTTCCCCCATACACATACATCCAGACCTCGACAGTACCAAACAAATCTAGGTCGTGTGCCCGTGTAGGTGTAAAACCCGATACCCATACTCCGCACACCACCAGCGTATGTTCACGGCTGTTCGAGTGTCAGTCGGTAGGGCATCGACGGGAATACATCAACGCAACTAGCTATTTTTCAGCCTGTTTTCTCCTCCAGTGCCACTTAAATAGAAACAGACATGACCCAACCCGCCTTAAACACACCTATTAAAACATGAACCAGACGTCCCCTTACACATTAATATAAGGTAAAGGTAGTTCCCGTTAGCAGACAATACCAATAATATAAACAAGACTACACGCTCCACTAAAAACAAAAAGATCATATCGACACCACGCACCACAAAACAAGCAAGACACGTTTAGGCATACTATTAATATAAATCAGACCTCTAACGCGGACCACTAAATATATATACAAGACCTCTACACGCACCCACTAAATATAAACAAGACTTCTACAACGCACCACTAAATATAAACAAGACCTCTACACGCACCACTAAATATAAACAAGACCCTCTACGCGCACCACTAAATTATAAACAAGACCTCACCACGCAACCACTAACTTAAATATAAACAAGACCTACACGTACCACTAAAATATAAACAAGAACTTCATGCACGTACCACTAAATATAAACACGACTTCTACAACGTACGTACCATTAAATACATAAACAAGACCTACACGTACCACTAAATATAAACAAGACTTTCTACATGCACCACTAAATATAAACAAGATGCTACACGTACCCACTAAATATAAACAAGACTTCTACACTAACCATTAAAATAAACAATACTTTTTTTTTGCACGTACCACTAAATATAAACACACTTCAACACGTACCATTAAATATAAACAAGACCTACACACACCACTAAATATAAACAAGACTTCTACAAGTACCACTAAATATAATAACAAGACCTTACACGTACCACTAAATATAAACAAGACTTCTACAAGTACCACTAAATATAAACAAGAGCTACACGTACCACTACGAAATATAAACAAACTTCTACACCTTCCACTAAAATATAAACAAGGACATTAACAATGCACTACTAAATATACACAAGCGGTACGTAATACCACGGACTGAAAAGCCCCGCGCCAACGCTTGTGGGGGAAACGTCCCAAAGATGGGGATACTAAAGGGTTAGAAGAAAAGAAGAATGGATCGTGGTTGAAGGATGTGTGCGGGAGGATACACGGGCCATTGTTACATATCTCTCTTTACAGGATAACGCTGTTCGTAATTTCAATGTACAGTATATGAATGTGAACCAGCAACGACGTAAAATATTACAGGAAAATGATATTGCAAGATCATCCCAAACAGTATGCCCCGAGTAGTCTCTCCCCCCCCCCCCCCCCCCCCCCCCGGTCTGTGAGAAAACAATGAAAAAAGTAAAGGCTAGTGCTTGTTGAGGGCATGTCGTTAGACTAATAGAAGTGTAAGGTGTTGCGTGGGGCCGGCAACAGTATTATGTCAAAACAAATTGCTTACAGAAACCACACCAGTAAGGAGCACATGAAGTGCTTTGCCACATAGCTTTCCTACAAAGTCGCGATTTCATAGTTAATTTATATTATTATGCAGTTTAGATTTAGTTTCACACTTTCTTTTTTATCTTTCCCGCTACTGTTTTGTTTTTGTACGCCTGGAGCCCCGAAAGAAGATTCTTGGGTCGTAACGCAGGTTCGGCCTTTCGTCGAGTTCTTTAAGCTGAGTTCACGCATCCAACGGACTCGCATCATCATCAGCTGCTGCCATCCAATCCACAAACGAAGGATTGGCTGTAATGGATCACCTCCAACTCTGTTTTCTCTTTCTATGGTGCTACACTCTGATAGAAGACCCCGCTTTCCTGTCCATCTCTGATGTTATCAACTTTTCCCCCCTTATAGCGCTGTCTTCCCTTGCAATCGGTTTGCCTTCACCTCTCCCTTCTATTATGGTCGAGTCTAGCGGCCAAGGTGGATATATGCGCTTTTAGAGTAATGTGGCCCAAGGTGGTGGAGATATTTTAGCTGCCGAACTTTGACCCTCAATCTCATTAGTTCTCTTTTCATACCTAGATTTTCTAGGACCGTCTTTATTTTGTTTCATCTCTACTCTACCCAGGAAAGATGCGCCCCATTCTTCTATGATGATCCCACATCTCAAGAGTCTCAATTCGTTCTTCCAATTGCTTTTATTGATTGTGGCCATGTTTTCTACACCATACAGTAAAGGCAGAATATATATAAACATTGTTTTATGATTCTGTGTTTTAAATTTGTGAGATAACTGTTTAGATGTCAGTATATGTTTCATGTTGTTGAATGTAGCTTTGGCCATTCCTATTCTCTTCTTGATTTCTGTTTCACATCTGCCATCTTCTGTGATTATTTGACCAAGATATAAGTAGCTCTGGACTGGTTCCAGGATTTTCCCATTTACGCTAGGATTTTTTCCCATTTACGCTTATCTTTAATGGGGGTTTACCGTCTGTTTTGCTAATTATCATAGTTTTTGTTTTCTCAATATTAATGTAGAGGCCATATTCATGACTTATACTGTTCACTTGCTTCACTAGTTTCCTGTAAATACTGTTCCACTTTTCACAAACAATACGTAACATCTGATAATTATCTATGTTTGTTTATATGACCTTCCACTGATGTTCAGTCCTGGTATTTCCTGTATCTGTTTGAAAATTTGGTTCGGTGTATAGATTAAAATAGGCAGGGAACAGCACACAACCTTGTCTGACACACAGAAACCTCTTTTTATGTCTAATGTATGGTGAATAATTCCTTCCAGCTGTTACTATAGCAGTTTCCTCCCAATAAATGATTAGAGTATTTTTTATTTCTTTTCCATTTATACCTATGTCTTCGAGGCTTTCAATTATTTTCTCTTAATGGACTCGTTTCAAAAGCATTCCCTAATAGGCATTGAAGCACCACGTACAGAACTTTTTGGACCTCCTGTATTATTTTTCTGCTAATATTCTTAGGCAAAATATTGCCTCTCTTGTTCCGCTGTTCCGTCCTAAAGCCAAACTGGCTCTTCTTGGAATTCGCTGTCTACCTTACGTGTTATACTTTCCTTAGATTTTGATCAGTAATGTAATGCATGAACGCAGACTGGGCAAACTACCCCTATTTTTACGCACCTCACAGCTAATATAATATAATATATATCTATATATATATATATATAGATATATATATATATATATATATATATATATAGAATAATATATTTCGAGTAAGCGTCGAATGGCAGGGTGGGCATAACGCTTGCTTCTCGAGGCAAAAAGTTACTGTGGTTATCGAAACCTAACAGCTTCAGGTTTCCAGTCCACCCAGCTTGTATATGGGTACCCGAACTCTAGTCTTGAATTAGGTGCAAAGGCAGCGGGGAAAGGAACCCGTAACGCCCACGTATAATAAACAGGTTAAAGCTGGAGAGACAAGTACATGTAATCATCGCTAACACTTAACTCCCTAACCTACAGCCAGTATCGGTAACCAGGAACTACCCCTAACTCGTGTGTGGTGTGTCCTTAACAGTAAATCCTCATTTTCAAATTTGGGCGACCAGAGCTTTTAAAGTTTTCCTGTCTGAAATTAGGCTCACGTCGCGGTCGTCGCTGCCTGCATTACTTCCAGCACAATCTTTTCTCCATCTCTACTTACAGTATCAGCCTCTACAAAACCCCCCCTCCCCCCCCCCCCCCCAATTTTGTGTACGTATCCCTTCTGGTCCCTCCAGGCATATCCCAACTACTTCCATCTTGGCAAACTTTAATTTTGCTGTTACCATCTGTCAGCCTGGTTTTCCACAGCGGAAATTCCCCATGACCATCTAGGTAGCACAGGGAGCGGGGGGAGCATTATTACTGTCACTATGAGGGCAACACCTTGAACGCGCCCGGAAACCACCCGGCAACATAGTTTGTTACAAGAGAGGACAAGCGTGTAATTAGGTTTTGAAACTTAAGCGCCCTTTGGTGCTCTCACGACTCTCGCAGCCGCTTCAATTACTTCTAACGGCATGCACAGGACAGTAATCCCTACCATCCGTTCCTTCTGAACAGCCGATGACTTTTGTTTTATGCCAATGTCAGGGTTAATTGTTCGTGAACCTAAGTAGTGACGGCGCGGCTCGCCCTCTCTTTTCAGCTTCGGCATTGTTTATTGAAACCGCGCTGAGTCATTGCCAAAGATACCCATGATGTTACTCAACAACTCTGCTATCAAAAGTATGGTGTTTTAATTCTCTTTCGGGTGCAGGTAAATAATCGGTCCTCTACCTAACCTTTAAAGCGTGACTCTAATTACAACGATAGATAAAGATGCGGTCAAAATAGGGGCATTTAAAGTTTACCACCCATCGAAATTTGATTTAGTGTTGTTCCGAACGCAGAAAATGATATTCCTACCGCCACTGCGCTATTAGTATATATAGTGTCCGCCTTGTTCGAGGCACTGCTCATGAATCGAGGTGTGGAAATTAATTGGTGACCCCGAGAGACAGTTAGAGCGTTAAGCATACACATTATAGAATAAGAAAAAAAATTGTGGTAGCTGTAGCTGGGCGTAGTTATTTAAATGGAATGTAGTAATTATAGTTAACTGGAAAACATAACCGCTGCCCCTAACTGAGTGTGCATTTGTTGTTTTTTTGAAAATACAAGAGACAAAAGGGTCTCCACATTGTTCAGAGAGCGGTACCCTTAGACGCTTAAGCAGTGGAAACTCCTACGGCTGGAAATGAAAGTTTGTGGTGTTGAACATGCCACTACTAATTAGGGTCCCATTTTGGTCCACGTGGGGTGACCAGTTCATAGCTCGCTGCCTTCCTTATGCTCAAAAAGCAGTCAAGCTCATGATAATAATAACAGCTGTGTAAACTGGAACTTGGTCGCTACCATGAGGCTTTTGAATCCCTGTTACTTTTTATCAGGCCAAGATTCGGCTTAGACCGCCGATTCCTCGCTGTCAACTCGGACGCTCATCAAAGCATGTACAAACACTTAAGACAGCGAAAGAACACTGGCTAATTATTAAAAGCTAGACTTTAACGACAAAAAGTATCACATATATATCGCTGGAGGACCGGACACAATGTTCTGTACATACTATCAAAAGAAATGGTGTTACAATCAGGTCGAAATTCAGTTGGGTCGTTCAGAAATCTTTGATACAATACATATATATCAGAAAATACGTCAAAATAGTGTCAATAATTCTGTACACACAATCAGAAAATGTCACAGTGGTGTCAGCAAATGTGAACCAACCAAAAGAAAATAGGGTCTACGACTGGAGGAGGTCAAGAAACCTATACGAAAACTACCAGAGAAATATGTCACACTGGAGTCAAGAAACCTGTACAAACTACCAGGACAATATTGCCCACACTGGAGTCAAGAAACATGTACAACTATCAGAAAATATGTAACAGTGCATCAAGAAATACCTCAAAACAATCACTTTCTTGTGGTTCAAATAGTTTCTAACTGGGAAATTGTGTGGATATTTGAAAAATGAGATCTGTGCTCATTTTTGATGATTGCTTTATCTTGTGTGGATATCTTCAAATGATAATTTTGGGCTTATTTCTGATTATTGCTTTATCTTTTGACTCCGAAACTATAAAACCATATTATACATTACCAAAAAGAGACTAAGTGATAATTTTTCAATAAGAACTGGCCACTGCAGACTCAGATACTCAGAGTTCAACAAATTTAAAAAGCGGACAGACATATGTATGTGCCAACCATATAGGAGGACAAACAAACAGTGGAAAATGTACTACCAAAAATGTCGGCTCCATGAGGAATGAGCAGGGGCTCGCATAGCCTTCTCCAATCCAGTTGAAGAAAAAAAGTGTATGGTGGTGAGATCAAGCACTGAGACGGACTAGCCAACTTTTATAAGAGAGACAGATGTGTGTTATCTTATCCTGAGAGCGAACCACGAAGGAGATTTGTGCTGGCTTACCTGTGCGTGTATCTGGATGTGTGTGGCAATCCTTTACCCCTGTGGTGCCGCTGGCCTATGACGCTGTCGCAACACGTGTAACTGAAGCTGTATTTTGCCGGGTATTCGTTGTGCAGACACCTCCACGGATTGAAGTAGCTTGCCATGTTGAGGCTGGGGAAGTACTGAGACATTGCACGCGCCATACTGTGGGGCGGAGTAAGATAAGTTGATTATATGATGATGTATAAATGAAGAAAATAATAAAATAAATCTTGCATGGCACCGTAAAAAAAAAAAAAAAAAATGAATGAACCAAAATTTAAATGCTTATATAACTAATATATATCAGGAATCTTGTTTTCAGACTGGCCTTCTTTATATGACCTTTCAAATTCATTTTCTCTTTCCTTGGACCTTGGTCCACGCCCTGACCGACAAACAATTAGTGACCTTCATCACGCCTGGGTGGCGTCCTTGTAGGGCAGCAACAAACTTGTTTCCATTTTGCTCGATCGGCAGCCATCGCTTCATGTGGTTCATGCTTTGCAATCTCTGCCTCCACAGTTCTCGCGCCATGTGGCTTTTTCGCAGTTTAGCTGTTTTGGAAGTTTTGATCTTATTTCTCTTTATCATTCCATTGCTTTTCTAGGGACCGCTCTACTTGCTTTCTTCTCTTTCCATGACAGGCGCCCTTTGCTCTCAGTGTAGCGAGATTTAAACAAAATCATGAAACGTTTAGGATTGTGGCGTCGAGGTCTTAAACCTGTGTCTCTGGTGTACGTTATCACTTGATGTCAAGCGAGGAGCAGAGAGGGAAAGATTACTAGCAATTAATGGGTCAATTATGAAACTACAGCGGGGCATTAAGCAAAAGACCCCCCGGTCCTATGTATCCCACGCTAGAGGGACTTAGGTGGTGTGTAAAGGATATGGATTGCCAAAAGGACAGAGAAACGCCGATTACACGGGAAATGGCGGGTCTTTTGAGTACAACCACACGCCAGTGAAGATTTTAATGCAGTTTAAAGGTTTAAGAAGTGCAGCTTTGTATCAAACTGATCTAGTACTGTCTTAAAGCACGAAACATCAAAGATCAAATTTATCTAGTAGTTTTAAAGCACGGAACATCAAAGATCAAATTTATCTAGTATTGTCTTAACTAAAGCAAGGAACATCAAAGATCAAATTTATCTAGTATTGTCTTAAATCACGGAGCATAAAAGATCAAATTTATCTAGTATTGTCTTAAAGCACGGAACATCAAATTTCATCATCAGTTGCCATCTCCACAACGAAGGTTGGCTGTAATGGATCTCCAACGTCTTCTGTCTCTTGTCTTGGTGGTGCACTCTGATAGACTCTTTCCTCTTTTGCCATTTTATTCAAGATGTCATCTGTCATCCAAATTTGATTTTTCTTAGATTCCTTTTTAGGTAAATTTGCATTTGCTGATTACATCAAATTTACGTATACTTATTATTATGTCCAACCACTCTTCTGCATAAACGATCTGCTTCGATGACCTCGAATGGGTGACTTAAATGTATAATTCTTGTCCGAACGGTGAAAGGTAGTACATGTGTTTGTGCATGCGTGTGGATTTTTTTTTTTTTAGTTGTTTTTTTGTGGGGGTGTTTTGGGGGGGTGGTGGGGGGGTTGGAGTTGGTTTCCCTACCCTGTCAGTTAATATGTTTCCACTGTGGCATGTTATGTGTTACATGATTTTACACACAAACAGTTGCATTGAAACTGTGCAATTCAAACCAACTGCAGTACGACATCAAAAAACTCACGCAGCATTATATTACACCAGCAGCATATATACACACAGCGGGTGAACCAAAATAGAGTGATGCGTCCAAATATAAAAGACAGTTGTTTGTCCCGGTATGGGTTATTCATCCATCTAAACATCATCACCCCCGTAATCAACTCCACAAGGAGCATTGAGCTTTCAACAAACTTAAGGGGACGCCTACGTTCAAAGCACAGACTTTGGCAGCGGTAGTTTCCGTTGCAATTAGTTTTACAAGATGAGTCTCCCAGTCCCATGCACAACCTCATCTTAGCCGCCTCCTGCGGCACACTACCTGAGGTGGCAGTAGTCCTATGCTTTTATCTTTGCCTCCTCAAAGACCCCTGGGAACATCAACACGAGCCCCGGGCCCCCGTGTTAAATATTAAGCGCAAAATCATGTAGTCCGATGTAAACTCCCTTCCCCCGCCTCTTTACCAGTTTAAATTAAGCGTGTCTAAGTCTAGCGCTTTTGACACAGTGGTTAGAGGAGCGCTGGGTCTCTCGCGGCACTCCCTGGGTACGTGTTCGATTCACAGTATCGACACGCTTGTCTACCCAGAAGTAATGGGTACCTGACCTTGCACACCTCAATTATGGAAGGAAAAGGCAGCGAGGAAGGGAACAGGTCACCCTCACCTCTCGAGGCTGGACCTAGTACAGTGAAGTCTCTAACACTTCTCTCCCCTACGGCAGTATTTGCTATGGGACTACTTTTTTTTTTTTAAAGTCTAGCGCCTATGCCTCTCGCGGCAACAAGTTGCCGGATTCCGAGATCGGACCCTAGTAGCGGACACGCTTCCGTTTACCCAGTTGTAAATGAGTATCTAACTTTGCTCTTGAGTTAGGAAAGGCAAAGAGGAAGGGAACTAGTCACCACACCTCATTTAAAAAATGGACCCAGCTAGTACAGTGAAATCTGTAAACACTTACTCCCCTACAGCGATTTCTGCGGATTTTACCTGTCACCTCTCTAGTGCCTACATTTACTTTATGCCTGTCGTTCTACATCGCACGAGTATTGACAAAAAGCAAAAAAACGGAAATGATGATATCATGTTTTTAGAAAAAGAAAACATGAAAGAATTTAAACGGTAATCCTCCCACAAGCTCATCTCGTTTGCTTCTCTCTTGACGGACCGAAAGACAGGCATGAGTTGTCTGATGTGTTTCCTTGTATTATAAAAATTTGTCTTCGCTAAGTTTGTATGCCAAACTATTCTGTTTACATATGAATATCAAATCCTAGGGAAAAATGAAAAGGCGAGTCTGCGTACCACGTGCGCGATAAAAACCTCATCGCTCCCTTTTAATCTCCTTCCAGAGGGGAGTTATAAATACGAACATTCAAAGAGGACTGCTTCACATGTTCTTTCCATTTGTTCAGATAGCGCTACCCGTAAAAAAAAAACCGTCGCAAGATCTGAGGCCGTCTTCAATGCCAGGGGGTGCTAACTGCAGAGCTAAGCTACTCAACGCGGCTGTCTCAAAAAGCTGAGCTTGCTTAGAAAACGGCGGGGCAGACAAGGTTCAACGCTATCCGTTCGTTGTAAATGATCTCCGGTGTAATGCAAATAAATCTGGAAACGCAATGGGACTACCCTCCAACGAATTCAGTGTCTATATACATTTATTACATATATGTATGTGCGCGATCCGTTGTGTACAACTAGAACCTGGCACTGCAGTCAGTGTGAATCTTTGAACTGTCCTTCTAAAGAAGGGTTTCTTCACCCCCACCCCCTTTATTTGTGTGTGTGTGTGTGTGCCATGGCCCTTTCCTGGAAGAAAAAGTAATAAAGAAAAAGAATAGTGATAAAGTTGATATTTAGTTGGATATAATATATGTTGATAAAGTACACCAGAACACTCCTAGGCGGGAAGACAGGCGTCTATCATCATCAGTTGACAAGATCCCTATGGTGTTGCCTGCCCCACTGTAGTGTATGGAATGTCACTTGACCTACGCAGTGTTGTGTAGACATGGATGGAGTGTATAATGTGCGAATGATGATAAGGGTTCGTGTTGTTGACAAATGTTCTCTTCTCACACTCATGTATGACCGGAAGTCATCGACACCAACGACTGTGTACCTTTTCTAAAGTTTAATTGGACGTACACACTCGACAGCACAGATAGTGACAAATCACAGGTTGCCATAATACATCATAGTACAGTGGACAAATGGTCTTGCAATTTTACATGGGCACTCATGTAGAATAATGGTATAATGGACTGTCAATAGCCAAGCACTCAGTATCGCCCATACATATATCATCTGACGTCACTGACTGAGCACGTCAGCTTGTAAACAATATTTCAGATGACTTCTAAACCTAATCTCGTTTAGCAACGATTCTTCAACATAATGTTCAGCACATATTTTTCCATATAATAATATTGAACCGCTAACAATGGGTTCTCATGTGTAGCAGTGATCTCTGGACTGATCAAGCGATAATACGGGCATCCCTTTTCTCTTCTTGAAAGTCCTGCATGTTTTGGTTCCAAGATGGCTCCACTCGTGAACTGTCACTCACGTTTGAATACAGATAATGAATCTGTTCTAAAGTTAGTCATTCATACAACATTTCGTTGCTCTGTAGATTTGGTCATGAACAATAGACTGCATTCTACAGAATATAGTGCTGCTAGGAATCGAAGTCGTTTTTCATCGAGTCAAATATATTCTCTTAAACATTCAAATCGTAATTATCGACAATGGTGGCTTCGATCGAGAGTTCATAAGAGTATCTTTGATTACCTTGGTAGAGGGAATATGAAACTGCCATTCCTTGGCAAGATGAATAAACACTGGGGTAAAGCATACACGATAGGTCTAGACGACTATCACTTTCCCCAAAACCACTGAGATCACTTTTTCAAGGCATCAAGCCGACATAGCAAACACATAGTCCCTATCAGGACGAAGCCAAATCACACCCACTCAAGCGACACATCCGCCGAATAGCCTTTGACCTCTCTAGAGACAACAGAACATATAGTTCGACTTAGATATGTAAAGATATACAGATATAAGACAGACTTGTCCTACTCAGACAAACAATACACATAAATTCAGGCCATAGATATTCTGAAGCAAGAACAATCTATTATTACCCAAACAACGAATAAATCGCAGTAAAAATGTATTTATCCGCGGAGTTCAAGGGAAGTAACTCAATAATGACTTTCCCTTAAGCACTAAAAAATTACCTCTGTATAATATTGTAAGATATCAAAGACTGCACGTAACAGTCTTACCACACCTCCCGGGAAAAAAAAAAATGGAACATTTTTTTTTTTTTTTGAAATACATCTAGGAGCAACGTACAATAGGCTCACAACGCATGAATAATGCGCAGATGAAAATATCAGGAATACCTATAACGCCTAATATGAGGCTAAGTCGACTTATGGAGCGACTGGTGAGAATGTGTCTCATAAACTGAGAGAAATTATTTCTCTACAAGTATATTTTTCCAGGAAGGTGTCATCAAAGTATAATACAATTCTGGCAATTACACAATGCCTAAAAAATTCATATCATCACTACGTATTAGATATCTTAAATTTATGATTTATGAAGAAAAAATCATCAAAGCACAGCGGTGAATAAACATACATGAACCGCTATGTAGTGATACAATCATTATATTATTAAATTACAAATGTGTATCTATCATGATATAGAAAAGGAACTACTATAGAACTAGACATATCAAGAAGTCTAAGCCCTAATAGTTATGTGGAATCATGTGGGCATCTTGACAGAATGTCTGCCATCACATTATCTGATCCCCGAATAGCTCGCACAGAGAAATGAAAAGGTTGAAGAGCAATTGCATATCGAGTAGACCTCGAGCTCTTCAAATTCTTACTCTGTATAGCAGTAAGAGCTTTTTGGTCTGTTTCTACTATGAAATGTGCGCCTAGAAGGAATCTCTGTAGTTTGAGGATCGACCAAACCATAGCTAATAGCTCACGGTCTAAAACCGAATAATTCCTTTCTGCCGCATTAAGTTTTCTGGAAATATACATTACAGGATGCAGAGTTCCAGAGTACTCTTGCATTAGTGCCGCTCCAATCCCAGTGGATGAAGCGTCACTACGAAGAACGAATGTCTTATCTTTAGTGGGTAGCACTAAAATAGGTGGTGTTGAAAACAGTGTTTTAATCTTATCCAGAGAGCATTGGCATTCCTGAGACCAGTGGACCACATTAGGCGAACCTTTCTTTAGAAGTGTTGAGAGAGGTGCCATGATAGAGGATAGATTCTGAATGAATCTGCCATAAAATTGAATAAGACCTAACAGACTTCTCACCTGTTTTTTAGTCTTAGGGATTGAGATGTTAAGTATCTTACTAGTATTATGGTCCTCTGTCTTTAGGAAACCATGACCAACTCGGTGGCCTAGGAAAGAAATTTCGCTAAAACCAATATAGGCTTTAGAGGGTTTCGCTGTCAGGTTGTGCTCACGCAAAGTAGACAGCAATTCATCTAACCCTGAATAGTGATCTTCCCAAGTATCGCTGAAAAGACAGATGTCGTCTAGATATGCAATGACATCTGACCGATAAGATAGGATTCGGCGCATCATGCGTACGAACGTAGCTGGTGCGTTCATAAGACCGAAAGGCATAAAATTCCATTGGAACAAACCTCTAGGTGTTGAAAAAGCCGTGAGAGGTTTGGCGCGTTCAGATAAAGGAACTTGCCAATATCCCTTAGACAAATCAAGTTTAGTGAAAAAATGAGATTTGGAGAGTCGAGTAAGTAGCTCTTCCAGTAAAGGCATAGGTTCGGCATCGAACTTCGTTACTTGATTCAATTTTCGATAGTCAACGCAAAGACGTATGTTATTGTCTTTTTTACGCACAATAACCATCGGCGAAGAATACGCAGAGGTGGATGGTTCGATTATTTTCAAATCTATCATCACATCCAACTCTTTCTCGACCTGTGCTTGGAAATGTATAGGTATAGGATAAGGTCTAACCCTAATAGGAGTATGGTCAGTTAGCACAATGTCATGTTGAATGACATTAGTTTGTCCAGGGATGTCAGTGAGTACATCCTGAAATGTTTGCAACATAGTTGAAACTTGTCGCTGTTCTCCTAGAGACAAATCAGGAGAGACAGTAACGTTCTTCCATGATTCACTGGAATGAAGTGGGATCATTGGAAGAGGAAGATTTACATCTGAAAAACTTGTTTCCTCATCCTGTATCACGGACAGTGATGAGTAATGACCATGTGGTACTGGAGAATTGTCCGTTGCTTGGAAAAATGGGTTGCAAATAATCCGGACGTTCATGGAATTCAGTAAGCATATTGATGTGGAAGGTTTTATGCTTCCCATCAATATCGACAATATAGTCGACATCGGAAATTTTCGATATTATATCGTACGGACCTTTCCAAGAAATAAGTAATCTGTTTTCCCTACAAGGTAGTAATACAAATGCTTTGTCACCAGGACAAAGTTGTCGTAAGCATCTCTTCTTATTGGCAAATTGCCTTGCCTTCTGTTTCGCAAATTCAGAAGAAGAAGTTGCTAATTTGCATGCTTCGATAATTTTTTGTCTCAACGCGATGACATATTCGTAGGATGACTTTGTGTCATCGTCAATATTGTCAGATGTTATGAGATCGTGAAGCAACGACATAGGGCCACGCGGACGCGCGCCAAAGACGAGTTCAAAGGGAGAAAATCCCGTATGTTCATTGGGTACCTCTCTGTAAGCGAAGAGGGCCGCAGGTAAAACTCTGTCCCAGTCTTGAGGATGATCCTCAGTTATCTTCCCCAGTAAGTTTTTAAGTGTTCTATTAAGGCGTTCGACCATACCATTAGACATTGGATGGTAGATACTACTTAAAGATCTATCTATCTGCAGGGTAGACATTACTTGAGACATGGTATCTGTCCCAGCTTGTTACCCGCCACGTCTAACCCCGATTTGCCTGTCACACTCTGCCATGCCATGCGTATCTACACGCGGCGGCAAACGCCATCGGAGGCACAACACACAGACAGTATTGTCCCCACTCGTGGTAAGACGTACTGGCGTCACAAAAAAAACAAGTAGTATTTTGAATCCCATAGGCTAAAGCGGGAGAGGAGAAAGGAGGAAATGGTGGTCTTGTGTAAAAAATCTTATTTGACGAGAACGAACAGTGACAAAAATGAATAATCTTTTTAATAGGAAACTGAAACATAAAACTTAGAATGATAAGATAGCTGAGACTCCACTAAGCAATAGTAATATGTTTTAAATACTATGATAGCCCCAGTATTAGTGAAAAGTTATGAAGGAAAAAATAAAATGTCCAAGACGGTAGACCAGACAGACAGTCAACCTTACTTGAATTTTTCATTTAACGTTAAAAGGGACGATCGGCGTAGAGAAAAGGCATTGAGGTGAATAGTTCAAAATTCGCTTGAGTACAGAGGGTATATGGGTGAGAAGGGGGCGCGCGATAGTAATTTTGGTTTATCAACGAATTACGTTTTTTGTTGTTAATGGCAACTAACATAGGCTAGCCAATTAAAGAGCACATGACGCGGTGTAATTTTGGAATTGTTTTTGTTTTTCAAAAACTGCATTTTGAAATCTGGTAGGGCGATGCCAGGCTTCTGATTGGCTAGTGGTAACCCAATAATTTAGCAAGGGGTTTTCCTTATTCAGTTGGCCAGTTGTCTAAAATAAATTACATTAAACATTTTGCTGAGATTCATGATGCTGTGGTAATTTAAAGTAAAATAAATATTTCCCAGCCTGAGTACAGTGCATGTGGTGAAACTGCGGACCATTGCTTTGCAAGTCAGCATGTCATTCAATTTGTTTAATTTTCTTGAATTGTGGTAAGGACGATTGTATGAATTGTTATGTTTTAATCCACAAGCAAACAAAATTGGGTATTGATATTGAGGGGAAAATGGAAGAACCATGTCGGTAGTAGACATTGTTGCAGTTCCCCTCATCTGTTAAAATGTATCTATATTGATGTATGTTCGTCATGATTATGCTGTTATATTATTAAGTAGTTTATGGTTAGGTAAGTAAAGCTCTTGTGTTCTATGAACACTTGGTTAATGCCTGAAGCATTATAATATAAAAAGAAAAAGAGAAAATTCATAACCAACGGAAATGTGGTTACCCCACATTATTGTTATTGAGGAAAACGATTGTAAAGGTACAGTGGCGTGGTTTGCCATAGGGACCTGAGGTGTTGGTCACAAGCAAGGAGGGAGTCAAACAAAGTTAGGGGCTTGTGCACATGTACGGCACGCAAGGCTGTCCCCATATCCTGGTAGGAAAATATTAAATAATCTCAGTGAGTAGATGTAAGAGACCTGGGTATCCTTTTGTTCCAGATGGTGTTGATTATTCCCTGTTACCGACTGGTGGCAGAAAGCCAGTTTGCTGTGAAAGTGAATACAGCCATCAAGCCTCCATTCCAGTCATTTCTACTATTATGAAAAGAAGAACACGGAGGAGCTTGGAACGAGTGAAAGCAGTCTTGCATCTTTTCAGGAGAGAATTTCCTTATAAAAGGTAACCCCAGGTCGATGTGCCATACATCTGGGTTACATCTGACACTTTTGTAAAAAAAAATAACATTCACTGAGTTTCCCAATGATATCAGTGAATTTCAAGGGGTATGATGTCACAGCAGCCTCTCAGACACAGTGACTCTCCCGTTATAGGATTACAGTAGTAGCTGTGAACTGTTCTTCAGTGAAAAATATATCTTGACTTTATTTGTGTGGACAGAAAGTCCAGTTGTTTTATTACCCTCTTTTCTGTAAACTATCTTGTCCTTATTTTCAAGACCTGTCCAAAAGATATGATTGGACAGGCAGATTAAATTGTAAGAACATTTCAGTTCAAAAGAAAACTTAAACACCTGTTTTTTTTATAACTTTTCTCATAAAAAGTAAGAGTGTTGGTGTGTTGTGTACTATCAATCTCATTTCTCCCCTAGACAATAGGTACATCATACACCCTACACTAGAGCCAACAGAGAGAGAGACCGTGTGAGATCTAGGGAGGTAGCGTTAGGTTCCCTGTACACAATTCATCATCATCATTTATAGAATCAGGGACCTACATTTGCTTGACCTCGCACGGTTACTGCATGTACTTATTTCACTCTTTGTTAGGATACCATCATAACCTCCCCAGCAAATCATCTTTATTTGCTACATAATTGGTCCTGGCTTGTCCGGGATTGAATTTTCTACATAAATTGGGGACAGTCTAATTTTCCCAGGAAATCCCCATATAATATATTTGCCCAAGATTTTGGAAGTCAAGAAAGTGTCAGAAACCCAGATTTTAATTAGTAATAAATTTATAATATAGTTATATTTAGAAACTTTGTTAGTACTTTTTTCAGGATGGCAGATCTGGCCAAAAGTTTCGCTCTGCAGCTGTTGCAAAGCGGCGAGAGATATGAATATGGAGGACAAATTTTTGGTTGATTATGTCACCTCAGAATGTGACAAATTTATTACTAGGGAAGAACATAGGTTAGCTGAGGAAAGGAGAGTGCAGTTAGAAGATGCTAGGGAGACTAAGAAATTAGAGGCTGATCGAGAGGCTGAGATAAAGAGGCTGCAGTTGGAGGAGTAGAAACTTGAGGCTTGAGAAGGAGGCAAAGAAACTTGAACTACAGAGCGCTGAGAAGGAGGAAAAACGTCTACACAGGGAGAGGCGGAACGAGAGAGATAAGAAGTAAAGAAGATTTGGAGGCGGAAAAGGAAAGATAAAACGGTTACATAGGGAAGTTCATGAGTTTACGACTAAGGGGAGCCTAGAGCTACAAGGCCATGCTCCAAAAGGAAAATGGAACTAGCCTATAATAATATCTCTTCCACTTCCGGGACTCCGCTGCAAGCCAGCTTGCCTCTCTCATCAGCCATGGGGTTCCATCTTAGATTATTTTATAGAAAAAGATTGATGATATTGAGTCGTATCTAAGCAATTATACGAAATATTATAGCCACTTACTTTATGGGTTGGAAGAGAAAAAATGGGGAGTAAAGTTGTGCTTCAAGGACTTCGAGCGGTACAACAGCTTACGAATGTGTTTTTCTAATATTTGAGTAGGGGTGACCAGGACAACTATGACATGGGTTGTATTGAAGCAAGCTCTTCTGTTTTAAGATACGAAAAGATAACGGAGAATTTTTATAGAAAGAAATTTAGGAATGCCAGGCTACTGTCGGGTGGAGACCATATCACCAGTTTCTCTCGCCCGGTTGGAAACGTTATATGGAGAAATGGGCTTCTTTGGGGAAAACCACAAGATCTTCAAAGAGATGATAACTCATTGAGCAGATGAGAGAGAGTCCATGGCTCCAGACATGAGAAAGTTTCTCATGGAACATGGGTGCGGAGAGACTGGAAGAAATAATAAAAGTCGCGCTGAAAGGTATCATGCAGCCCAGGCAGAGGTAGCTGGTATTAAAAAGAAACCAGTAGATCAGTTTTAAGGCTCCTTAGCAAACCCATAATAGAATTTGATAACAGAGGTAAATGCAGAACTTTCGATTAGGCACTCGAAATCGAATCGATTATAAAAATAAAACCCGCGAACAATTCAAGGCCAGAAGGAATGAGGAAATAAAACCTCATCATCAAAGTAGATGGTATTGTACTTATCGTAAGAAGGAGGGACATGACAGTAAGTAGTGTAAACGTAAACCTGCTGGATTGGCTGCTAATGGAAAAGGGGAAAACAGGAGGGAAAGGACAAACCTGCTGAACACAGGAACCTTATCACGCCCCCAGTTTGCGAGGATGTTGTATGCAATGATGTCACCATAAGGTGCCTCTATGATACAGGGTTTGGATTTTTGAGGCTGTGGTGAGCTCGCACTTGGGAACCCAGATCATTATACCACAGAAACAGTGAGATACAAAGGGGCGAACCAAGGACCTACCCCTCATGAAACTTCCCATTGCCAGGATACAAGTGAAGACTCGCTATGTGGAAGGGATAATCAGAGCAGCAGTGATAGACGCACCCATCTACCCTCTGATATTGGGGTGTCGTTATGTCTACTTGGGAAATCCAACGAGACCTGTGGTCTTGGCAGCAGTCCAGACCCGATCACAATCCAGGATGAAAGGAAGAAGATGAACCTATTAAATACTCATGAACACCCGAAGAGATGAGAAAGGCACAGGCTGAAGATAAGTTCACTGAAGCCGTGCTATAAGAAACTCCCAAAGAGCCATACTCCTCCAAATAAAGGAGAATTCTATATGAAGAATAAATTGCTATACAGGAAGGCCGGCACTGGTGCAGCTGGTCATGGTCAGCTGGTCCTTCCTAAATTCAATATAGAAAAAAGTGATGGAGTTAGTCATGCTATCCCCTTCAAGTGGTCACATGGGGATTAGTGCAACAGGACAGCGTAATGCTTGTCATTATTTCTGGCCAGGGTAACGGAAGACATAAAGAGATAAAAAACGTACACTCATGCCCCGAATGCCAGAGAGTAGCTCCAAAGCATTGGACTGCTCCCGCAACTCTTGGGGAAATGCCCATAGTGGGAACCCCTTTTGAGAGAGTTGCTGTGGATATTGTGGGACCTCTCACTCGGACCAAGAGGAGGAACAGTTACATCCTTACTCTGGTAGACACTTGTTCTATGTGGGGAGAGGCGGTAGCCCTGTCATCAATCGATTCAAAACATGTGGCAGAGAGCATTACTTACGATATTCACAAGGTTAGGGTTTCCAGCATCAAATCGTGCCCGGTAATGGCTCTCACTTCAAGGGGAGACTAACTGAAGAGGTGTTCAGGTTTTTTCAAGCCAGGCACTTTCATTGTGGCCCGTACCAGCCCCGAGGGACCGGCCAGGTAGAGCGGTTCAATGGGACTCTCATTTCTAGCCTGAGAAAGCTGGCACATGAGTAAACCTGACACGTGGGACCACTACTTGCCCTTTGCCGCCCTGTTTGCAGTAACCGGGAAGTACAACATAATTCCACCGGAATGGCCGCCGCAACCTGTTATTTGGTCGGCCAATAAAAGGTCCGTTAGGAGATTTGTAAAGGACCTGGACTGATGAGACGTCAGAGGAGACTGTTACCTCATCTTATCAATACGTGAACGAACTGACTAATCGTTTACAAACCGGTTGGAAACTGGCAAATGAAAATTTGAGACAAGCCAGGAAAAAGCATGCTGCTTATTATAATCGAAAAGCGAAGGATAGGGAACTTGCTGTGGGGGGAGAAGGTACTTCTTCTATTGCCCAGCAGCAATAATAAAACTTCAGATCGGATGGCAAGGACCATACACAGTTTTGGAAAAGGTATCCAGAACCAATTATAAGATAGACAAAAAGGGGAAAGGAAAAAGTCTATCATGTGAACCTGTTGAAGAAATATCTGGACAGACAATCCAGGAAGGGACACAACTTATTGGCCTTGTCTATTGCAACCGAAATGAAAAATACCCTCTCTCCTCATCTTTGAATATCCACTGAAAACCAGTAAAAACGTTTGAGCAGGTGAAAATCACAATCACTTGACAAAAGGGCAGAAGGAGAAGGTTCGACAGATCCTTGAGAAACATACAGATGTGTTGACAGATAAACCGGGAAAAACCCATTTGTTGGATATATGATATGAAAACTACTAGACCAAACACCTATCTGTATGAGGCCCTCGTATTCTATTCCATTCGCTAAGGAGAAAGCTTTAAAAGAGGAGATAGATTTTTTGTTACAAGAAGGGATTATTTCTCATAGTGAGTCTCCTTATAGTTCCTGCGTGGTTCTGTTGCGGAAACCATCAGGAGAACATAGACTGTGTATAGATTACAGGAAACTGAATGCTGTCACAGAAGGTCAGGTGGATCCATTACCTGATACTACTCAACTATTTGCCAGACTGAACAAGGCAAAATATTTTTCTAAGGTGGATCTTAGCAAGGGCTATTACCAAATTCCAGTAAAGCCTGAGGTTCGACCTTATTTAGCATTTAGCACCTCGGAAGGTCATTATGAGTTCAACATGTTGCCGTTTGGGTTGAAAAATGCTCCGAGTGTGTTTTCAAGGATGATGCGAAAACTGCTGGATCCCCTGAAAAATCCATGTATTTCGAATTTTATGGACGATATCCTCATTGCTACGGAAACATTTGAGGAACACGTTAGCCTCTTTGAATATGCTGTTAGATAGACTCAGAGAGGCTAACTTAACCGCCAGGCCAACCAGCATGGTGTATAGGTTGTAAAGAGTTGGAATTCTTGGGACATACTGTGCATCAGGGTAGCATGACCCCTGATCCCAAGAATCTGGAAAAAATTGAAAAAAGCTCCTCGACCCCAAACAAAGAAAGACGTGCGATCTTTCGTGTCGTTGTCGTTGTTGTGGTTTTTACCAAAAGTACATTAAAAATTTTAACTCTATATGTTGCTCCGCTGACAGATTTAACTCGTAAGGTCAACCTGATAAAATAATTTGGGTCTGCTCAGTGGGAATTAGTTTACCAAGTGTTGAAGGAAAAACGTACAAGCAGGCCAGTATTGCAATTGCCTGACTTAACTCAAGAATTTATGGTGAGAGGTGACGCAAGCAATGTGGGCCTAGGTGCTAGGTTGTTGCAAAGGTCTTCCTCACCAGATGGGGAATTGAAACCAGTCCGCTTATGCTAGCCGCAAGTTGAACAAGGCGGAAAAAAATTATTCAACAAGTGAAAAGGAATGTCTCGCTTTGAATATGGTCTATAAAGAAATTTCAGATTTATTTATATGGCAGGACATTTGTGGTCCAAACGGATCATTCACCTCTTGTGTTCCTGTCACAAGCGAAGCATGAAAATTCCAGATTATTGAGATGGTCTTTATTACTGCAACCATACTCATTCCGGATAGATTATATCCCGGGTCCGACGAATGTGGGTGCTGACTTTTTAAGCAGACATCCATGTGAATGAAAATCAGAGAAACGCAATAAGACTTCATTGAGCTAAGTTTTATCTCGCAGATAATAACCTGCATAGTGATGCATGTTTAAGGAGGAGGTGTGTGTGGTAAAATCTGCGAGGATAATTACTCATTTCTATAGATTTTAGTCATAAAAACAACATAAATAAATAAAACCAGCCCGATTGTGTCTGACGGAATTGCTCTCCATCACACGCCCGCCACTGCCTTTTGTGCAGTGCGAAAAGCCTATAGAATATATAAAATATGCAACGCGCTGCATTTTCGGTTTTCGCCAACGTACTACCGATGTTTAAACTTGTAAGATCTGCTGCATACACGGCCGCCTAACCCGATAAAATTAACTAATTGGCGGAAGAGCGCCGCACAATACTATCGGAATTAACGTAAGATGTTGTTTTTAACAGGTTAATCAGTAGTAAGTCTTACAATTTGGTAGTGAAACACGATAAAATTCAAATCATAAAAACCCAGCTTGTTACCCGCCACGTCTAGCCGTCTAACCCCGATTTGCCTGTCACACTCTGCCATGCGTATCTACACGCGGCGGCAAACGCCATCGGAGGCAAACACACAGACAGTTTGTCCCCACTCGTGGTAGACGTACTGGCGTCACAAAAACAAGTAGTATTTGAATCCCATAGGCTAAGCGGGAGAGGAGAAAGGAGGAAATGGTGGTCTTGTGTAAAATCTTATTTGACGAACGAACAGTGACAAAAATGAAAATCTTTATTAATAGGAAACTGAACATAAAACTTATATGATAAGATAGCTGAGACTCCCCTAAGCAAGAATATGTTTTAAATACTATGATAGCCCCAGTATTAGTGAAGTTATGAAGGAAAAATAAAATGTCCAAGACGGTAGACCAGACAGACAGTCAACCTTACTTGAATTTTTCATAACGTTAAAGGGACGATCGCGTAGAAAGAGGCATTGAGGTGAATATTCAAATTCGCTTGAGTACAGAGGGTATAGGGTGAGAAGGGGGGCGCGATAGTAATTTGGTTATCAACGAAACGTTTTTGTTGTAATGGCAACTAACATAGGCTAGCCAATTAAATAGCAGACGCGGTGTAGTTTGGAATTGTTTTTTGTTTTTCAAAAACTGCATTTTGAAATCTGGTAGGCGCCAGCTTCTGATTGGCTAGTGGTACCCAATATTAGCAAGGGGTTTTCCTTATTCAGTTGCCAGTTGTCTAAAATAAATTACATTAAACATTTTGCTGAGATTCAGCTGTGGTAAATTTAAAGTAAAATAAATATTTCCCAGCCTGAGACCAGTGCAGAGTGAAACTGCGGCCATTGCTTTGCAAGTCAGCATCATTTGTTTAATTTTCTTGAATTGTGGTAAGGACGATGAGTATGAACTGTTATGTTTAATTCCACAGCAAACAAAATTGGGTATTGATATTGAGGGAAAATGAAGAACATGTCGGTAGTAGACATTGTTGCGTCCTCATCTTAAAATGTATCTAATTGATGTATGTTGTCATGATTATGCTGTTATATTATTAAAGTATTATAGTAGTAAGCCTCTGTGTTCTATGAACACTAGTTACATGCCTGAAGCATTTATAATATAAAAAGAAAAGAGAAAATCATACCAACGGAAATGTGGTTACCCCACATTATTGTATTGAGGAAAAAGATGTAAAGGTACAGTGGCGTATCTGCCATAGGGACCTGAGGTGTGGTCACAGCAAGGAGGGAGTCAAACAAAGTTAGGGGCTTGTGCACATGTACGGCACGCAAGGCTGACCCCATATCCTGGTAGGAAAATATTAAATAATCTCAGTGAGTAGATGTAAAGCCTGGGTATCCTTTTGTTCCAGCGTTTTATTCCCTGTTACCGACTGGTGGCAGGAAACCAGCTGAAAGTGAATACAGCCCTCAAGCCTCCATCCAGTCATTTCTACTATTATAAGAACACGGAGGAGCTTGAACGAGTGAAAGAGTCTGCATCTTCAGGAGAGAATTTCCTTATAAATAAACCCAGTGATGTGCCATACATCTGGGTACATCTGACACTTTTGTAAAAAAAAAATAACATTCACTGAGTTTTCCCAATGATATTCAGGAATTTCAAGGGGTAATGATGACACAACAGCCCCTCATACACAGTGACTCTCCCTTTATAGGATTACAGTAGTAGCTGGGAACTGTTCTTCAGTGAAAAATATATCTTTATTTTAGTTGTGTTGACAGAAAGTCCATTTTTTTTATTTCCCTCTGTCTGTAAGCTATCTTGTCCTTATTTTCAGGACCTGTCCAAAAGATATGATTGGACAGGCAGATGGTATCTGATATTAGTTGGGTGCCATGGTCTGACAATATCTCTCCGGGGAACCCCAGACGAGAAAATATAAGCCAAAGAGCATCTGCAATATCAGCAGTAGTAATGCTCTTCAGAGGAATAGCCTCTGGCCAACGTGTGCACATATCAACACACGTCAAGATAAACTGATGTCCTCTGGCAGACTTGATCTTAAATGGACCAATAATGTCTATGGCCATTTTTTGAAACGGCCGAATAGGAATGTCCGCCGCCTGAATGGGTGCAGCATGCCGTGGACCTTTGGATTTAACTTCCTGACATACTTTACAAGATCGACAATAAATCCGTATGTCCTTGTTTACCAATGGCCAAAAGAAAGCCGCAAGGACTCTTGACTTAGTACGGGAAAAACCCATGTGTCCAGCACACTGAGAGTCGTGAGCGTGCTGCAAAATTTTAACTCTCAAATTCTTGGGAACCAGGATTTGAGAATGACTTGACGTAATGGAGTCTTGAACCATACGTACAAGTACGCCATTCTTCTTTGTAATCCACGATTTACGACTTGTGTCCTTATTCGGATCACCTTTAGTTGCAAGAATGAAGAATTTCTTCAGAGTGGGATCATCTTCTTGCTGTTTTATAAACGAGTCACGAGAAATTACCAAGGGATTATCTTGGTTATGCACTTCATTATCTTCAGTAGATGAAGTTTGAGGCACATTAAGAGCCTGAGCTCTAGTGACTACAGCGTTAGCAATCTGCATGTTTTGCCTTTCCCACGTGGAAATTTGTTGCGGAGTGCATTCCTTGACTCCATGAATGCGACCGATGATGAGGTCAGCGATCGGATTCGGAAGAAGACATGCGTGTACATCTCCTGTAAAGAAAGGAGTAGCAATCCTAATGATAGCGGTAGAGTATTTCTCTAATGTGCCGCCAAATGTTACACATTTGACTACTTGTCCAGTGGCACGGGAAGGATCTACGAGTGACTGCCTAACACCAATTGTGGTGCATCCAGAATCAAATAGCACAGAGACTGGATTGTTATTCACTAAACCCTTATGTAAGACAAGAGACCCTCTTCCATCATGCGCGACTGATGCTGGAAGAGCAGGAAGAGGATGGCCACAGCTTAAAGTAGTCACTGTGGTTGGCTCAAATAACGTTTTGCATTGGGGGCACTGAGATGCTCTCCCAAAATCAAAAGCGGCACATGCCATATTACTAGCATCATTATTATCTTTACTCTGTTTATAGGCTTCATGGGACTCTTGTTGTGCAGAGTTTGCCTGAAAATGTGGTTTATGTCTTTTGTATTGAGATCTACCTCTTTTATTATCACCTCTGTAGTTATTGTTACCTCTATTGTAACCCCTATTTGGGTTTGAGTCATAGTACCCTTGGTTACCATTATCATATTCATTATAATGAGTATCTCTGTAATTATGATCTTGTTGACTCCAAGACGGATAACCCTGATAGTTTCTATAATTACTTCCTCTACGGAAATTCCTATAATTATGACCACCCCTGTGTCGAGAGCTATCAGGTCGTCTCCAGTTCTTTGAAGAAGAACCCTGAAATGATTGGTTACCTTGGTTTTGATAACTATTATGGTTACCTTTTTTATCAAATCTGTTTTGAGGTCCCTGAAATCTGTGTGAATAATTGGGATTGTATGGTGTTGCTGAAGCAACTGGCATACTCTCCTTAATCTTAGTGTTGCCAAAAGTCACGTCGGGGTGTGCAGTGACATATTGGGAACAATATTCTTCCATTTCTTTTAGAGATTTAGGTTTACGCTCATGTATAAATTCAAGGAAAGGTTTGTTCACACATGACATAATCTTATCTCTGAGCAACAAATCCATAAGTCCTTCATACGTTTTTTCTGTTTTGGAAAGCTCAATCCAACGATCAACTGTGAGACGTGCCTTTGCAGTGAATTCTGAGAATTCTACCCCCGTCTCAGGTACCATCGTCTTAAATAAAAGGCGATAGCCTTCCTCACTTAGCTGATATTTTTTTATCAAAGCCGCCCTAATGACATCATAATTATCCTTATCTGCTTCTCCTACTAGGCATAATCTAGTCAAAGATTCACCTTTCAAGTTTTCTGATAATTGATTAGCGTATTGTGATTTATCCACATTATGTGTACGACAAGAACGTTCAAATCTATCCAGCCAGAATGTAATATCGTCACTGGACTGATTGAACGGTGGAACCTTAACCTTGTAAGTAGAAGGTTTACCATTACCACTAGATGCCTGATTAACATTACTCATACTTGTCAATCTCAATTTCTCCAACTCAAATTCATGTTCTCTTATTGCTTTTTTCTCTTCAGCATCTAATCTTTTTTGTTCAGCCTCCCTGTCTAATCTTTTTTGTCAGCCGCAGCTTCTCTTTCCAATTTTTTTTGTTCAGCTTCCCTGTCTAATCTTTTTTGTTCAGCTTCACTGTCTAATCTTTTTTGTTCAGCCGCAGCTTCTCTTTCCAATTTTTTTTTTGTTCAGCTTCAAATCTCCTTTCCTCTACCTGCATCTGCAATTTCTTTTGTTCAGCAGCAGCCTCAGCTTCTCTCCCTAATCTTTTCTCTTCCGCCATAGCTTTTCTTTCTTCTGCAGCTAATCTTTTCTCTTCTGCAGCTAATCTTTTCTCTTCTGCAGCTAATGCTTTGTCATATTGAGCAACTGCCCATTGTTCTAATTGTTGACCAGTCTTATCAAGAGCTTTCCCTTGTGTAATGAAATAATCTAAGTAGACATGATGCCTAACAATAATACTAATCACCTGAATCAATAATAATACCCCAAGTTCTCAATGACCTGATTAATCAGTATACTATCCCAATATCTGTGGGTCACAAGCCTTTAATAAGGTCTTGTATAATAGTAATAATAATCAGGTACTGGTCTATACCATAATCCAAGTGCAGTGCACAGGCAATTGTGTCTTATGAAATATACCCATATAAAACATATGTCAACCAACAGAATACATAAAGTACAAATAGGACTGACAATACAAGAACGTTTGCAGAAATCAAAATAAATCAAATAGGGAAATCAATGAAGATAATCACTGAATCTGCAAAGAATAACAACACAAATGACGTCACAATATATGAATATAAATTATGAATAGAACTGAAAGATAGAAAAGGTTAGACCAACAAATTACAAACAAATCAAAACAAAACTAAAGAACAAAGAAATATTACAAAAAATAACAATAATTACAGACTTCACAGCTAACACAAAAGCAACAGTTGTCGCAGCAAATTTTCAATCAAGAAAATTGCACCTATAGAAAACGCCCACAACGGACCCTCTATGACGTGGGATACTCTGTTGTGAGGACGCCGCCCAACCTTAAACACAACCCGCTGACATAGAAACTAACATACTATACAAACACATAACATGTAAACATAAATATATATAAATTATGTGTATGATAGTATGTGTTGCAAAATAGGCTCAGTCTTACAGTAATGGCAAAGTTATTTTTCATGAAAACAAAAAAACTGCCACTTTATTCAATTAAACATTCTGGCCTTAAATATTAAAGTTCATATATGGCAAACAAGAAGATCCATCGATGAAACCAGGACTTCTTAGTTCACAAATACTGTCTTTCTGTTAACACTGACAAGAATTGATCCAACTGTTCTGTGAAACTCTATAATGTCTAATGTAAAAAATGTCAACAACGCTGACCTACATACTGCATTCACTTGACAGGTCACGTGACGAAGCGTTGACAAAGAGCAAACCAATACTGCAAGTGTGTCGTATCAGCCACAGGAAACGGTCTGGTATCGGTAATCTGTTGACTTCTGAATTTCTGCGAGGTCAAACCCAGAAAGCTGGTCCACCAGTTGATAAAGTTGATATTTAGTTGGATATAATATATGTTGATAAAGTACACCAGAACACTCCTAGGCGGGAAGACAGGCGTCTATCATCATCAGTTGACAAGATCCCTATGGTGTTGCCTGCCCCACTGTAGTGTATGGAATGTCAACTTGACCTACGCAGTGTTGTGTAGACATGGATGGAGTGTATAATGTGCGAATGATGATAAGGGTTCGTGTTGTTGACAAATGTTCTCTTCGCACACTCATGTATGACCGGAAGTCATCGACACCAACGACTGTGTACCTTTTCTAAAGTTTAATTGGACGTACACACTCGACAGCACAGATAGTGACAAATCACAGGTTGCCATAATACATCATAGTACAGTGGACAAATGGTCTTGCAATGTTACATGGGCACTCATGTAGAATAATGGTATAATGGACTGTCAATAGCCAAGCACTCAGTATCGCCCATACATATATCATCTGACGTCACTGACTGAGCACGTCAGCTTGTAAACAATATTTCAGATGACTTCTAAACCTAATCTCGTTTAGCAACGATTCTTCAACATAATGTTCAGCACATATTTTTTTCCATATAATAATATTGAACCGCTAACAATGGGTTCTCATGTGTAGCAGTGATCTCTGGACTGATCAAGCGATAATACGGGCATCCCTTTTCTCTTCTTGAAAGTCCTACATGTTTTGGTTCCAAGATGGCTCCACTCGTGAACTGTCACTCACGTTTGAATACAGATAATGAATCTGTTCTAAAGTTAGTCATTCATACAACATTTCGTTGCTCTGTAGATTTGGTCATGAACAATAGACTGCATTCTACAGAATATAGTGCTGCTAGGAATCGAAGTCGTTTTTTCATCGAGTCAAATATATTCTCTTAAACATTCAAATCGTAATTATCGACAATGGTGGCTTCGATCGAGAGTTCATAAGAGTATCTTTGATTACCTTGGTAGAGGGAATATGAAACTGCCATTCCTTGGCAAGATGAATAAACACTGGGGTAAAGCATACACGATAGGTCTAGACGACTATCACTTTCCCCAAAACCACTGAGATCACTTTTTCAAGGCATCAAGCCGACATAGCAAAACACACACAGTCCCTATCAGGACGAAGCCAAATCACACCACTCAAGCGACACATCCGCCAAACAACGAATAAATCGCAGTAAAAATGTATTTATCCGCGGAGTTCAAGGGAAGTAACTCAATAATGACTTTCCCTTAAGCACTAAAAAATTACCTATGTATAATATTGTAAGATATCAAAGACTGCACGTAACAAATAGTATAATATTTTTAAAAAAAACTTTACATTTTAGGTTATGTACACGGACCCCCTAACATCTATTCGTGGACCCCAAGAGGTTCGTGTTTCTAAAGGGTTACACAAGCTGCGTACCACAGAGAAATAAAAATGATTTCATTCTAGCTTTATGTCGGATAATCTTTTTTTTTTTTTTTAAGAAAAAAACATTACAGGAATCCCCATATTCACTGATTCTTCTTGCTATCCGTGGTACGCTACATTCCGAGTTCATCAGGTGAAAAATAACAGGCCTAGAATATCTTTTATTTATTTTTTTAAAATAACTTCGAGATGATGCCCAGTAAAGATAAGCCGCTCTGCTCTGTCCCTTAATTCCTGGTCAAATAAAGCCAGATTTACTTGAACTCTCACACAATTACAGAAATCCACAGCTCTTTCCCAAAAACAAACCAAACCAAACCAAAATTATGCTTGTTCAACATAAACGTAGAATGTGTCCTACACTATAGGTCAAAACAATGACATGTTATCCTTAATAGTATGTCCAAACTTCAGACAATCGCCTCCATATGAAAAGGCTAGATGTAATAACATAAACTAACCTTTTTAATAGAACCAGACAAGCAGATGTGTATAGGACCCACCTTGAGGCAACTACCAAACAGTAGAGACCTGTATCCACAGGGGGGAAACAGTGCGGAAGACAAGAACCTGGAGAAGACTGGTGAAGGAGGAAGCCAAGGTAGCGGGGATCTCGTAGCCAGAGCTGGAAATGATGCTCCAAAAATAGAAAATTCGTGTACAAGAACAGGTCCAGACCTAAGTTCCTTATGGAACGAAAATGAACTATATCGACGATGATGATGAGTGCCAGAAAACGATGACAGACAGTGGTCTTGGGGCAGAAAGAGGTGAAGTCTGGCACAAGAAAGTGACGATGAAGAAAGATGAGAACGATGAAGCTGTGTGGAAGAGTGGAAGGCACAGGATAGAGACGTGAAACAACGGGGGAGATCGGCGGTGTAGATAATATTCGTATCCTTACCTTAAAATACATCTTAAGTTTAACCCATTTGTTGTAAGAAAACACCTGCATTGGTAAAAGGGGCCCATGATAGTAACTAATTAAGACTCTTGGAAGAACTAGCGTAAATAATAGAATGTAAACACTGATGAGAAAATCTAACAGTAGATCAGACCAGATGGTGGTGGATTCAATATTGTAGAAGCGCCCCTCGAAAACTGGTAAACACTGCTTTCAGATAGAAAGGAGTTATCTCGGCAAGCGAAACTATTTACCAACAACTGTAATAGAATTAGAGATTAAACATGATGCTAAATTTCTCACGTGAAAAGCATAAGCTAAAACCTAAGCCAGTTCACGAAAATGTACAGGTTACAATTCATGCTATTTTTAAAGAAAGTATTGGTAGTAAAACGAACTCCGTGTAACACCCCCCTCAAATTTCCCCGATTCGAAATCTAGTAACGTAGTTTTACAACTTTTAACCCCACTATTATATTTGAAAATCGTTGAGGACAAAGGTCAAACTTTCAGCTTAGAATTGGACACTCCTTGATTTTTTTTTTACCATAAGTTGGAAGAGGGTACCTATCCCCCAGAAACCGCATAGACACCCGCCCTATTATTTAGAGACAGGTTGTAACTATAAATAGCTACAACATGTTTGAAATTTTTTTGCCCAAGGCCATCGCTTGTCCAAGATTTGAATTTGCAAAGACCAAGCGTATGATACCCACCCCCAAAAACCACAAGCTTTTTTCGTTACCCGTCCTAATATTTAAAACGACCATTAGACAGTTTGGCAGCTGGCCAAAGCGTTGTTTCGTTTTCTAAGAACGGGCCAGAGAGAAAAAGGGGGGAATTAACATGGAAAAAATCTAACCTAACTTGTGCATTGTGAAACTGAAACTAGCAACCCAAATGTGTGCAGGGCAGAGAAGGGGGCAAGAAAAACGTAGATAATGTATTGCATTCTAATAGAAGGATAAATAAAAGGAAAGGACAGAAACGATAATATTGTTTATTGGAATACCATATTAATCCCTATAATATGTTAGCTTGCCTTAGGGTAAAAGTAAGTTGTTCTGAATAAAGAAAGAAAGAAAAGTACGAAGATGAAAACTAGGATAAAAAAGTAAATGAAAACATACTGGCTAGATAAAGGACAATTGTCCGGTTAATAATCACTTTCAATTTTTTAAATCGCTTCAATAACAACAGATATCGTAGAAAATAAAAATTGAAGACAGACAGACATACACAGTGGTAACCGCTCAACTTTGAAAATCTTCGGATGTTACATTTTCTAAAAGCGTTTTTTGAAAGAAAGTCAAAATGGCTTGACTTGATTTGATTGGTTGAGGTTAGTCTAGCAAGAGAGGGGATAAAACGAACGCTTCGCTAAGTATAAGTGCCACAAGAGAAATTTGTGACCAATTGCCTTTGCGGTCTGGAAGTCGGCGATCTGAACTTGTGCCATTGATCGCTAGTTAACCTCATACTTGTGAAATATTTCATTGATTGCGGTAAGATAAACACTTTTATTGGTGTATATATTTATTATTATTATTATGTACAGCCAAACCCAGATCGGGCGAACACAAATTCTGTTTGTGCGACATTTGCCTTTGTGGAAGCTTGCGACATACTAGGAGCACAGGCATGCCTAAGTAGACTTATGAAGCAAATGAAAGTACATTGTGTTGGAAAATGGTTATATAACATATTACGACTGTAAGACCAGGAAGCCACTGGCAGTCTTCGGCAGACCTCTGGTTCTAATAACTTTAAAAATAAATAAGAGTTCATATGAAAAGAATTAACAGATCACTCGAAAGAGAAAAAGAAAAGAGTGTATCCCAGCTGAAGATAACGAAGATTTAAAGTGACACTGCCGTTGAAACCATGTGGGAAGAAGAAGATACCCCCTGATTATGAAGCAGTCACAATTAAAATTAGGGACTGTAGCTATTTTGGTTAGCTCTTTTATCTGATCACAACGCATGTTTAATGATGTTTTAATTGATAGTTGTGGAGATACACATATAGAGTACTTAGGGAGGCCTGTTCCTCTTGTTGCAGGGTGTTGAGTCATATATTACCCAGTGAGCCATAAACCTGGAGCTGCAGAGTTTCGAGGCAACATGCTGGTTGCTTGAATGATTAAGTCTTATCTGCTTCCAGAGAACACTGTAGTGAACGAGTGTGTATGTTCCAGCGAGTCATATATCTTCAAAGGAACCACAAGATAAGCCATAAGATTGCGGGCTTATGTCAATTCATCACGTTGTATTCTCCACACGCTACTATAAACTGTTTTGTGAAATGATGAGACACCCAGTCCTTCCAAGTAGTGACACTTCATAAGACAGTATTGTTTCAGCAGGGAATAAAATTATATAAACATTGTAGTAGTGCCATTTATGGACAAGACGTCCTTCATATTTATTTAATGCTGTATATAAACACACTTCGTTTTAAACATTTTTGTCCCAAAAGATTTGAGGTACAGGAAATTAAAATTGTAAAATAATATTATAACTTTAACCCCAGTCTTGTTGATTTAATTTTCGTTGAGTTAAAGTGTGTTCGTTTTTTCAGGCATTTATCACTACATTTGCATTACCCTAGACACGTAGCCATATAACAAACATCACACAATAGATATAAAAATGTTGCACAGCGTGAGATCTGAGGGAGGTAGCGTTAGGTCCCCTGAGAATTCATCAACACCATTTTCAACTATTAGACTCAGGGTCTCACATAGCTTGACCTCACGCTGTTGACACTTAGTTTTTCATTTGTTTACCATCAATAACCTCCCCGGTGTTAATCCACCACATATTGCATTCCTCCACTTCATCATAACTGTCTGTCGCCTCCCCAACCTTCAGACCTAATAAGGAAACATATTATCTACAATGCTGGAATATATCGTAACAGGTATAATTGAAGGGAAAAGAGATAAGGGAAGACAAAGAGAACAAATACTGGACAGTTTGACATTGTGGCATGAAAAGAAGTCAACAGCAGAATTGATAAATTGTACTGGAGACAGGAAGTTGTGGTTAGGCATGATCTCCTACGCCACAAGGCATGGTACTTGAAGAAGAAGAAGATGTACAGCATGAAATAACGCATAAAACATTGGACTAATATGACAAAAACCCGAAACATCAGAGGACAAGAACGCGGACAAGAGAGCACGTATTGAGAGGCACGCAAAGGGGGATACTTTATAACCGAAGTACCGCTTTACGAGGGCGCAGCGATAATATATCACTTGCATTACAACTCGATAAGGCTGGTGATATTAGCCTTGGAAAGATTAAAGGCTGCAACTGGGAGGGAATGTTTATCACGGTGTTTTTTTGATAATGCTACTGAGTATATTACGAGGCATCTTAAATCACTTTCGGAGCCGTTTTGAAGAGATGTTCACTGCCGGGGTACTGGAGTGGTGCGGGTTTGATGTGTCACCTCTGCTTGAGTTTTTTACACGTAACTGGAAATCCCAGTTGAGATTAAAGAAAAAACGTGTATCCGAAGAGGATGTTACACTGTTCAAGATATCCAAAACTACGAACCCTTGAGTATCCTCGAAGTGTGCAGCACATATGGGCATGTCCAGGACGTATGACTACACCCCCCCCCCCCCCCCAATATGCAGTACAGATGGACAGATCTAGGACGGATGTACTTCTTTCCGAAGTATGCAGCCCAGATGGACACAGTATAGCATGATTTAAAATAAAAAGAAAGAAAGAAAGAAAAAGCGGGAGATAAGGAAATCACTGCCACAATTCGTTTCCTCTTATCTTAGTGACACTTCAGAATATGCTCCCTGCGGGTAGGAGCCGGTCTTCCTCCACCAGGCGCGCCCAACGGGTAGCGTATGGCTGTGCGGGGGTTCTAGGTAGCCAACAGAGGTTAGCTGTGATATCTGGTAGCTGTATAAGTATCACAGAGTCCGGTGAAGTTACGGGCAGACGAGACAAAGAACACGACTACTGCTCCCGCATGCATGTCGTACAAGGCGACTAACATGAAGTTGTCTCAGCATGGGGGCTGGCAACCTCATAGCGTAAAACAAATCACAGTCACCACCGTTGCAAGAGCACGTGACTGCCTGGTGCCAGCTTCCTGCAAATGGACCAGCGACAGGGGTGACGTCATGCTCTGTAAGCACCAGCAGATGAAAGTGATGAACTATGATGATATACGGAAGTAAGACAAGTCACAGTGACAAACGTTCACTCATTTATCTACAAGTACAACTTGCCCCCAACAACATAAACTGAATGATATGTGACGTCCGGTAAGTAAAGTTCGTTATAACTGTTTGTCTTCTTTCATCTCTATAATATAATTCATGTACACATAAAAGAATTTCATACCCCCAAAAAAAATCACTTCCGGCAAGAATGTCGTTTCTGCTGTGAGAAACGCTCTATCAACTCCTATCAACTCCAGGTGTCCATAAATTATCAACTACAGCCAGGTAGACAGACATACCTGTGTGTGTTATTATTTATGGCGTGGAACTGGTGCAATATTAATGGATGGCGTGAAATAATGGTTGCACTCTTAAACTGCGGACAGTACCCAAGGATATACTCATGGGAAATGGGAACAGATTTAAAACCAAGGTTAAAGGTAGCTCCCACAGCAGATACTATCGTGGCGGAGTGAAGTGTTTGAGACTTCACCACATTAGGACCAGCTTTATGAGATGGTATAAAAGTTACTTTCCTCTATTGCCTCTCTCTTCCCTTACTCTAAAGCAGTCGGGTAGGCCTACCAATTTACAGCTGGTAAACTGGACCGCGGCGTCATCAGGTTTCGATCCTGGAACCCACTAACTTCACCGCGAGTGGCAAGCGTTCTAACCGCACAGCTTCTTCGTTCGCTCTCAAATAACCACATACAGTCTCTTATACAGCTGACCGCCCGTCTCAGGCTTCTCTCGCCACCGTACAGTTTCTCCCTCAACTGGTTTGGAGAAGGGGGCCACGCCGCTACCCTGCTCCTCTCATAGAGCCGACATTTTTGAAGTAGGCCCACATGTTCCACTATCTGCCCTCCCTACTTGAACACATCCAGTTTTTCACCATAACCGCACAGCGGATCGGGCGCTTCTATAGATTTACAGAGCAATACCGCCCCAAGTAGTTTCCTCGGGGGGTCTCAAAACTATTAGTAATAATGCTCCCTCTCGCATGTCGTAAGAGACGAAAACTATAAAAATATGAGCTATGCAAGGGGGCTGACAACCTCGTCATGTGTAGCAAACTGCTACGGAAACCATCGCTGCAGGATCACAGGTGAGAGATTCCTACATTCCGACCAGCTGCATTGGTGGCTCGGTGCTCTATAAAAATAAATCAATACCCTTTAGTTCCCCAAGGAGCATAGGCCTTCAGTAAACACAAGCCTTCCTCTCACGTGCCATCAGCTCAAGTTCGTTCCACGTCTTCCACGTCATTTTCATTTCTGTCTCCAATTCTCTTCTCCGTGTATTGTTTGGTCTGCCTCTGCATCTCCCTTCGGATTCCACAACAAGGGACTGCCGTGTAATGCTATCATCAGGTTTCCTCGTTGTGTGTCCTATCCATCGCCAGGGTCTTCTTCCCCTCTCGTTCCACTGGCGCTTGTTTGGTTCGTGTCATCAATTCCACATTGATGACCTTGCCATACCATTTCAAACCTTCTATTCGACGACGCAAGCACACCTTTATGAATGTCTGTAGCTTTTTTGGTGGTTGATTTTGTAGTTCTCTACGTTTCAGAGCTATACAATAGGACTGACTTGACCCTGTTCCATAATAAGCAGGAAGGTAAATAACTGCACAAAATCTCAGATAATGTAAAACACTAACACCACATTCTTATATCTATAGATAAGCTCGCATGCTTTGTCTTGATAATAACACTGGCACACGTGACGTACTGGCCATGTAGGCAGAATGAAAAATAACGAGACAAAACAAGTTTCTTCACAATATATGGAATACGTTCAACCAAGGAACCGCCACAGAGAAGGCATGAGGAGGTTAATAACACCAGATGGAAGATGCATCTGAGAGGTGAGAATAAGAACAACACATGCAAACAACAAAAACAAAAGTTCTATAACAACGAAAAGTATTTATGCAACAAATCATTGTCAATGGAAGAAAGAGTTCTTCGGTGTTATGTAGAGCGAATCCCGAAACATGGAACCAATGTATGAACAATTAGTCAACACGCAAGAAAATCCCTGTAGGCCACATGTTTTACAAAAGAATGCTATAAATACTATGGACAGCTAAAAATAGTAATGAGGCTGTCCTGCAAGAAGCCGGTGCGCAATGAAAACTTGCATTACTCACATCAAAAGGATGCAATTCACTTTCTTTGGGCTGCTTGCATTTTGTAAGAAATAAAAAAGCTGGAATTTACTAACAACCGGAAAAAGTGGCGGAAAACGAGACAGATGACAACAAAGATAATAAGACACACTGGACAGCTTACCTATCATCACGGCATGGAAAGAAGTCAACATCAAAATTCATAAACAGAACAAAGGACGGAAAGTTACTGAGAGACGTGATCACCTTCGCCAGCGAGATATGGCCACAGGCAATCAGGATCATCTCAAGGGATCTTATTACCTATTCGTCCAACCACTGTTCGAGCCAATGGCCATCAAATCCTGAACTAAGGCAGGATAATAACATATAATGGGTGGGTTTGAAAAAAAATCGAAAAAAGGTGATTCGTCTTACGAGGACAAAAGACAAAGAAAATAGTCTACGTTACGGCCACAAGGCCTTCGTCAGGAAAGGAAAGAAAGTGAAGTCTAGATAGGACACATAAAAAACTTAATAAAATAATAAAATAAAAACTGGGTACTTCCCTGAAGGCAAGAACCGAAATTCGCTGTCTTGTTGAAGAGCGCGTGGCTGAACAGAAAGCCTTTGCCCTCACACCTTTATCCGTCAAGTGTCAAGCTGGAGGACACTTAAAAAGCACGTGGAGAAGACCCGAGAAGTGTAGAGAGAGTGGATGGAAGAAAATAGGGACAACATTCTTTCTTAAGTTCAAAAGATAATTTTGTTTTGAAACATCGTGAAAAGCTAAAGCATATATCAACAATTAAAAGGTAAAGGCAGTCAGATAGCAGATACTGCCGTAGGGTGAAAAAGTGTTAGATACTTCGCTTATACTAGGTCTTAGCTTTATATGATGGGGTGGACCAGCTCCCTTCCTCCTTGCCTACGCTTTTTCCAACTCAAAAGCGGTCAGGTAGGATACCCATATTTACAACTGTGTAGACTGGAGCATGACGCGACCGGGATTCGAACCGGCTCCCTTTACCTCGAGAGCCAAGCGCTGTAACCACTCTACCACTCCAAAAAAATAGTACACATACAAGATTGTATAACTAACTGGATATTCATGAGGATTAGACTGCTAAAGTATTGTGGCCATAAAAAAAGACAACACCTTGTTAAAGACCATAATAGAAGGTAGAGTTAAAAGCAAACACGCAAGAGGAACACAGCGCTATAAATAGAAAGATATCAACAGATGGGCAGGAAAGAGTCTATCAGAGTGAAGACATCAAGAGATGGACAAGAAAGAGTCTATCAGAGTGAAGACATCAAGAGATGGACAAGAAAGAGTTTATCAGAGTGAAGACATCAAGAGGTGGGCAGTGTAGTAAAATCTGCGAGAATAATCGCTCATTTCAGTAAGATTTTAGTCATAAAATGATAATAAATAAACCCGCCCTATTGTGTCTGACGGTGATGCTCTCACACGCCAGCAACGCTGCCTTTTGTGCAGTGCTAAAGCCTATAGAACGATCCCACGGTAAAAATCTAACACGCGTTTTAGTTTCGGTTTCGAAAACGTACTACCAATATTTAACATTTTGCCAGATCTGCTGCATACATTCTGCAGCCAAGACTTATAATTAACGATTTGGCGGAAGTGTGCCGCAAAATAACTATCTGAATTAACGTATTCTGTCAACTTTAACGCTGGTAATAAGTAGCAATCCTTACATTTTTTGGTAGTGTTACACGATACAATACAAATTATTAACGCCAATTCTTAACCCGCCACGCCAACACCCCGCTTCGCTTGACAGTCCGCCATGCATATATATACGCTGGAGCAAAGCCAACAGAAGCAAACACGCAGACAATTTTATTGCCTCCTCGCGGTAATGTTTCTGACGTCACAAAAACAAGTTAGTTATTTGAAAAATACATGCTAGCGAGAGGGGAAGATGGCCGTCTTGTGTAAAATTTTTATTTGACGATGACCGGTGACAAAATTGAAAATCTAAAACCATAATGAAACTGATCATAAAAATCATATGGTAGTATAGCTTAGAGTCCACTGAGCAAGAATGTGTTTTAAATAATATGATAGTCCCAGTATTAGCCAAGTTATTGAGAAAATACTAAATGTCTACGGACGCGCGACCAGACAGACTGTTGTTCCTGCTTGTTTTTTTTCATAACGTTAGTGGGGACACCGGCTTAGAAGGGAGGCATTGAGGTAAATTCAAATTCGCTTGGGTAACAAGAGTATAGGAGGAGAGGGGAGCGGTAGGAAAATTGTTACCAAAAACTAACATCGTTTTGTATTGGCATAACTAAAGCAGACTGGCCAATCAACTACCAGACGCAGAGTATGTTTGGAATTATTTTTGTTTTTCAAAAACTGCGTTTGAATTCTGGTAGTCGCAAGCTTTCGATTGGCCAGTGCTACTAAATATTAGCAAAAAGCTTTCACTATTCATTGTCAGTTGAACAGTATTTTTTATTCAGATACGCTGAGAACAGCTGTGATAAATTTAAAAGTAAATTAAATAACTAAATAAGTATTTCACAGTCTGGACGGAGCAGAAGAAACTGAGGCCATTTCTTTGCAAAGTCAGCGTCATTTGTTTATATTTCTTGATTTGTGGTAAGAATGCTTTATGAATTTAATATGTTTAATCCCATTGCCAAAGTTAGATACTGCTATTGGGAAAAAGTGAAGGACGTGCCGGGAGCAGACATTGTTGAGTCCTCACGTTGAAATGTATCTAACTAATGTATGTTGTCATGATTATGTTTGAATATTATTGTATTAGAGTATATTAGTAAGCCTCCGTGTTCAAGGAACACTGTTCAACATGCCTGAAGCATTTATATTTAAAAAAAAAAAAAGATGAGAAAAAATATAAAAGGAAATGTGGTTACCCCACATTATATTATTGAGGAAAACTATGTAAACGTACAGTGGCGTATCTGCCATAGGGACCCGAGGAGTGACGATAACGCCAAGAAGTCTCCGACACTTCATGTATGCTGTCAAGAGATAACAGCAGGAGCTTGGGCGTGTGACGTGATATCGATATTTCTGCAACTACACACTATCTTATCATTCAACAAGAAACCCCAGGTGATGTTAAGGACCTGGGTATATCTGACAGTTTCGTTTTAAATAAACCTTGGTATTTCAAATCATACTCAGGAAGTTGATGGGGTATGATGATAATACAGCCCCTCATACACAGTGACTCTCCCTCTTAGAAGAATAAAGTGTAAGCTGTGAACATTCCAACAGGAAAGACATATAGTAACATTGTAGTTATTTGGGCAGATTGTCCACACAATTTTAGTTAATCTTTTATGTAATTATCTTGTCCTCATTTTCAAAGACCTGTCCAAACGATATGACTGGACAGGCAAAATAAATTGTACAAAAAATTATCAAATTTAAAGAAAAACTTAACCACAGGTTTTATTCACTTCCTCATAGAAACTTAGTGTTTTTGTATTGTGTACCATCATTTCATTTCTCCCCTAGACACTAGGTACATCATACACCAGACACTAGAGCCAAAATAGTGACCGTGTGAGATCTAGGGAGGTAGCGTTAGGTTCCCTACACATAATTCATCATCATCATTTATAGAGTCAGGGGCCTACATGTGCTTGACCTCACACGGTTAATACATACACGGATTTCATTCTTTTTAGGATACCATCATAACCTCCCCAGCAAAATCTAACTTTGCTACAGGCAGGAAAGAGTCTATCAGAGTGAAGACATCAAGAGATGGACAAGAAAGAGTCTATCAGAGTGAAGACATCAAGAGGTGGGCAGGAAAGAGTCTATCAGAGTGACGACATCAAGAGGTGGGCAGGAAAGAGTCTATCAGAGTGAAGACATCAAGAGATGGACAAGAAAGAGTCTATCAGAGTGCACCACCAAGACAAGAGACAGAAGACGCTGGGTATCCTATGCAGCCGACCTTCGTTGTGACGATGGCAACTGATAATAATGATATCTAATAACATGCACAGAAAAGTGAGTCTCTCTCTCTCTCTGTCTCTCTCAGATAAACGGATGGGCTGATAGACAACTAGAAAGATGAACTAACTGACAACTCGACCCCTTCATGAATGAGTGCATATTCAGAATTTAACCTTGATCCCGTGTCGTTAAATCTATCTCCGACATAATCTCGTCTCCTTAGGCACGAATGATATCACTTCGTTACATTTATGACTGCTCTCGGCCCCCCCCCCCCCCCCCAACCAAGTGTCCGCAATCTCAGCCTCAGGCTCATAAGATCTTTGTATCTGACTATATAGAAGTCTTTTTTATGGCTTAGTATCTTTCAACGCTGCAAGCGTGCTAGCAGTCTTTTTCATGGCTTAGTATCTTTCAACGCTGTAAGCGTGCTAGCAGTCTTTTACATGGCTTAGTATCTTTCAACGCTGCAAGCGTGCTAGCAGTCTTTTTCAGGGCTTAGTATCTTTCAACGCTGCAACAGTGTTAGCATTCCTTTTCAGGGCTTAGTATATTTCAACGCTGCAACAGTGCTAGCAGTCCTTTTCAGGGCTTAGTATCTATCAACGCTGCAAGAGTGCTGGCAGTCTTTTTCAGCGCTTAGTATCTATCAACGCGGCAAGAGTGCAAGCAGTCTTTTTCAGGGCTTAGTATCTATCAACGCTGCAAGAGTGCTAGCAGTCTTTTTCAGGGCTTAGTATCTTTCAACGCTGCAAGCGTGCTAGCAGTCTTTTTCAGCAGTAGCCCAGTTCAGGGCCTCACCTATACGTGAATGGCAACTGCATGCTGATGTAGCCTGACGGAATTCTGTCGTGGCTGAAAGGAGTGTGCCACATCAAAGCAAACACCTCAAAGAAACCAAAACAATAAACACCACGCTATGTCAATTTCTCTACTTTCTAGCAATTTCCTTCCCCTTACACATCGTAAAAATGATCTCGTGCTATCGCCATTCTGTGCCAGTTCTGACAGGCATCTGAGGCCGAGTCAACGTATCATCATCATGTGAACAGTGTGTACTGACTTCGTTTACTGCATTCTGCAACTGCCTCTAATGCCTACGTGAGATGATGTGACATGTAATGGTAAAGAGTCTACAGTAATCTGACAGCTTATTGTAACCGTATAGCTGCTCTCTGATTTGCTAGCTAAAACATGCATTATACTACTTCTGCAGCTCACCCTTTTGTCCCCGCCCTCTTTTCTTTAAACACGGGCTAACGCAGTGTTTATAATCTTCGTGACCTGTCAGTCATAACAGGAAACAAATTACGCTTTGGTTTTACTTCGTTCCAACTCACGCAATCATATAATACTCGACAGACAGATAGCACGTGAGAGAGAGAGACGGAACAGACCTTTTGAAGTTTACTCAGGGAAAATCTAGAACTCCTCTAGTCCCCTTTGATCTTCGAACACGGGCATTCTGAGGGAAACCCGCTGGGGGAACAGAAAGTCTTTTGATGTCGGTCAAAGCTCCAGACGAGAAACTCTGAGAGCCCGACACGTAAAGCCTTTTATCTTGAAACCTCTAGCTTCTGAATTTTTGTCCCACACAGGAGTGCGAAAAAACTATATATATATATATATATATATATATATATATATATATATATATATATATATATATATATATATATATATATATATATATATATATATATATATATATATATATAGAGAGAGAGAGAGAGAGAGAGAGAGAGAGAGAGAGAGAGAGAGAGATAGCATTTTCCCACAAATATTTTCTTGCATTTTTTCGCAGACCTGATCCCCAAGTGGACAAGTGGTCTTTTTTTTCGTTATCATTTATAAGTGTGTACTAGCCAGATGATATTGTGTGACTGTGATAGGATTATGTAAATAGATTACATATATCAGCACGTCTTTGCTCCCACCGGGCTCCCACCTTGCTTCCTTATTAGTATGCATGTTTTTTGTTAAACGCAGAACCCATGTACTTCTATATCTGTCAACTCATAATTGTAGCCACGCCTATTTTTTTCCCTTTTTCTACTGTCTTACATGCAATAGGAAGGTTTACAGACTTATTAACTAGTCCACGACGGGACAGGTAAACAACTAGCGAGTAAGAGCCGTTAACTGGATTATCACGCGAGCGATTGGGCAATCGTTGAAATAGTGACAGATCAGACTATGATGCACGTAGAAAGAAAATCAAAGGGGCGATAACCACAGTTACCGACCCCAGCCGTCTGTTCTTGAGTCCCAGCAAATGTAATTAGCTACGGAACGAGCGAAGATCAAAAGACTTTGCTCGTTGCCAAAGTTTATGCGGTCGGCAGAAGTGAGAAATAAAGCTTTCATTCAGAAATCGACCGCAGATTTCCCCAAACATACGGGCAAGGCGTGATATCTCGCAAGAACTAGCGAATTAAGACCTATTTCATATATATATATATACCTCATCCTTTAAAATCAATTATCTAGTCGCCTCAGAATTTTCGGAACATCTAGCTTCGAACCCTAGACCATTGTTAAAGTGGAATTACTTAGTATTTTCGATTGGAGATAGTTTCAATTTCTGTGTTGCGGTAAAAAATTATACTAGCATTTTTTGAGTTATTTAATTGTTAAAGTTCGTCATTATATTTCACTAGGATTCTTTTGGTGTTAATTGACTGGCGAATTAAAATAATTTATAGCTAATTTTTCCGGCTGTAACGTTAATTTAATTACTCGATACCACGACGAAAAAGAGATATTTTAATTGACTAGTAAATGCACTAGGCAATGTAGTACCGACGAAATATATATTTATCTCTAATCCATTTTGTGTAATTTTTGTAAATGACTAGAATTTATTTCACGGGTTAAGAACGATAAGATAAGCTATACACTTGTGTTTTCTAATCAAATCTAATAACCGAGTGGATAATAAATTATTCCGTTACGCTGGTTTGGATAGAATACTATATTGTGGTTAAATGTTTTGTATTTTCTTCCTAAACTCCAGTACGGGTCACAAACCAAAATCTACCAGCGACCTGAATCTGAGAAAACGGGTTCCCCCCCCCCCCCCTTAACCAGCGGCACTTGGGCTTTCAGCCCTTCGGCCCAATGACATGTCATTGCGAGGCTGGGGAACCTGAGGACTTTCCTTCCAACCCGGTCAGGAGCTTCGCTCCTTCCCATCCACAGAGGGTTTATCACAGGAGCCGTTCAGGCTATTCAGTCAAATTTCCGGCCGTAAACATTTCTTCAAACGCTGACGCCCGGGTTTGAACCATGAACACCTGGTCGCGAGTACATCGCCGAAGCCATTACACCAGCGCGGCTCCCAGAAAACGGGTTAAAAAAAAAAATTCTTATATAAATATCGGGTCTTCGAGGTTGACCTGTTTGGCCCTCTTGTTTCACCCAGAAAGAGAGAGAGTACCAACAAAAGACTATAAGAATTAATTTAACTGGTCATATAGCTACCCAGCTTTCTTTTCCAATTTTTTTTTTCATTTACATTCAGCCCGCTGTGGCGAAGTTATCAAATTTAACAACACCCGACTACCGACCACTGTGTTGTGGCGAAGATATACCAGAGAGATTTACATACATGCCATTCTCGTTAACTATCGGAGCTACTGTACACTGTGAACATTAGATCTCTTAAGTATTTTCCTACCTGGACTAATTGATGTGACATACACAGAATCCTATTAACAGTAACAAAGTAAGCGTTCCCCAAATAAGAGGATTAATCAGTCTTGGAGGAACTGGGGCTTGTTTTGCCAAAACCCAACCCTGGATTTGTTGTGTGTACCACGGAGATATGTTCCAGATGTTGTAATCAACGATTAGGTAAGCGAGACTGAAATATGGCCACAGTGTGTCTGAAGCGAGAGAAAGAAGGAGTGAATAATTCTTCTATTGTATAATCATTGTACTCACTTTTTTTTCTCCCTTATGTTTGCTAATACTGTTCATTTCAGGATATATTAAATTAGAAACTCTGTTCTTTACAGTATAGTCAAATTCTATACCATAGTGCTAAGCTTTTGACCTTTGGGGGTTAATATCTTCTTCTAACGGGATCTTGTCTCAACAGAGGGAATTGCACTGATGGGTCTATTTCTTTATTATTTCTGTAACATAAATGATTTTATATTTTCTATCTGATACTGGATGTTGTGAAGTTTTTTTTTCTTTATGATAAATAAACTTAACATAAAACTTAATTACCTGTGTTGGTCAGCTCGGCCCAATATCCCTACTCCATTACTATAGTTTCACGTTTGTGCGTCAAGTTGTCGTCACTTATCTGTGTGTGTACATGTGAGTGGTTATAGCGTATATGTTAATATATACAGAAAGGTAAACAGTCTGATAAACAAATTTCAGTCGTAGTGATAGGCTGGACTAGAGTATCTTCTCAATCCAGGGACATACTCTACCTTTTCACCATTTCACTCGTGAAATCTATTTCTTTACCTTATCTCTCACTGAGTTACCGCCTTTTCCAGTTCTATTCAGACGGGACCAGTATCTATCTTAATCACCTATCAAAAATCTACGACAGTGACTATAAATTATACTACTGGACTTACCAAATCCAGGATATGTTTTAATAACCCCACAATGGAGTATACCTGATAACATTATTATTTTCCCCCCGACACCTGACAGTTGTATTCCAGTGGAGTACCAGATACTAGAGGCATTTGTGACGTACGTCTAGTTTGACTAGTGAATTTTCCCTGATATGATGGATATTTAAAGGGATCTTTAGCTTTTCATAACATTAGAACCCCTGAACATTTGTTGTAACTTTTCGTTTGCCAGAACGCATTCCACCGGGACTCATGTAGGATACAGCGACGAGATCAAAGAGACAGACCGAGGGATCTTAAGGGAGACTATCGGCGCTATCAAAGACAGTAGTTTTCCCTGATACGAGACGCAGTTGCTTGCCGCTAATTTCGCGTCTCGGTGTCAATCGAGGAACCGAGCGAACGGGGGAAAGCGAAACGGGCAGCAGCGAGCGGATACGAAGACCAGGGGGCGGCTTTTTCTCTTGATTTGGCGGTCAGATCCCCAAAAGTTCGTGAGATCAAATAAGTTGTCAAGTTTATCATGTCCCACTCAACTTACATTTCATTTTAGCTAAATAGACCATGTAGAACTAGACACGTTATCACTCGCTGGCCAGACCTTTACAGAAGCACTAGCTTTATTGAAATCTTGTTATAGATTTTCCCCTGGATTTTATATATATTTGCAGTGATTTCTATTTCTGTGCAAAGCGGTAATATATATTGTGTAAAGTGATCAGTGGTCTAGCTCAGTCATTCTATTTAAAGGGATTCTGTGTTAATTTAAATCTATTTAATTAAACCATCTCAAGAGTTCCAGAGTTAAATATAATGATCTATCTATTATATTATTTCAAAAGATAATAGATGCTTAAATTAACTTTTAAAGTCGCGAAGGAATTTATAATTAATAAATTCAGTTAAGTCTTAGTTTTATAGATGTGTGTTTTTAACCACTAGAACTCGCGCAGTGTTTATTAAATACATAATTAAATACGCGAGCATATATATAATAGGCTTAACGGGAAATTCATCGCGCTTTAGAAGGTTATTTGTTTTCGGTATATTACATGTCTTTTTTTTCTTTCATACAGAGTGATCGTAACCTGTGCGATCCCAGCATTAAGAAAGCAATAAAGAAATCAATCTAAGCAAAGCAAAGCATAAACAGTGTGTAGAGTTCCCCTGACGCAGAACTTGTTGAGACTGTAAATTTTTAATCTTTGAGGCGATTCTATGTTTGGAATTCCGCTATCTAACTTATAGCAAAGAAAGCACACCCAAAGACAAATTTAACGCACCATCAAACAACTTAAGTCGTAACGGGAAGAAGAACACTGGCCCGAGCTTTGTTAGTTTACTGACACAGAGAGATAATTCATAATTTCCTGAACAGTGATGTGACTAGTTTTCTCACTGGACTTAAACCATACCTCACGGATAAAGTGTACCAGCACGCGTAAGAATTTTATTATCCGCGGCATAGTCAAATAGACCACACCATCCTCACCCCGGTATCAGAGACCGTGCCCTCCCATAGAAACTGTTATTAAGAAAAGAGACACAACTACAGATTCATTTTCCAGCGATTACGGGATCCTTTTATGTGCTGACCGCCTACCCGATAATCTGGGGCTAGAACTTGAACAAACACTCATACATTTAGTTTGAGGTGTAACTGCTGTTGTGCTATTCTATGGAGTGCAAGATTTTTTCACAATCGGTAAGTGAGAGCAAGATGAGTGAAGGCCTTTGCTAGCGCGTGTATGAATGACAGGAAATTAATTCTTTTGTGTGACCATTTTGTTAACTTGCTTACCTGGTAACATATATCTTTTCTGTATACCCTACATTGTTCCTTTAAGTGGGATAGTTGATAATTTGTTAACTCTGTTTAAAACCACCTCCTTTCCATTTGCTTAGTAAAGGGAAGAACAGCTTGGAAGAACAGGTTTTTTTTCTATCACTTATACCTAACTTGGTAACACCTCTTTCAGAGTAATTAACTTTACTGTTAGGTTAACGTACCCGTGTTCCTGATATTATCTATCTCTGGACTGGGTTTGTCTTTGTCTAATGAGCGGGAAGGGCTTAGTCGATACCAATCTTCTTCACCCCCTCCCAAACTTGTTATTTGCATTTGTGTACTTATGATAATTTATGTAATATCTGATATTTTTAGTAATTGATGTTTAAGGTGAATAAAATCACCTAAACTCATTTAGTTCTGTGTGTTGGATATACCCAAAGCCCAACTTTTCCCCTTATTCGTTTAATATAGTTTGTATCAACGTCGCCTGTGTGGGTGAAAAAAACACCAAATCGGTGTGCGCGCAGATGCGGGTCTGGAAAACTGGCAAATAATTGTTTGACCAGGAGAGTGAAAGAGAAGATTGAGAGACACGATTTGTCGTAAATAAGTCTGTCTTTACTCTCCTCCAGCACGCTGTGAAGTAACTATTAAATCTCTACATTTTCTATCACTGAGCTTTCCATCATCATTTTCCACTCTAAACCGGACCACTATTTCTACGACTCTTTTCTCTCAAAATAAATTTACGACAGCATTCCCCTCTCTTAAATGGTAAACATCAAGGATTCTCACAATATTCAACTATTTGTAATACAACCGGTATCCAGATAGAAGTTCCAAACCGAGCCCAAATTCCCCGCCCGCCCAACACGGCAAGAGTTGTCGCAACGAAGTTATTCAGTTGTAGTTCCTGTGTCTAGATTTACATTCCCCTGTGCACCCCATCGGAGGAACAGTGACAGTTTTAGAACAGTGAAGATAACCTTTACGATTTATATCGTTACCAGGATTCATCGTGGAATTAACATATTCGGCGTTCGCCTCATTAGTTCTTATTTTTTTGGGATGAACTGGTGCCAATCTGTATCCTCGACAGCTGGGGTGGTATATTAATCACAGTGAAATCGGGATTATGTTCGTGGAATAAATCTGTTACCAAGGGATACCACAGACCACGAGAAAAAAAACAAATAGGTAAGAGAGTGAGAAGTGGCCACTGAGTGAGAGAGCGTGTGATGATTATGTTGTTGCTGGAAACTATCTATTAATTTGGTTGTCTGGTTTTTGTTTACTTTATGTGGTCTTATAGTGTACCAATATTGGTTTTTTTTTTTTTTTTTTTTTTTTTGTGTAACCAAGTGCTAACCTTCATCCTTTGGGTTAATATTTTTGGGTTTTCTCCATAAGGTGAAGGCGCACCATTCTTCTTTATTTCCTCTATATGTAAATGATTTCTTGATATCTTTGAGTATTTGATGTTGTGACCAGGTTAGTGATAATAAACAACAAAGAAATTTACCTTTGTGTGTTGGTCAGACCCATACCCATTTATCCTTAGTTTTTCACGTGTATGTGTCTTGTTGTCACATAATGTTGTGTGTGTGTAGAGTAACTTGTCTTATTCTAGATAGGGAGGCAAAGACTGCCTTGTAAACAAGCACAGTTGTACGGATAGGCTGGAGGAGAGAAACCTACTCACTCCAGAGACATATCTTTCCCAACCTACCACCTGTGAAATCTATTTCTATACATTCTCGTGTATGTGTCAACATTCACTCTTTACTTAGACGGGCCCAATAAAACAATTAACCTACGGTATGACAGATGCAGAAGACACTGGTGCTTCGACCCCTGTTGAAGCACCGCTGAATTTTGTGGAACCTCCTCAAAATGATCTGCCAACAGAATTTAGACTGGCTGAATTTATACATATGGAGATACGAGTCACTAAGCCATCACATATTTAGATATTCTTCTTCTTCCTCGTACACTCTCAGACGTCCACTTGAATTTTTTCAAAGAAAGCATAGTCAGTTTGAGGCTATTTGAATCTCCGTAGAGCTTTTTCACGAATGGTACTGGTGTCGGCCATATGCGCTTTCTCTGTTTCGCGTATGTTGGGTAACTTTGAAGCAAATGTTCAGCAGTCATTTTATCAGTGCCACTGATCAGTACCTATCTTTAGCTTGTTGAATAGATGGTATCTCAATATGTTGTGGCCAGTGCAGAGTCTGAAGATTACCACTTGTTCTTTTCTGTTGAGCTGGTAGTATATATCATTTTGTGTGTGTCCTGGATACTCTACATCCCATTTGTTTCTGTATCTGATTCTGATAAAATGCTTTGCCTCCTCGAAAGTTACGCTTGCATCAGGCTGAGGTAGATTTCCACCTTCCTTTGCCAATCTGTCAGCCTCTTCATTGCCGGTGATGTTACAATGAGATGGGATCCATTGAATCACAACACTTTTTTGAATCGTTGACTTAGTATGTGGAGCATTATTCTGACGTCATCCAGGTCTTTATTATTTTGGCTTTTCAACGCTACAATTACTGACTGCATCGGTAAAGGAAGCAACTTGTCTCTCTGTGCTTTCCTCTGTCATTATAACCTCTGCTGCAGTTTTCAACGCCTCTGCCTCTGCTCTGAAGTTACTTGAGAATTGTCCTGTTGCCACTGACAGCTTTTTTGTGCACCAGTGCTTACTGTCAGAAAGACACCTCCGTTTTCTGTTGCATTTGTTGTTGTATGCATGGGTCCAGGTATCGTGTGGGTAATGTTTCTCTATATCTTACTCGCCCTGTGTATAACGTCTTTAGCACTCTCTCATCTGCACCCAAAGTTGTTCCAGGAAGTTTTTTTCATGATTGCCATTCTTTGCCTTGCGCTCCTTCGGTTTCTGTCAACTTGTTTTTTTTTTTTTTTCGAAGTCAGACGGCAATCAAAAGTAATGCCTAGGTAGATATGGCATCATGCTAAACTGAACAGTGACCCTGATTCCTCGGGGGACTGTAGACAACTAAGAAACGTTGCAGCATTCGGAACCAGGTAACCCCAGTAAAGTTACTATTATATCCTTATCTTCTTTGTTTTCCCCCTGTCAATTTTACAAGACTTTTAGTAAACGTTACATTTTTACTCCATTTACATTATATATGCTGGGATTCTATATTCCTCCATCTTCAAAACGGGCAAGGGCGAGGAGGAAACGTGTGTGGAAGTGGCGAGAAAGGACGAGAGGGAGAAGCTGTTTACTGTGAGTAGCCAGAATGATGAGTTTGTGGTAACGATATTTAAACGGGTCTTTTTGTCGTGTGACGAAAGACGGTAGCCATGAACCGACCTCTGGCTCTTAGAAATAAACCATGTGTCATGGTAACGTACATTAAAAAAAAAAAAAAAACCTATGGCTGCAAGGCAATGAAGCCGATCTCCGTTTCACTTGTCCAAAGCTAAACGGCTGCTAGAGTAAAAGGCCGCTCCTAAATGGCAAAGTATGAATTCGATATTGAGCTTGCTCGGAGGCACTGTAATGGAGCTGTGGTTTTTATTGCTAGAATTCTCCTTCAAAACGCGCAAGGACGGGTCATAGCAAGGCGATGCCGGTTGGATTGATTGATCGTCCTAGTGTTAAAAGTAGCCTCCTAAAAAATATGTAAATAATCTGTAACACTGTTAAAGAGATGACTCATTAAACGCTAATACCAACGAACGAAGACACACACACACACAAAGACAACTGAACATTTAAAGATATTCGCTTGGAAGACCTCTTTGTGAAAAGGGGACCCCAAACAAAAAACCTGCTACAATAGTTGAAATTTAGACCTAATCCACGTCTGGAGCCTCTGTTCCTGCAAAATTTGCGTTAGGAGATAACGGACTGTTTGCCCGACCAAACCTTGAAAAATCCTTACAAACAAGCATCAAGGAAGGGGCTGTTTGCGCATGCCGTTAAACTGAAACGAAGGAGACCCACGACAGCGGAGCAAGTATGCAGTTTGGCTACACTCAAGTGGGGGAATATGTTCTACACAAAGCGACGAAATTCACCCCCCTCCTCCTCTCCCCCCCCCCCCTTATGACTAGGGATCGAGTCTACTAAATAACCCCGAGGATTATTTTCAGTACATAAAGTGAAGTATTATAGTTGCTACAGGATAGTCCCGTATGCTTTGCTAGAGTGTGGTTGCTATAGGGGGGGCTTCTAAGACGACAAAGAAACAATGTGACTGACCTCAGGCGTGTGTCGTACCAGGCGAGTAATGTGATGTCGTGCATGGGGAAGGCGCTCTTTTATGTAAAATCAATGTTTGCTACAGAAACCACTGCTACAGGTGTCCATGAATGCTTTGGTGAAGGCTTCCTGCAAAGAGGATCAGCTGAGAGAGGTGGCTCCGTAAAAGAGCAAACAATAAAAGAAATTAAATGAATGAATGAATATACAGGGATAGATTAGCTGGAGTATATCGAAACAACAGGTAAGATTGAAGGGGAAAAAAAGATAGGGCTTCACAAAGAGAGCAAATACTGGACAGTTTGACATCGTGGCATGGAAAGAAGTCAACAGCAGAATTGATAAATTGTACTGGAGACAGGAAGTTGTGGAGAGACACGATCGCCTATGCCACTAGGCACGGTACTTGAAGAAGATTAGTTAGTCAATACCATTCTTGCTGAAGGATATTTGATACCAACAACAAGTTTAAGCTCTAGCTACCACAGCTCCTCTGACAACAGTTCTACTGACTGTATCGTCTGCTCAAGAAAATACTTGAAAATAAACGGTCGATCCCATTCACAACTAGACGTTGCCTCTGGGGGTCCCCCCCCCTTTTTTTTCCCTTACTAACTGGATCAAATGACGATAAGCTATAACCAGTGGCGTAGGGCCTACTAAGGGGGACGGTCCGCTCCGGGTGACAGCCAGGAGATGTGCCGCCAGTGCACACTATTATGACAGGTAATATTTAAAAATCTACTTCCAAGCATAATATTATGGGGGGGCAGGGGCTGCCAAAGGAATGATCCGCCACAGGTGCCACATACTTTATGTTTGCTCCTGACATCCAGAGGCTGGGGACGCAAAATTAAGATGCGCCCTAACATTATGCTGCGTATCCTGTAGTTCCCGGGGGCGCCTCCAAGGCGACAAATAAAGAATAGGACTGCTGAACTGTCAGGCATGTCACAAGTGGTGACTGCTGAGAGACTGTGCATAAGGCTGGCAACGTCTTGTTTAAAACGAACTGCTACACACACCACCATTGCCAAAGTGATGCTCTGATGCGGGCTTCCTGCAAAAAGGCTTGCCGTAGTGGTGGCTCCATGACCCATATGGAGCGAAAAGGGGGGGGGGAGAGAGAAAAAATAAGATGAAAGTGTGTATCTGATGCTCAGTTAACTAATAAGCCCACAAACATCAAAGCACCTTGTGTAGTTCACACAAAAATAAAATCCTAGATTTTAAAAAAATATTTTTTTAAGAGATAGAGAAGGAAAAAATGCGACTTGATTTTGAAAGAAAGCATCTGCTTGAGTGAGCAAAGGTGGCCAAACTTTTCCCCCCATCTCTTTTAACAAAATTTCCCCAAATGGCCGTATCATTGCCATCGACAAAAAGCCCCACATCCTTTCAAGTTTGGCTCTTAAAGGTCCAGAAAAGCTTCCCCAGTCAAGTCTGAAGATATCCCAACGCTTGGAGGTTTATGTACCGTGGATAGCGATAAAAATCAAGCACTTCGGCGAAGACATAAATGGAGGGGCGAAATTTCGAAAGCGATTTCATACCTGACTGATGACAACTGGCAAAGCGAGCAACATTAAAAATAACAGAATGCGGGTTGATTGTGCCACTTTGAAAACACAAATATAAAATCTTTCTACTACATAAGAAATAATTGTATCTTTAAATATTAAAATATGAACGTAAATACACACAAGGAGCCAGACGTCGTGCAATGGGGGGAATACTTTTGTGAAGGGAGAATAGGCAAGGAGAAATGCATCCCTGAGCCGGGGATAAACAGCGGTTAGACAAATCAGCCCGTATCGAAGATCGTAAAACCTAATGAAAACAAGAACGGCATAAAAGAGAGGAATGACAAGCGGGACATAAAATATTTTGATGACCCACGTCCCCGAAGCCGAAGAACGCATTCCCGTACCAGGCTCTGGTGCCCCTCCAAGAAAATGCCGGCATTTACAGAGTAATGAGGCCTGGTCTGGCCGTTAACTGCTTTTCAGACACTGGAAGCCCCTCTCGCAATCAAATGCTCCCGGAGAAGTGCAAAACTTAACGCAGTGCTTGGCTCCGCTATTAGAACCGTTCGTCTACGAGAGAAACAGGCAGAATTGCCTCTTTTAATGTCCAATTTTTCCCCCCCTCCAGCCCTCCTCTTTTTCTCTTCCTCCCCTTTGAAGTCTTGCGAAAGCACAGAAATAAAACACTTACGGGAGAGGAAACGGAAGGGAAAAAAAAAAAGAAAAATGCCGAGGCATGTTACCACAAGCTTCTGGCCTGTAATTCATCTCACATCCAAAGCGAGTTTGTCTCTTATGTTATTTAGCGGGTATGAAGCATGAATTGGTCATATTAGCTCGGCCCTTGTTATCACAGAAAAGCTTCTACTCATTAAAGAAAAATACAATTTAAACCTGCACTTTAAAAAAAAAATGACCTCAGTTTTTTTTTAAACTTCTAAAGCTGATTTAGAAAGCACTGAAGCTTTTATTACTGATATTAATGGCATGTGTGTGACGTATATCGGGGAACATCAAAGGCCTTGTTGAAAACAGCTTTGAGAGCGTTCTCACATATGAAGATAATTATTTCACTGGCGAGGAAAAAAAACGCGTGCACAATTTACACAAAAGAAGTGATCTCCATTGTGTGACAGTCGGGGGGGGGGATAATTTGCAACAGTGTGGCTCCGCGGAGAAGAAATATCGCTTGGTCGATACTTGTTAAATTTAATTTATCTGCAAGCGAAGGATATTAAACAACCAGGGTTGTCGGTCATATATCTTTTCCCCAATACTGTTGGACTTAAATTATATTCAAATCTGTCAGCCTTACAACAACTTAACTTTTACCGGTAATCTACCTCCTCTACCACACACGCCCAGTGTGGCGGTTCCCGAGGGTTTCTTATGAGACAAAGAAAGAACACGATTACTGCTCCCCTCATGCATGTCGTACATGGCGACTAATACGAGGTTGTGCATGTGCTGGCAATCTCATCACGTAAAACCTATTGCCATAGAAACCACCGTTACAAGAGCACGTGAATGCGTTGTCGCACGAGCACCAGCTATACTGGTTGGCTCCATGATCCGTTAAGATGTGCGGAAAGGTAAATGATAACATATCTTGAAGATACATATGTGTGACATATTGGCTCCTTAATGCGTGTACTGTGTGGAGAAATGTTGCTATCGGGCACGTCGGCACATCGATAAGACAATACGATGAGCCCTCCCTACTGTAGACAGACACAGAGGATTTCCTGGCAAGTTCGAACTTCTGATCAACACCCGTGTGGTAGAAACATGGCTCGCGCATGCCAGGCTGTTTTTCGGCTAATTGTTTCCCTTGATTTTTCGGACTTCTATGTGTGTGTTTTTAATGCATCATGTGTTTCCCTCTGTGGCTTTCTCCCATTAATTACGCTTTACTGTCTTTTTCATCATACTTTTCTTACGATTGGGCTGTCTTCTCCATTACTAATAACACTGTCTCACGCTTGGACTGTCTTCTCCATTACTAATAACACTGTCTCACGACTGGACTGTCTTCTCCATTACTAATAACACTATCTCACGACTGGACTGTCTTCTCCATTACTAATAACACTATCTCACGCGTGGACTGTCTTCTCCATTACTAATAACACTATCTCACGCTTGGACTGTCTTCTCCATTACTATTAACACTATCTCACGCTTGGACTGTCTTCTCCATTACTAATAACACTGTCTCACGACTGGACTGTCTTCTCCATTACTAATAACACTATCTCACGTGTGGACTGTCTTCTCCATTACTGATAACACTATCTCACGACTGGACTGTCTTCTCCATCACTAACAACAGTCTCACGGTTGGACTGTATTCTCCATTACTAATAACACTATCTCACGACTGGACTGTCTTCTTTTCCATTACTAATAACATTATCTGACGCGTGGACTGCCTTCTCCAATACTAATAACACTATCTCACGCGTGGGCTGTCTTCTCCATTAATAATAACACTATCTCACGCGTGGACTGCCTTCTCCATTACTAATAACACTATCTCACGATTGGACTGTCTTTTCCATTACTAATAACACTGTCTCACGACTGGACTGTCTTCTCCATTACTAATAACACTATCTCACGCGTGGACTGCCTTCTCCATTACTAATAACACTATCTCGTGTGGACTGTCTTCTCCATTACTAAAAACACTATCTCACGACTGGACTGTCTTCTCCATTACTAATAACACTATCTCACGATTGGACTGTCTTCTCCATTACTAATAACAGTCTCACGGTTGGACTGTCTTTTCCATTACTAATAACACTATCTCATGACTGGACTGTCTTCTCCATTACTAATAACACTATCTCACGCGTGGACTGCCTTCTCCATTACTAATAACACTATCTCACGATTGGACTGTCTTCTCCATTACTAACAACAGTCTCACGGTTGGGCTGTATTCTCCATTACTAATAACACTATCTCACGACTGGACTGTCTTCTTCTCCATTACTAATAACATTATCTGACGCGTGGACTGCCTTCTCCAATACTAATAACACTATCTCACAATTGGACTGTCTTTTCCATTACTAATAACACTATCTCACGACTGGACTGTCTTCTCCATTACTAATAACACTATCTCACGCGTGGACTGCCTTCTCCATTACTAATAACACTATCTCACGATTGGACTGTCTCCTCCATTACTAATAACACTGTCTCACGCTTGGACTGCCTTCTCCATTACTAATAACACTGTCTCACGCTTGGACTGTCTTCTCCGTTACTAAACACAGTATCTCACGATTGGTCTGTCTTCTCCATTACTAATAACACTATCTGTCGTGAAACGAGTGTAAGCCACTACTTGGTTAATCACTTTGTCGAAATACAGATTTGCTTCAACCAATCAACGATCACCGTTCACCAGTCTCTGAGACAGAATAAATTATACTGTTCACGCAAGATGGCGGCGAAAAACTGAATAAAATTAGGCTGTATGAGCAAAAGACGAAACCGGAGGAAACCAATCAACTTGCTCCGCCAGGAACCAACCGAAAGCTTTCCTTAAGTATTTACCTGCCTATATAATCGGGCGGATTTTATGCTAACCACGCAACCCCGAACTTGACGCCAGAGATACTGACTGAAGAGGAAGAAGCTGTCACCTTGATTTGTTGCTTACCTGAGGGCATCGACCTGCAACCTACTTCACTAGTCGTGTCAAACTGGCCTTTTTTTTAAATCTTGGAGGGTAAATATAAATTTACGATAACCTTTAGGAAAAAAGGCTTACAGCAGACCTGTATATATTTAATATATTTTGGTTCACTGATTGTATCTTGGGGAAATTTAGTATAATGATTGTATTTCCTATTATGATTGAATAGACGAAGACTAATAGGACTCATACTTCAATCTATTGTCAGTCTATAACTTCAGTCTATTGTCTCTGATAACTCCAAACTGCAATATAACCAAAACAGTCCTTGTTAGGACTCAATCTATTGTCAGTCTATAACTTCAGTCTATTGTCTCTGATAACTCCAAACTGCAATATAACCAAAACAGTCCTTGTTAGGACTCAATCTATTGTCTCATCTAACTCTAATCTATTGTCTCCTATAACTCCCACCTGATATATATAACCAAACAGTCCTCGTCGCATATATTCCTATCATAAGAACATAACGTTATTGTTAGGATATATGTTACCAGCTTGTATAGCACTCGTCAGAGGGGGCCTGGGATTATATGGGGAAGGACATTGTTGTCTCACACCTAGGTGTACATATTATTGGATTTATTCATGTATTGATTTATATTATGGGATGTATTAATGTATTAAATGTATTCATGTATTGAATCTATATTATTGAATGTATCCATGCATTAGTTTATCAGAAAGAATGTTTTGCAAGTAGACACCTGTCTTGTCTCGCTATTGCTAAATCATACTGAGCCATGTTGTCATTCATCCCACATGCAGACACTGAGACACGCTCATATCATATACAATAGAAATAGGTGGGCTTGAGGACAGAAATTAGCCCCTATTTTTCCTTGTTACAGGTTTCATTTGTGTCCTAAAAACCTGAGGTCGTATGTTCGAGTCAATCCCACTGCCTGGAACTTCGCAGGAGCATAGAGATTGTACAGAAGCTACATCTTTAGTCCCCCTCAGTCTTGGGTGGGCTAAAGTAACGAGTCTCAGCAGGAGTTGTGTGAACCAAACTAAGGAGAACAGAATGTTTTAAGAGATGAGTACACATTAGTACCATTTCTGTCAGCATTGTGAGCATAGAAACTGTCAGTGATGAGAAAGTGAAATTAGCATAGCAAGAGACAAAAATAACAACATAGCTGATAAGTGTTATATCCTTAATTAACAGCACAGCTGATATAATTTTTGTTCCTATAATTGGAAAACTTGTTGTAATATTTATTTATATATATATATATATATATATATATATATATATATATATATATATATATATATATATATATATATATATATATATATATATATATATTTGTAAATCATATGTAAACTTACAAATTCAGTACATTCCATTTTTTTCAACATTCACCCTTCAGCACAAGAGTAGATAGTGTATATACGAAATAAATACTTAGGAAATTGTATTTGAAGACTTGTCAATTTTATCATTGTTAAGCAAAATCTGTTTCCTTGTGTTTTTTTTTTTAATATCACAGTTAGTTACACAGCGGAGGTGGCGCTTTATGTCGGTCTCCTCTCTACTATTGTTTCGAGATCAGATCATTCACAGCCGTAACTAATTTGTGATACCAGTAGTCCTCTCAGATACTGGGACTTCACCATTTTCTGCAGAAATTCTATTTCTGTAATTGTCAGTACTATACTGATCCAAGAGCCAAACAAAACCTCTCGCCACACTATCTCACGACTGGACTGCCTTCTCCATTACTAATAACACTATCTCACGCGTGGACTGTCTTCTCCATTACTAATAACACTATCTCATGCGTGGACTGCCTTCTCCATTACTAATAACACTATCTCACGCGTGGACTGTCTTCTCCATTACTAATAACAGTCTCATGGTTGGACTGCCTTCTCCATTACTAATAACACTATGGTTGGACTGCCTTCTCCATTACTAATAACACTATCTCACGCTTGGACTGTCTTCTCCATTACTAATAGCTGCAACTATTTCTCTCATAAAGTCGGCAGTATATCTCAGGCTTCTCTCATATAACCACACCTATTTCTCAAAGAGCTGACAGCCTGTCTTCGGCTTCCCTGGTCGCCACACGGTCTCTCCCTTAAAAGGGTTAGTGAAGCCATGTCAAACTGCTCCTCTTGTGGAGCCGACAGTCTTGAAAAACGTGTCACGCTATGCAGCAGGCAAAAAACTTTAGCCTTCAGTCCGGATGACGTAGCATCTTTGTGAGGAGACTGATCAACTATGTCTATCCAACCTTCTCCGTAATCATAATACATCAGGAGTCGGAGTGGCTAAGAGGTATGGAGTCCGCCTTGAATTCTAGAGGTACCAGGTTCGATTCCCAGTAGAGGGAATATAATTTATAGAATTTTTTTTTTTTTTCAGAACCAGGGGTTCTAATGATGTCATACTGCAGGTTAAAAATCTAATGGCAGTTGGAAATCGTAAAGAGTAGGCCATAAAGCCGCTGCCCTGGCAAAATTTAAAAATTTGAAACCTACCCACCACAAATATATTTATAGAATGCGTGATTCCTATTATCACACACTGGGATTCTCGCCGGTGCTACGGAGTTCGTGCACTGTGCTAAGATCCTCCTTGTGTGATCTAAGGGAGGAGATCGTGGCACTGGTGGAGTTGTCCATGTGCAATGAAGATACTGTAGTCCTTAACAACCAAGCCAATGCATAAATGCATCACTGTTTGCAGAACCCGCCACAGTAACGGCAGTAGTAACAACAGGGAAGACACTTTTTCTTTGATCCTCACCACCCACACATCCGGGCACCATAAAGACTCAAAATGGGCGCCTGCCAGAGCTGATCACTAGACCACGACCTATAACTTTTCAATAAGCAAACGTGTGAATACAGCAACGCTAAACACCAGCTTACCCTACCCTACTCTCTCTCTCTCTCTCCTATCTCTCTCAACTCTTTCATATTCTTCCCAGACAAATAGAGCAGTTGTGGAAAGAACTTTGAAGACACCAGCTTACGGCTTGTACAAACAAGCACACACTGCTCTACTCACCTTCTGTGAGATTCCTGCCGGGATTGAACGCTCCCCTTGGTATGCTGGGGGGTATAAGATCACAGCTCGTATGTCGCGCTATCCAACATTCATACAAATTATGGGACCTGCAAAACAAAGAGACTGTGTTCGAGTACGCCTGTTTATACGTTAAACTTTAATTAGGTATTTTGTATTATATATATATATATATATATATATATATATATATATATATATACACACTTCATTATTGTAGGGTGTAGAAACATGGACAATAAAAAAGCAATCAGAGTGCAAGAACTGAGAGAACAGGAATTGAGGCCTTGGAGATGTGGATGTGTAGAAGAATGGGGCATGTCTCTTAGAACGAGAAGAAAACAAATAAAGAGGTCCCAGAAAACATAGGAATGAAAAGAAAATTAATGAAGAAGATCAAAATTAGACAGGTAAAATATTTCAGCAGGTAAAAAGGCATAAAACCTTAATTAAGACCATAATAGATGGAAGAGTTGAAGGCAAGCGTGCAAGAGGAAGACAGCGCTATAAGAGGGAATTTACATCAAGACATGGATAGTGGAAAGAGTCTATCAGAGTGCACCATCAAGACAAGAGACAGGAAAGAGTCTATCAGAGTGCACCATCAAGACAAGAGACAGGAAAGAGTCTGTCAGAGTGCACCATAAAGACAAGAGACAGGAAAGAGTCTGTCAGAGTGCACCATCAAGACAAGAGACAGGAAAGAGTCTATCAGAGTGCACCATCAAGACAAGAGACAGGAAAGAGTCTATCAGAGTGCACCATCAAGACAAGAGACAGAAGACGTTGGTGATCCACTGCGGCTGACCTTCGTTGTGAAGATGACAGATGATGATTAGCCTTCAGCTCCCTGTGGAGCATACAACAAATTCACGTCAAGCCCAGCTCTGTGCCGTCCGCTCTAAGACCCAGCCATGTTTTCCATCCGTTGTTATTAACGTGCCGAGGTATTTGAATCAAATCAGAGGCACATCTCCAATCCAACCTGCAAGTCTGGAAGGAAGAGCTGGAGAAGAGAGGGATGGTCATAAGCAGCTCTAAAACAAAATCCATGGTGATATCACGAGAAGAAAGAAAACATCAGATTAAGTTGGGAGAACAGGTCTTGGAGCAGGTCGAGCACTTTAAATATCTCGGAGCTATTATAGACCGAAAGGGAGGCATCAAAGAAGAGTTGGCCACTCGAAAAGCAGCGGCTGGGAGACTTTTTCAGGCCATAAATCGTGGATTCCTCAGCAAGAAAGAGGTTGGTAAGAAAACGAAGATGGCTGTATACCGCTCCACCTATGTCCCAGTTTTGACATATGGATGCGAGTCGTGGGCAATGACTACAACCCACAAAAGCCAGATCCAAAACTCAGAAATGAGGTATCTGAGGAAAGTGGTTGAAGTAACAAGAAGAGACATGGTCCGCAACCAGACGATACGTCAAGGCCTGAAATCCCATTCGCTGCAGACCCAAATAGAACAGTCCCAACTAAGATGGTTTGGCCATGTCTGCAGAATGGGAGAAGATCGGCTACCACGACAAGCATGGGAAACAAAGAGCCAGGGATCCAGACCTCCAGGACGACCCAGAGTTCGCTGGGAGGACAACATTAGACAATCTTTGAAGGACCGAGGACTAGAATGGAACCAGGCCAGGAAGAAGACAGCTGATAGAATGGTCTGGCGCTCTCTCTTCCAAACCTGTACACCTCACGGTAGAAGGGGAACGACTAAGTAAGTAAGTAAGGTATTTGAATCTATTGACCATTTTTAAAAACTGTTCCATTTACTTTGATAATGCATTCCGGAAAAGTCGTTTTCTTCGAGATGACTATAGCTTCTGTCTCTTTTGCTATTATGGCTAAGGCCTTTAATTTAACTTTCTGTCACTTCTGTATCAATCATTTCCTACAACTCATTTTCACTAACTGCCATTAAGACTGTACCATCAGCTTACCTCAAGTTATTTATATTATGTCCACAAACAGGTGTATTTCTGGCATCTCTTCTATAGATTTCATTTTTTTTCTCTCAATATTTATAGGTATTTGAGTTTACTGACTTGTTTTAAAACGGTCCTTACTTCGATAGTCCATTCTGGAGAGGTCATTTTCTTCGACGTGGTCATTTCTTTCTGTCAATTTTGTATCCAGCCAGGGTTGTGGAGTCGGCCAAAAAATATTCCGACTCCACAGACCTGATTGTATTAATGATTTCTTGTAACTATTTTTTCACTTTTCGCTATTAAGACTATTATCATCGTATCTCAAGTTGTCTATAGTATGTCCACCAACTGACATTCCTCAGACCTGATTGTATCAATGATTTCTTGTAACTATTTTTTCACTTTTCGCTATTAAGACTGTATTATCATCGTATCTCAAGTTGTCTATAGTATGTCCACCAACTGACATTCCTCAGACCTGATTGTATCAATGATTTCTTGTAACAATTTTTTCACTTTTCGCTATTAAGACTGTATTATCAGCGTATCTCAAGTTGTCTATAGTATGTCCACCAACTGACATTCCTGACATGTCTTCTAAGGATTCATCATTACAACTCTAATTTGGTTCCCTTCATGTTGAAGAGAGATCTGGCAGCATCCGTTGCAACGCCGCTCTCGTCAGAATCGTCGGAACCAGATGTACCAGATAGGAATAGGAAGAGAAAGAAAGAAGAAAAAAACTATTAGCCAAACTCCTGTAATACGCAGACAAGTTCCGAGTTCAGACACGTGCCAAGATCAATTTGGCACACGGGCGGCTTGTGAAAACGATACACAAATTATGAGAACAAAATCAATCACTCGAGCCCAGAAAGGAAAATATATGGAAGCAATAAAAAATGACAACGTACTGGGATGCGAGGTGACGGCAATAATAACCGTAACAATAATGTTCGTAAGACCTTCCAAAAAAAACACACAAAATGTCCCAGTAAATTACCACTGTGATGAACAAACAATAATAGAGACAGGGGGGTTTCGCCTAGTTTTTTTTTTGTACGCTGCATTTATCTCCCCTTTCCCTCCCTATCTCGTAAATACTGGTTTAGTGGCCTGAGTAGAGTAATTAAAAAAAAAAAAAAAGTAGGTTAGATTATATGACCTATAAAGGTTAGTTATTACAAGCCTGGGATCATCAAAGAACTAGTGACAGCAATTTGTCACGAGGTAATTGGTCTGTACTGACTGACTTCAGCCAAACCTGCCGTGTTTACAATAATAACAAATGAGGAGCTAGGACTACAATTTACAAATAATATTTATTTACATATAAATGTATATTCTTTTTTTCAAAGTCTTACGATTCTTATACGCAAACAAAGTCCGTTTTCATTGGCTACAATGACTGATCTCTCTCCAGTATACCATTAGTATAATATACTACCATCAGTCAATACCTTTTAGCTCCCACAGGGGCATAGACCGTCAACACACATGAGCCAATTTCTCCTGTCACGTGCCATCAGCTCACGTTCTTTCCATGTCTTCCTCACCATTTTCACTTCTGCCTCCCTTGGACGGCTGAATTGACATATAATGTGATTTGATTTATCCATACCGTTTGTGCTAGCTTTTGTGGTAACATTTTTGTATAGGATAGGTAAAGCAGCCCCATGCCCTACCCTCATTGGTCGCTTTTTACGACATGCCTGGTTGGCTACAGTCTTGCTTTTTTTTTTTTTTTGCTCCCCTTTCGGGGCCCCAGTAATACACGGGTGACATAAGTATGCCTCCAGATATCTACTTCGTCTGCTGTGGCTCTTTCTCTCATTATTTTACGTTGGGGATTCCAGAATAAAGATGGCCTTGTAACGCTTTCAACACAATTTTTCTGAATGTGTGTCCTACCAGAAGCCAGGGGGGTTTTTTTTCTTCCTCACCTCCGATTCCACTAGAAACTGACTGCTGATTTCCATCAGTTTCATGCTGCAGGTGCAAGCACACATTTATGAAAGTCTTGATGTGATTGTCACTTTAGTTTTTCTCCTTGTCCGAGAGTCGCATCTGAGTTAAGTTATTAATTTTGTGTAGGATTTATTTACATGTCCATGTATTTCCCAGTGTGAAATGAAGGCCCCTCCGAGAATCACCCCATACAAGGTGTACATATACGGTGCAGTCCCGATGTTGTTGATATTGATCCAGCGGCGCTTGGCCTCTTGCCCTTCGGCCCAATGCTATGTAGTGATATCTGCATGTTTTCGCAAGTTGTTTTGTTTTTCAGTACAAGGTGTTCCACTTATATGGCCTCGGAGGAAGGAGCATTTTCCTATCATCATCGAGTGATGCAAGTCCGAATAAGCGGAACTCGCTTAAGCCGAATTTCGGTTAAGTCGAAGCAATTTTGCAGGTCCCGACCAGAAGTCTTCTTTGGTAAAAACTCCGGATAAGCAGAATTTCGGATCAGCCGAAGTATTCTAGATGGCCCAAGCGGCTTCCGCTTATTCGGACTGCACTATATCTTGGCAACAACACAGGCTAAGAGGTAGAGGGACCCCACGGAAAGGAGAAACTGAGACAGGCGAGAAAGGAATGAAGAGGACATGGAAGGACCTTGAGCTGATGGCACAGGACAGGAAGAAATAGTGATGACAAAGAACGGATAGCCCCACGTGGTTTCCCGTGGGTCAATGATGAGGGGAAGACAGAATAGGATAATTGCAGCCAACCAAGCTGTGGTCAGAACAGGCGAGGTTATGCATGAGGCGGGGTTATGCATGAGGCGGGGTTATGCATGAGGCTGGCAACCCCAATATGTGAAACAAATTGTTAATGAAACAGATCTGCAAGAGCACATCCGTGCTTTGATAAAATCTTCCTGCAAAGTGGCTAATGGTAAATAAATAAACAAACAACACACAAAGGTATGTTAGCAGGCACTCGGTGAGAAATAAAGAAGTAGAAGACTAGACAACAGAAAAATAACAGAAGTGAGAGGCTTACCGGGAATTGAACCAGGACCTTCCGAACGGCACCCACCGTTAGCCATGGGAGCGAATCGACACTATCCACTCTGCCAGCTAAGCATTACTAAAAGTGGCTAATGCAGTGGTGGACCAATGGCTCCACAAGAAGGTAAAAAAAAAATTGGAAGGAAGGAAGAATGGATTTGAAATAAGAAAAATATTTCTGCAAATAACAAACGCTTGTGTAGGGCAGCATAGAAAAGTAACAATGTAACCTACTACGCAATTCGTAAAAAACATTTCTGCAAATAACAAACGCTCGTATAGGGCAGCATAGAAATGTAACAATGTAACCTACCACGCAATTCGTCAAAAAAAAAAAAAACAACTAATGAGAGCTGGGCATGGGGGCTGACTAAACACACACAATCCTGTAGAGATTTTAAGCCACAAAAAAACTTCAACATAAGAGAGGTAGGCGGGGAGAGCACAGAAGACACAGAGAAGAGAAAAGGAGGCAGACATAAAAGGTAAGATGACGGAAAAGAAAGACTGAGCTGAAGGCACCAGACAGGAAAACGACTTGGCATAAGTTTGTTCAGGGCCTATGCTCCTTGTGAGCCTGAATAATGATGATGAAGACGACGTGTATGAAAGATTTTTAAAAAAAAAACTATTGAGATATTTCCTAGAAAAGGTACTTCCTCATATAACACAAATGACTTCCCAATTCTGAACAAGCTGACCAATGAAAGCACTTACTGAAACTCCTTGCACGGCATACTGCAGCAGCTGTAGCCCAGGGTGATTGGCTGCTTGACATGAAACTTGAACAAGTTCTCCACGGTGATCTTATTGGTTCGCAATACTTGCAAGTACTTGCGGAACCGCACTCGTAGCCTTTCCACAATCTGCCAGGCACAAATAAAGTAGCAGATTCTACAAATACGCAAAAGAATTATAAACACAATACCGAACTTTGACCTAACAATTTTTCTTCTAATCATCTATCAACGTAACTCCAGATGTTGTTTATAAACAGGTAAAGGTAATCCCACAGGTGATACTGCCGTGGAGGTGTAAAGTGTTTAGACTTCACTCAACTAGGTCCAGCTCTGAGGTGGGGTGGCCAGTTCCTTTCATCGCCACCCTGCTCCTTCCTTAGCTCAAGAGTAGAGTCGGGTGCCCATTTATAGCTATGTCAACCGAAACGTGACGCCACCGTGTCTCGAGCCTGGCACCTCTGTCGCGACAGGCCAGCGCTCTAACCACTCTGCCAATCCAATGCTCATGTGGTTCCTAGATCCAGAATTTATACAGCGGAGCCGCAATTTTTGTTTACAAATGAACCTATTCCCTGGTGGCACCCTCTTTGATCCAAAGACAATTGTACGGTCCTATATTTATATCGAGGCGCTATTTTCTATCCTGCTAATTTGACCTCAGACAGTGTTTCATGTAGGTAACGTCTGTATGCTGGTCAGTATTGTTATTCTTTGCAGGGTTATAAAGGTCAGAACCAGGTCTCCTGACATGACAGGTAGGTTTAAATAGGCAACTACGAGTCATTATCAAAACTTTTCAGTTGCTCGTGGAGCACGGAGTCCTCAAGACAAACATGCCTGGTCCTCCTGTCCTCTGCCATCAGCTCAGTTTTTCCATGACTTCTTAATCATGTTCGTGTCTGCCACCAGTTCTCTTCACCATGCATTTCCTGGTCTGCCTGTTTCTTTTAATCTGGGGATTCTGGAACAGAGGACTGCCTTGTAATACTATTAAACTGGTTTTCTTAATGTGTCATATGCACCGCCAACATCTTCTCGTCACTGGTTCTTTTCTTCAGCTCCTCATTAATGCTCTTACTTTGAATGTATGACAAAAACTCCGACAACCTGATCTTGCACACCCACTCACACATAGAGAGAGAGATAGAAAGAGAGAGAGAGAGAGCCAGACAAACATATTTTAAACAGAAAGAAAGAAACCAATTCTAATAACTCCAAAATTAAAGACTGCACGAGCGACTGAGGTTCATGGCTGTGTTGTACAGGAGTGTTCGTCTCTGCCGGAAAGTCCCCTGGGGCGAGGAGGGGAGTGACGATCAGCTTCCTTTCAACCTGCTTGATGCACAAGCTTCATGACACTGTACACGACGCCAGGGGAAGACTGAATGCAAAGAAATTTCCAATCTGCGTGCATCTCCTTTACTAATCTGCACTAATCCACAAATGCAGTTAAGCGTAATGAGGAGATCCAATACTGTTCTTGAGGACATGGGCGGCTTGCGTGAAAGTAATCCCTCCTTTTGCAAACTTCATTTACTACGACAACCCCTCATTAATCCTGATGATGCCGATTGGTTAATTTCATTTCCTATAAAATAGTCACAACCCGTAACGTTCTTCGTTGCTCTGTAAATTCTATGCAAGCAAAAACGGAACAAAAACTAACTGCAACAAATATCTAATATTTAACAAATAACGATTATAAAATGAAAAACACCATAAACTAAACGAAGTAATAAGGACCATTATAACACAATAGTAATTTAAGTAAGCGACGACACAAGAAAATAATTTTTTTCCTAACAATCAACCAATAACAAAATGATTATAATGTAACAATCAAGACATAACAAATCCTACTGTAAAACCAAGTACAAGTATATGTAAATAGCATATTGTCATGTAAATAAAACACAAAATTAAAAATAAAATTCAAAATGGATACACTAATTATAACCAAAAATGAGGCTGAAAGTGTTACTCTTCCACCGAAATGGTGGATGGGCGGAGGTAACCAAAGCTCATCTGGTGCTATTCCCCTCTGCTCCTTTCGTTTTAAAATTTGTAATAACTAATTTCAATGTCGCCTTGTTTTCCTTTTGTATATATTCCTTATATTGGCCTCTTACCTCAATCATTCCATTTTCATACTAAATGTTTTTCCCTGCGCTTTGTAAGTGACCATACTCAGCTCTGATAACACAAAGTTCCTGCAGATCTATTATCAATAGATTTATGAACAAGCCACATGTAAGTACACAGCCTGTCACGTGTTTATTAACGACCATCCTGTCCAGTAACAACTAGTATGTTACATTAGAGGTGAATCTTGAGGTTTGGCCACTGTTGGACCACTACTCCAGAGCAAAGGGGAGGCGACCCGTGACAGTGGAACTGATGACAAGAATCAGGTAAGTACCAGTGGAACAAGAGATGACAAGACGCTGGCGATGGATAGGACATTTGGTGAGGAAACCTGCGGATAGCACTACAAGATAGTCCTTGTTCTGGAAAACATCCTGGGAGAGGTCAAGGGAGACCAAAGAACACACAGAGAAGACAGCAAGACAAAATAAAGGAAAGGGGAAGACTTAGAACAGGGCTGGAGCTGATGGCGCAGGGCAGGAAGACAAGGCATAAGTTTGATGAAAGCCTATGCTAACTGGGGAAGCTGAAGAGGAAGGGGGGGGGGTGTGATGATGATTCGTCCGAGTCATTAATTCTTGGATGAATAAATTAGCTTACCCCTTCCAACCTCTCGTTTTCCTTCCGCGATTTTTCTTCGTATGGCAGGGAGTCATAGATAGCCTGGAGGGGAAAAAAAAGGTAATCAGCTTTTTAAAACAATCAAGACTCTTAGATATAATCATTAGAATGCGTACAATAATGGAAACTAACTTTTACTTTTCCGATCCCCTAGGTTACGAGTTGTCACTCTTTTTAATGAAAACTAAAAACAGAGCCACTGCTGTGTAAATGGCATATGCATATTACTCCGTCAGATGGACTCAAGTAAGGAAAGTATAAAAAATTAACCGGAAGTAAATTGTACTGTAGCACCTACTCATTACATTTATGATTTGATTAAAGAACTCTAGGAATTATGGTGTATAACTGTCGTGGAATATTCTAATCCACATATATAAATTATCAAGTAAATATAAAGCCTAATAAATACATATAATAAATAAAGGAAGAAGAATGGTAAAGAACAGTGCTGTCACAATGACAGTACTCGAAATCCCCTTGTTTTCTACTGCGTATGCAAATTGTAACGTTTCACGTTGATATTAAAGGCCTTCTGCAACATACACGCGTTTCCCAAACACACAATAAAATGTGCTGCCTTTCTAAGAAAAAACCTTGAAATATGCAAGTTGACCTAAATTTTAAATTCCATTCATGTCTTTTTCTACACTATGTTACCAAAAACAAAAGACAGATGGACTAAAGGATAGCGAGAAGGGAGAGGCAGACAGCCGAACACTAAACACGCGTCGCGCGATACACAAATGCTGCCATCACGCGTGTAAGACTACATGCACTAACTTTATTTCAATCGACAGTGATAAATTCACTACCCTTCCCAGAGTTAGGTTTTAAAACCTGAAAAACGCTTATTAGGGAAACCTGACATTCTACTGTTTTATGTCCGAAATCCTGACATTAGTCTGACAGTACAGCAGGACAGGTGGCGGTTCTCACATAAAAAATAAAAAAACAACTACACGACTATCCTAGAAATTGCATATTTTGAACGCAGCCACTTAGCTCTTTTAAATTGGTATATTTGGGTTCCTTAGGGTTTGCTGACAAAGAATATGTACGGCGTTATGCAAATAGTCTAGGAATTAACAAGTTATAGCCAAAATAAAATGATGGTGCTGTCAGACAACACCCAAAATCAGAATCGCTCAGTGGTAGATTTTTTTACACCACCATTGTACGGGAAATGGGCCACAAGTTACATTTGAACTGATTGGCTGGAATGATATGTAAGGCTAAACACGATTAGTCGGGCTATAAATGCTATCCTTGGTTGTTAGGGGAGACGTAGGAAGTTAAAATTTTTTCAAACCCTTGTCGAAACGTGGCTCCATTGGCTAGACTCGCTGATATACTCACTTAGGAGCGTTAGTTCGAGACCACTAGTCAAATAAGCTTGATAAAGCAACAGTGCGTTGAAGCCAGCTCATATTTTTGCTAAAATAAAAGCCTGGAACATAAGCAGATGGGAATTTGTGCCAGTATTTTGTGCCAGAATTCATTGCTAATCAACGTATCTGTGTTTGTTTCCATGAATTGTGGTAAGCTTGAAACATTCAGTATCTTTTAATGAAAATTGAATGTGAATTGTTAATTTATGCCTGTATATATGTGTAGTTCAGTAGCAAACATGATATAAAGCCTATAATGCTCCAGCCTGAACAGAAGGTGTCGGAGGAAAGTAAAACTGCATGGAATGGCCAAACAGTACACTGACACCTAGATTATTGATTAGACAGAAATAATGCTGGAAGTGCAGAGGCGTGGTAACCATTAAGGAGGTTAATACTGGTATAAAGTATTTCAGATGAAGCTGACAGTTGGCCTAACGCTCTGAACTCAATGTTTGTGATGTATTGTGCTCAGTGTAAAAAGAGAGTATAAATTAGTTATGAAGTAGAAGGTACATCCTTCTTGTTTTCAGGGACCGTGGTCTTGATGGTATTGAGCAGCACCTGGTCAGAGCTTTGCTGAATCCAGAGTCGGACAGCATACTCCTTGGTCCATTTAGCTATCAGTGAGGTGTCTCCAGAGCCGAGGGGAGAGTCGAGCAGAGGAGTCTGTTCCTGCCGCCATCACGCCAGATAAGCTGATGTGGCCAGCTGAGCTCAAAATTATGTACCCCCAGCTTAAAATGACCTTGTAAAAATAACATTAAGAGGGGAATTAAATTGTGTTAATATCAGGAACTGAGAACATCTCCAATAATAGTTCCCATAAAGACAAACTATTGAAGTCATGATGACAAATACCAACAGAGCTTGAACAAAACAAAACCAGTATTACCTCATATTACTACTACACAACTGACACACATAGGATACTTTTAATAATATATGTCATTACAATATTCATATTGATAAATTCTGTACATATAACTTGTAAGTAAAATTGATTGTGATTCCTGGTTCCCTTTGTATTTGAATCAGGACACATATTCATTCATAACAGCAATGAATACATATTGTTATTTGAAAAGTTATCAGTGACTCCTTTAAGATATCCTTTAGAGTGTTATATGTATGTGAGTGTCACAGTGTTGTCAAGTGTGGTGGAATAAATTAAATTGTTTATCTGTCTGTTGTTGTTATGACTTACACTTCATCATACACATACCCTAGACATACAACGTAGTCATCACACTATTCCAGAATAATTCTGACTGAGGTATACATATGTGGCAGCAAGTAAGGTTATATATAATACACTACTCTTATTAGATATATATACCTTCACAGCTGATCTCAGTCAGTACACTAAGTCCCCTATAAATATTTATAACATCCCACTTCACCACAATAACTGAAAGCGCCTAGGAAAGAACAGAAGTTGATGATGTGTACAGTTAAATCTCTGAACACTTCACCTTCCCCATCACACACACTTACAGTAGTATCACCAATGGGACAACCGTCATCTTTCACTTATGTTCAATATAACAAAATACTGCTTAATATTTAGCGTAAATGTCGTAAACGCATGCCCCGTATCAGTATTAGGTCTTTCTGCCTCACGTTACTGTCAAGTTATACTTATTTGGATCCTCTTTTGTTAATATTAGCGATATAATGTATGTAATCGAATCGCAAGATGATGTTATTGATCTAGCGGTGTTTGGGCTCTCGCCCTTCAGCCCAATGCCATGTAGTGGGTACCTGCATGTGTTGGCAAGTTGTTTTGTTCCATATAAAAAAAAGGTAAAGGATCCCGTTACACGCCCATTGAGGCATAATGGGAATGTGTTGTTAGGCCCATATTTTCTTGACCATCGGCATACTAAGGGTGATGTGGTCAGCATCATGCCGGCCGCCTTAACCTTCCCAGAGTTGCTCTTGTACCCAATTCATGAGGCTGGCTCGATCCCAGAGCCGTCTGCAGTAAAAAACATCCCACCTCAACTGGGGATCGAACCATGGACCACCGAGCTAGGAAGCCAGTGCACTAACCATTGCTCCATATAAGGTATTCCATTTAACTGGCCTCGGAAGATGGAGCATTTTCCTAACACCATCGGGTGTTATGCACTCAAAGTGGTGGTGGTCAACAGTTTCATAGGGGTAGCTGGCACCTGGTGGGTTGTATTTAGTGTGTTTACTTCTACTTCTGTGGGTGCTTGAGCAAAACAGACTATCGTAAGATATATACTAAGTGAGGACATGCTGGTGTACAGGGAATCACTTCCTTAGGAGCACATGGCAGTATCTACTTAGTTAGTCACTCCTCTTCTTCCTTAGGGTGCAGAGGTTTGCCGAAGAGAGAACGCCATGCTAAATTATCTGCAGTCTTCCTTTTGGCCTGGGTTCCAGTCCAGTCTTGGGTCTGGATCCTACCCCCTTTAAGTACGGTAAATCTATGAATCATAACAATACTCTCATCTGATGTAACAGCAGTTAGGCCTCTCAGGTACTAGACTAATTTCCAGGTTTGTGGAGTCGGCCAACACATTTTCCTACTCGGACTCCCGCAATTTCCGACTCCGACTTGTTTTTTCTTTAATTAGTCAAAATGGCACAAAATCCCGAGCCCGGACATTTTTTACCGACTGACGTTTTTTTTAAATTAGTCAATGGCACAAAATTCGGAGTCCGGACATTTTTTACTGAATCTGACTCTACTAAAAAACGATCGACTCCGTGATTTCGCAAACTTCCTTCAATATTATCAGTTCCCCGAGGAGCACAGGCCATACTGTATATAGATATATAAAATCTTCCTCTCTTGTACCATCCATTCGAGGCCCCTCCATGTCACCTCTATGTATTCCCTTCACGTCTCCCTGCAGTTCCGGCCTACTTAAGCTAATGGACTGACTTTATTATCTGATTGTTTATCAGACATATACATTTAATATTTAATGTATTGTTATTACATGCGGCCGAATGTTCTGCTTGCCGGCGCACTTATTTTTTTTCCTTACGGATGTTTGCATATACACGTCATCATACACACGTACATGCACATATGCATTTATATGTCGCCTATAATATAAATCCTGCATAAACGAACATATTCACAAAAAATCCATCCACATACACAGGTACGCCAGCACATACCGGTTTTATGTGGCTCTTAAAATGTAACGGTACTCCTGCTTAGTAAATACTGCTGTAGGGGAGTGAAGTGTCAGAGAGACTATTCCAGCTTCATTAGTAGGGGTGACATGTTCTCTTCCTCGATGACTTGCCTTCCCGAACTCAAGAGAAGAGTCAGGTACCCATTTACGGCTAAGGACGGACTGACAGTAATCTGGGCCCCCTGGCAATAAAGGATTGTTTACTTGGCGGTTAAGCTAGACGGAGGCTAAGGGGGAGTGGCCCGCTACCGCTGTTGGACCTAGGTCCGCCTCTGCCAAATGCTTATGCATTCTATCAACCAGAGAAGATCATTAAGGAGTCTAGAACATGTAATCGATGCTCACTGATAACACAAAGGGAATTAGCAACCAGCAAAAAAAGGACTTGGCTAGACTTCTCGACCCTTTCTTTCTATCCGTTTTTTTTTAATTTATAAGTGCCCATCACGTGACTTTGCCCAAAGCAGTATAATTAGGTCAATCTTTTTTGTCCTTTGCGTGCTTGAGTGAATTTGCGAGACGAAAGGGGCTTTACAAATGTAATCCCTTTTCACGAAGACAAATTCAAAGCAATAAAATAGGCCGATACCAGATTCTGAGCAATCCCCCCCCCCATGAATGTTCAAAGAAATGATTTTAACAAAAAGTCCATCAGACTTTGACGTCTTGAGACCAGCGTTAGAGGAACGCCATCTGTCCACAGCGTAATTTCAAGCCCAAATAACTGTCACTTCGAAGGGAGTCACTTAAAAATAACCGCCAATGAATTTTGTGAGCGATTTCCTAGATGGTACTAACACCATACTCCCAATATGCCGCAATGGGCGTGTAACGGGATCCATTACCCCCTTTTACCTAGGTAAAGATGTCCTCGTACCATTAAGAAGCAGCCGATTTCAGCCCGTACGGTACTCCGTATCAATTAATGCCCGCTGTCTGTCTTGGACGCTTGTAAACCGTAGGTCTGGGGTCGACCTTGATCTACCGTTAATCCCAAGGGATCGTTTGGTAGATTTCTGGGTAGCTGACTGAAGAAAAAAAAAATTTCAGCTATGTAAATTGTGGACTGGCTCTTTCCTTCCGGCACTTAAAAGTGCCGCCATATTTAAAGGTACTTTCACAACATTCTCACTGAAAACCCACGTAAGCTTGCTAAAGTTCATTTTATTTATTTTGTTTTCAAAATTCATTTTATATATGGGGTTCGGAGTGGCTAAGAGCTATAGCGTTCGCCTCGAGTTGTAAAGGTACAAGGTTCGATTTCCAGTAGAGGCAATATAATTTATTGAATTGTTTTTCTCAGAATCAGTGGTCCCAATGATGTCATTCCTCCCCCTCCCCCCCCCCCCCCCCCCCATCTCCTGGGTAGTGAGTGTCGTGAAATCTGATTCACACCCCGTCATTCGTTACCCAAACTGAACGCCATACTTTATAAATACCAAAGGATAGCAGAACCAATGAAACGCCGTCTTTATTCGGTTGTTTACAAATAACGATCATTCAGCATGGAGTCTCAAATCTGTGCAAACCCGTTGGATGTGCAATTTAACTACAGACTTATGAGCGAAGTACAGCATGGCAGAGGTCAAGAAATCACACATAGGAATGGTCTGTGCAAAGATTTCCATGGGAAATGCTATAGTAATGGAGAAATCTCGAGTGGAATGCATCGAGACATCAGGCAAGTTCAAAATGTTGCTGTTTAGGCTACGCATAGGATAAAACTAAAGAATGTAATACAAAGTCAATTATTTAGATGGATGAAGATTAATTCAGGGCATATTTTAAGCCTTAGGTACATAAAATCGCTCCAGGAATAAGGAAGATAATTAAAATCTTAGTTTTTCATATTTGCACATCGAGACAAAATTATGCATACATTTTGGGAACTCAAGCACACATTTCGGCAGCTGTTCTCTGTGTCGCGGATGTGACCTATTTAAGACCCCGCATCATGCAAATCGAGGCCATAATATTTTGAAAATCACAGCGAGCGCTAAAAGTGTTAATGAAGAGTGCCTTTGCCTTCTGTATCTGAGAGCAGACCATTATAACCATTAACAGCTCGACTGTATGTGCCTGAGGGTTATATCCTGTCAATCCAACTAACTACACATTAAAAAGTCAGCCACTACTGAAGGAACTACTGGTGCAAGCGCCTTTTGAGTTCAGAGGGCCAGTCATCAAGTACCTACCGCCTGGGGGAAGTTCAGTTAATCTTTCCTTCCAGGACAAGAGTGGAACCGGCTTCATTATACCAGATGAGTAGCCGAACAAGGCTACTGTTTAGAGTATCCAAGTCACACCACGATTACAGACAGTAATATTAAATGATGAACACCTGTTTGGGCATGGTTAAAGCCGGTATAAACAATCATTCATTAAATGTGAGAACAGATGACTCTTAAGAGATAAATCTTCTACAACTAGAGTGATTTCAACCAAGAGAAAACCTTCTACAAATTTAGGGATTTTTAATTCTTTGGAACAATTTTCAAATGTTTTATTTATTTGCTGTTGTAATTGAATTTTGAGTTTCTTGAAAGATTTTCAAGCAGAAAATAAGATTTGTAAAAATAAATTGTAAATATTTACCAGCAGACTTACTTAAATTATTTAAGTTAAGTTACAGTTCTTGTTGGTAGATAGTTTAGTTAATACCCCTAGCAGAGCTAATAATAATTATTATTATAACATAACCAGAGGAGGATCTGGGGAGGAGCAATTATGGACTTAGAGTAATACATTACCATCTTCTCTAGGAACTTATACAGCTTGATCCTACCATTAATGTCTATACACCCTTACTCATTTCAGAGAAGGGGGTATTACTTATAAGACCAGACTCTTATCTGGCACTATCCTGGTATCACCTGATACAACTTTGTGTCCAGGATACTTAATTATTTCAATAAATATCAACCCTCTCGTGACCGTGAGATCATATAAGGTACTTCATACTTTCACCTTTTCTCCTTGGAATTCTCTATCGCTGACTGTCGAAATATGCTGGGAGACACTATGCGTGTTACCATGTTGTCTGTAAATGAAGTTCCTACACCAATCATACTCTAATGAAAGGCGCGTCAGAACGACGACACAATCCATTCTATACCACTGTCTTTTATCTTGCATACACTATAATGTCCACCACTTTGACCTTGTGACCTTACTATATGGTTTTAAAAAAGGGTAAAGATAGCCTATTAACATATACTACCGCAGGAGAGTCAAGTTTTAGAGACTTTCACTACTCTAGGTCCAGCTTTATCAGGTATGGTAACCTGTGCCCTTCCTCGCTGCCTTTGCCTTCGTGTACCTATTTACAACTGGGTACAGTGGAGAGCGACGTTGTCAAGTTCAATCGCGGTATATGGGTAACTTCTGTCGCAAGAGGCGTGCGCTTTAACCGCGTAGCCAATCGAACGCTCTTCTATATCTATATATATTCTATATCTTCATATAAAAGACAGCAGATCTGCACAACTATTTTCCCTTTAATTTGTTGCTTACAAAATTGTGCTTTGTCTTCTTCTTCTTCTTCTGCGTTCGGTTTGTAGTCATGCTAAATCAGCAGGCCTGTCGCCAGGACGAAGTCCACAGTCTTTTCCAGGTCGGCGCGGCAGCCCCATAGCTTCTGCTGGAGCTCATCACCTTTTGGCCAGGTCGCACGTCGCAATTTATCATGGGTTGGACAGTTCTGGAGAATGTGTTCTGGAGTCTGGATATCGGTTCCACAAGGGCATTCATTCGTGTGGGATATCTTGAGGCGATAGAGATGTCCAAGTAATCTGCAGTGACCAGTTCTCAGGCGGAAAATTGTCGTCTGTTGGTGTCTGTTTAGGTGGTGGATTGGGTCATCTCTGCTGTATATATCCCCTTCCTCCTTCCACTGATTTTTGTACTTGTTGTGGATGATGGTTTTTGCTTCCCGATAGGGCAATGGGTGGCTGTATTGTTCCATTTTACTGCCACTTCTTGATAAGAGCATCTGCTTTCTCGTTACCAGCGATTCCACAATAGGCAGGTAACCACTGAAGGGCAATGGTTGATGACCTTTGGATGATGTTAAGCTCAGATCTGATCTCATTCATCATGTTATCATTTCTGGTGTTTTGTATTGATTCAAGTAATGATCTGCAGTCAGTGAAGATTACTATCTTAGCTTGTGGCTGCTGTTCAGGTCTGGTGAGGATCTTCAGGGCTTGCAGTAGTGCCATAGCTTCTGCCCTAAAATTGGAGGAGATCTTTCCAGTTGGGAAGGCCTTTCGGATGATCTTTCCATTTAGGAATCTTATAAAAATGCCTCCTCCACCGTTCTTTACTGCCCCCTCAGCAGATCCATCTGTGTATGCATGTGTCCACTCCTTCGGGTTGTACTTTTCTTCAATCATTTCTTGAGCCAAAGTTTTTAGTTGTTGAGGGGTCAGGTGGCCTTTCTTTTTTATTTCAGGGACTTCTGTGATGATAGATATATTTCCATGGCAGTCGTCTGGCTCCTCGTAATCAATTAACATTTCAATCTCAGTAGATCGATTTGGGAGGAGGTCTTCATGGCATCGATGCAAAAGTTTGTGGATATTTAGGAAGCTGGTTCTTTTCAGCCTGTTCTTTGTCACACTATGGAGTTTGGCATGCATTGGATGTCTTGGCATTCGTAGAAGCTTCTCACTGTGAGTGAATACCTTTTCCTCACGTCTGTCATCAAGAGAGCGGATGTTGGTGTATCGCTCCATTGCCTGGATTGGAGAAGTCTTCATCCCTCCAGTGATTAGTCTAAGGCCTGAATTTTGCACTTTCCCTAGACATTCTGTGTTTGTTTTAGATGCTGTGGCCCAGGCTGACATGCCATATTCAAGTACAGGTCTACTGCTTTTATGTGCGGCTTCCAGGTGAGTCTCTTATCCAACTTGACTCCTAGGTATGTTGGGTTTTCCTCGATTGGAAGTTCACTTCCATTTAGCTGCAGTTTAATCGTTTCTCGGTGATTTGACAGAGAGAAGCAGGTTGCTACTGTCTTGGAGAGGTTTATCTGTACTCCCCAATCTGATGCCCATTTACCGATGGTATTTAGCGCTGCTTGCATCCTGAGCTTCGCAGTAGGCAAATGTTCAGCAGCACACCAGGCAGCAAAATCATCAGCATGAAGAGCCCTGGAGATATGCCGGGACAGTTTCTCTGCAATATCATTTATATATATGATAAAAAGTGTGGGGGAGATAACTCCTCCTTGTGGCACACCCTGTTGTAGAGTGACGCGATGGCTCAGTTTCCCGTCAAGTTTTACTCTTGCTGTGCGGTATCGAAGAAAGTCCCGTATCCAGTTGAACATTCTCCCTTCAATTTTGCTGTTGAGCATCTTAAGGAGGAGTCCTTCTTTCCATACCTTATCAAAGGCTTTTGTCAAGTCTACAAAAACCGCCAGCACTTTCTTTTTCTCCTGAAAGGCATTTTCTACTTCCTGGGCTAGATATACTAGTTGGTCTTCGGTGCTGCGATTTTTCCTAAATGCTGACTGTGTGTTATTAAGCAGATGGTTTTTTTCCAGATGTTTCAGTAATCTTGAGTTCACCATTCTTTCCATTACTGTCATGAAATATTCTAATCCACATATATAAATTATTAGGTAAATATGAAGCCTAACAAATAAAATTAATAAAGAGAAGAGCAATGGTAAAATAACAGTGCTGTCACAAAGAATGTACTCGAAATCCCCCTTGTTTTCTGCTTCGTCTGCAAATTGTAACGCTTTCACGTTGATATAAAAGCTTACTGTTTTATTACCCGCCTTCTTCAATGAAACGTGTGCTGCATTTCTAAGAAAAACATTGAGACGTACTGCGTAATGACCTAAATTAATCCTAACATTAATTATACTGCGTTACCAAAACGAACGAACAGATGGACAAAAGGATAAAGAGAGAGGGGAGGGCTGGAAATCAGGAACGCATGCATCACGCGTGTAAGTCTACATGCACTAATTTTTTTTCAGACGGACAGTGATAAAATACACTACCCTTTCCCAGAGTTAGGTTTATAAATCATAAAAAACGCTTATTAGGAAAGATAACAATAGATGGGTTTACGGTTGAAAACATAACAGTACCCAGACAGCATATCTTCGAAACAGGAGGTAGAAAATACATATTTTGAACGCAGCCACGTAGCTCTTTTAAAGTGGGAAAATTGGGTTCCTTAGGGCTTGCTGACAAATAATATGTAAAACGTTACGCCAATAGTCCAGGAATTAATAAATTATACCCAAAATAAAATAGTGAGGCTGCCTGACAGCATGAAATCATTTCTGCTCATAAAATTTTTTATAACGTGTTTGAAAAAAACCTTACGTTACATAAATAGCCTACCATGTAAACTCCAAATTGATTGGAGCGCAACAAATGAAAGCCTAACCACGATTGGTCGAACTATAAATACTATCTTTCGTTGTTAGGGGAAACGGGAAAAGGTAACATTTTTTCAAACACTTGTCGAAACGGGGCTCATTGGTCAGACTCGCTGATATACACACTTGGGAGCGTTAGTTCGAGACCACTTGTTTAAATGATCTTGATAAAGCAACAGTGCGTTGAAGCCAGCTCATAATTGTGTTAAATAAAAGCCTGGAACATAGGCAGATGGAAATTTGTGCCAGTTTGTGCCAGAATTCATTGCTAATCAACGTATCTGTGTTATTCGTATGAATTGTGGTAAGCTTGAACCATTCAATATCTTTTAATGAAAATTGAATGTGAATTGTTGATTTATGCCTGTATATATATGTGTAGTTCAGTGGCCAACGTGAGGTAAAGCCTGTAATGCTCCAGCCTGAACAGAGGGTGTCGGAGAGAAGTAAAACGGCATGGAATGGCCAAACAGTACACTGACACCTGGATGATTGAATAGAAAGAAATAATGCTGGAATTGCAGAGGCGTAGTAACCATTAAGGATGGTAATGCTGGTATAAAGTATTTCAGATGAAGCTGACTGTTGGCCTAACGCTCTGAACGCAATGTTTGTGATGTATTGTGATCAGTGTAAAAAGAAAATATAAATTAGTTATGAAGTAGAAGGTACATCCTTCTTGATTTCAGGGACAGTGGTCTTGATGGTACTGAGCAGCACCTGGTCAGAGCTTTGCTGAATCCAGTGTCGGACAGCATACTCCTTGGTCCTTTTAGCTATCAGTGAGGTGTCTCCAGAGCCCAGAGGAGAATTCGAGCAGAGGAGTCCTTTCCTGCCGCCATCACGCCAGATAAGCTAACTTGGCCAGCTGAGCTCAACATTATGTCCCCTCATCTTGAACTGACTTTGTAAAATTAACATTAAGAGGGGAATTTACTTGTCTTAAAATCAGGAACTGTGAACATCTCCAATACTAGTCCCTAAAGACAAACTATTGAAGTCATGATGACAAATACCAACAGAGCTTGAACAAAACAAAACCAGTATTACCTCATTTTACTACTACTACACAACTGACACACATAGAACATTTGTAATAATATATGTCACTACAATATTCATATTAAATACATTCTGTACATAACTTGTAATTTAAATTGATTGTGATTCCTGGTTCCCTTGTAGTTGAATCAGGACACATATTCATTCATGCCAGTAATGAATACATATTGTTATTTGAAAGTTTATCAGTGACTCTTTTAAGATATCTTTGTAGAGTGTTATATGTATGTGAGTGTCACAGTGTTGTCAAGAGTAGTGGATTAAATTAAATTGTTTATCTGTCTGTTGTTGTGACTTACACTTCATCATACACATACCCTAGACACATAACGTAGCATCACACTATTCCAGAATAATTCTGACTGAGATATATAGATATGTGGTAGCAAGTAAGGTTATCTATAATACACTACTCTTAATAGATATAGATACCTTCACAGCTGATCTCAGTCAGTACACTAAGTTCCCTATAAGTATTTATAACATCCCACTTCACCACAATTACCTTACCCAGACAGCTCAGTAGGCTAACTGGTCGGTAGCTGGACTTGCTTGTTTTCTCCTTTTGTTTCTTTCTGATGGGAACAATGATTGCTTCTCGCCATTGATCTGGAAATTTTCCAGTACTCCATGACTGATTGAAGATTAGGAGGAGCTTGTGCCTGGCTACAGGTCCAAGGTTCTTGATCATATCATTTGTGATGCCATCTTTTCCTGGAGCTTTTCTGTTCTTTAGTTTTGTTATGGCAGCACTGAGTTCTCTCATAGTAAGGGGTGACTTCATGCAGATATCTGGGTTTTGGTGCTTCAGTTTTTCTTTTACTTCCTTACGTACTTCTTGGATCCGTGCATGTGAAAGTGATGTGGTGCTTTCTTCCTTGTAGAAATCTGCCAGGATGTTTGCTGCCATCTTTCCTGTGTGGTATTTTTCATTTTCCTTGATGACAGTCTTACAGTAGCTGGTTGTTGTTTCTTCATTTAGCACTCTTGTCAGATTCCATAGTTTGCTTGAGTCCTTTTCCATGTTGAGACTGCTAGTCTTCTGGTGCCAGCTCCTTTGGATTTCAGCTTTCTTTTGTTCATTGAAAGCTTGTTTTATGCTGTTGTGCCTCTGTGTGTTCTCTAATGTGGGATTTTGCTCCATAGTTTCCCGTGCTTTATTTAATTCACTATGGAGTTTTCCCAGGTTGTCACTCCAGTATGGTTTGTAGTCTCGTCGTTTACCTCGTGGAATTGACTTCTTTGCTGCTTGGATGATTGCCTCACTGATGATGGAGATGTTTTTATTGATGTTATTTGAGTGGGCAATGTTCTGACAGAAATTGTCAGCTTGTTCTTTAAAAAATCCCCAGTTTGCTTTTTTGAAATTCCAGCTAGGAGACATATTGATTTCTCCTGCACTTCTTATCTCAGATATCTGTAATGTGACTGGTACATGGTCGCTACCCCCAAGTTGAGTATTTACTGTTCTGGTGGTGAGTCGATGTATGTCATCTGTAGCCATAGCAAGATCTGGTGTGCTCGTTGTTTTCCATACTCTGGAATAGAACGTGGGCTTATCCTCTGGTTGGTTTATTAGAATTAGTTTATTCTCTACCATCCAATCTTCCACCTCTTCTCCTCTTGGATCTGTTGCGTTATAGCCCCAGCTGGGTGAGTGGCTATTGAAGTCACCCATAATGAGGTGTCTCGATGCTGCAAGCTTCACTTTGTGTAGCTCCAGAGTTGTGGTTGGAGGGCTGTAGCAGTTTGTGATCATTAAGTCTCCACTGGGCAGCAGTAGTTGGACTGTTATGTATTCAAGTTCGTCCTCACCAGATCTGTGTGTCTCTACTGCTGGGACTGAGGTTTTAATCAGTGTGAGGATTCCTCCCTTAGTTCTTTTTGCCCTGTCTTGGCGGAAGGATTGGTATCCACGTACAAAGAATCGTTGGGTATCTTTTAGGTGAGTTTCTTGGATGCAGATTATATCAATGTTATTTTCCCTGAGGAATTCTTGTAACTCTGGTTTCTTGTTCCTCACTCCTTCTGCATTCCATTGAGCCACTGTAAGATAGTGGGTTGGTTGGTCAGTTGCTCTACTTTGCCTTCCCCCGACCATTTGGTTGGCAAAGGCACCGGTTGCTTGGGTGGGCCCTTTCGAGGCTAGGGGCCCGGCTCCGCTCCTCCCCGGTTGTAGCTGATAGGAGCGACGCCATGACGTAAGTCGAGATTGTCACATGACTCCATACCGCAAAAGCGTGTGTGTCCTAATTTTTCCCGGTGTCTGCGCCGTAGCTAACACACTCCGTCTTCGGCAGGCCGGGTTGTGTTTGTTGTTCAGGGTTGTCTCCCATAGCCTTTCCATCTCCCGGTGGTAGCTGCAAGGCAGCAGATTGGTTTGTTTACCGAGGTTTACCTTCCCCGTGGCTAGAGCTTATAGCGACTCTTACTCGCTTGATGCACCCGTCATAGGACATATGGGGGATTTCAGTGGGGGTATCAGTGCCACCTGTTACCCCTCCCCGTCCTGCTGGGAGGACATCGCCGTTTGGTCCGCGACTGCTTATTCGTCCAGCTATGCTGACTTAATTCACAGCTGACACACCATATCTAGAGGTCGTTCCACTATCCGCCACCCGTGGACGCGCCTGGTTGGGGTCGGTCGCCCCTTTGCCAGGACTGTGCTTTGTGTGTTTCTTTGTATATTTCTTTCCAAACTTTTCGGGGGGGTGGGAGGAAGGGGGGGGGGGGGGTGGGGTGGCGGGGGGGGGGATTTGATGTATTACCTTTGTCATTAAATGTCTTACAGCCGTATTTAATGTTGTTGAATACCTTTCACATCGGTGTTTACAACAACAAAAAAACTGTCTATCCTTCCTCTCGTCTATAGGGGTCGCCTTACCCCGCCAGTCTAGTGGATTTGTTTAATTAAAGCTGCTGGGCTTCTCGCTCTTGTGCAGCCAATACCAAGTTAAAGACTCCTTGTTACTATCAACACTATAGATCTAGGCTTTTCCGCCATTCCAAAATAAGTGGAGTTGAAGTCATGAGCTGCAGTTTCTCCAGTTTGGCTTGCATTTAAAGGGTCATCACATCTAGTCCCAAGCTAGGAGGAAGAAACGCGTGGAATTCCATTCATCCCTCGCCATCCAAGGGCACTCCAAACACGCAGAGCTAAAATACTGTTCTCTGGGTAAGACAGCAATTAGGAATAATATGTACCAGACCGTGCTTCTTGGGCAGCTGAAGAGTGATGATGAACCTAACATGGGAAAGGTTCTTGGTTCGATCCCCGCAGGGGACTATGATTACAGTATTATTATCTGCTGTTATCCGTTTGCTTCACTCTACCTACCACCTACACCTTTAGTTTAAAAAAATGTATCCTTCTTAAAATGTATCTCACTGAAGCCCCGTGGATGTTCCGGGATATCTGAGGAGAAACACAAATAACAGGACTACAGTTCCCTCAGGCATGTCGTAAAGTGCGACTTCCGTGAGGTTGTGATGGCAACCTCATCAACTAAACAAATTGCTACAGAAACCACTGCAACAAGAACTGGTGAATGTTTAAGTACCGGCTTGTTGCAAGAGGGCCAGCTGTTGTGGCGGCCACATCGTCCATAAAGCATGAAGCTCTAGAGATCGGTAGCGACTTGTAAAACAGCACAGTGTTCATCCACAGAGGGCTGTGACATTTTCGTCTTTGAAGTCTTTATTGTAAGTGCACTTCTGATCCCTCCCACCCCTCACCACCAAACGCTGAATACATTAGTGAACAAAGTATTAATTTCCCTTAATACCCTGCCAGAAAGTAAAGACATCACAGCTCAAACTGACTTTGTACTTGATACTTTCAAATGCATCCACCAGCGTTTTATGATTAACTCCTTATTCGCGACCAAACTTTTCAGTAAACATTTTCGAAAACAAACTGGAAAAATGCCAGTTGCTTCTTAATAAAAGCGCCGAACATTAACATTATACACCAGGAACAAAGAGTGTTTTTTCTATTAACATGGAGGTAAAAAGAAAAAAAAGGAGGCGGGCAATATATTTTGCTATAAGTTCGGTGTTTTTTAAAAATATTTTTAACCCTTCTTTCTTTCTTCGTTCCTTTCCGAAAGCAAAAAAAAATGACTAAAAAAAAGACATCATAAGGGGGTTCCTCTCGGGAAACATTAAAAACCAAAGCGGGTTGTAAAATAACCCGCACGTACACATACACACACACACGTCCTAACTGTGGGGTTATTATTCTGTATGCATGAGAAAGTTTTACGACCCATGCAGCTTCAAAGCAGTCCGTGCCCTCAGGTGGGAACAGCATGGCGGTGAATAGCTAAGAGAGTCGTCGTTAAGAGAGGAAGCCAGGATGAAGTAGAAAAGCCGACATGAAAGGGAGCGGAGGCAGGAGAAGAGAACTAGAGGATTAATGTGTATGTGAAACACCGTATGTGTGAGAGGGGAGGCAGGAGAAATGCACACCCTTAATGCAGTGCGACAAAAATTAAATAGAAACAGGGAATTTATTATAAAAGGTAGCCTACAGGATCCCGTTACACGCCCATTGAGGCATATTGGGAATACGGTGTTAGGCCCATATTTTCTTGACCATCGGCACACTAGGGGTGATATGGTCATCACACCGGCCGCTTTAGCCTTCGCAGAGTTACTCTGGTACCCAATTCATGAGGCTGGGTCGACCCCGGAGCCGTTTGCGGTCTAAAAAAAATCCAACCTCAACAAGGGATCGAACCATGGACCACCGAGCAAGGAAGCCAGTGCGAATGTATTATGGAAATAAATAAATTATTAACAAAGGTATGTTTCAGTCACTTGTGAGAAATAAATAAGTAGAAGACCAGACAACACAAAAACAATAGAAGTGATAGGCCCACAGGTAATAGAACCCAGGACCGTCCGAACGCCCAGCTACGGGGGCGAATCCGTACTATTCTCACTGCCAACTAGGCATCACAAAAATAGTGCTTCGTGGACAGAGGTCAGTAACACAATCTCTCCACGTAACCCGGATATTTATTTATTTATTTATTTACTGTTTACAGGCCTTGGGTTTCCCCTCCTCATTTGTTTAAAGTATTATAGGACCCAAAAAAAATTTCACATGTATTTAATTCAACTCGGTTCCGGTGGAGCACGGGCGTTTACTGCAGTTGTCTAACGAGTTAAGGGACCAGTCTTTTCTGCAGTTCAATGAAATGAATCTGACTTCAGTGTCTTTGGATTCGTCACAGTGCTGTCTTCCTCTCTGCGCAGTGGTGTACTAAGGGGGGGTGCGAGGTCCGCCCCAGGTGACCGCTAAGAAGGGGGTGTCATCGGACACTATTATGACAGTAAAAGGTAGTCCCATTGCATATATTGCCGTAGGGGATTGAAGTGAGACTTCAATATACTAGGTCCAGCATCGACAAGTGCAGTGACCAGTTCCATTCCGCCTTTTCCTTCCCTAACTCAAAGGCAAGGCCAGGTACCCGCGTAGAGCTGGGTAGACTGAAGTGTGTCGACACCATGAATTGAACTTGGCACCTCCGCCACGAGAGACCAGAGTTCTAACCAGTTACTCTACTTAATATCTACTTGGAAGCATAACATATTTTATTTGTATTGAGGAGTGGAATGCCAAAGGTCGGATCCGCTCCGGGTGACTTACTTTAAGAACGCCCCTGTCTCTGAGGCACTGCCTTGCGTGTTCTAGTCTAATGCCTGTCATTGTGTAGCGTCTCTGCTTATTACACGTAAGTCAACTATTTCCATTCGTACCATCCTCAATGTTTGGTACTCTCCTACCTCAGCATCACCGCAGCGTTAAAAGATCACCCACCGACAAGCATCAAATAATTTCAACCAAAACAAAAACAACTACAAATATTGCTTCACAGACAGCCCCTGGCATCATTTTCATATTCGCTCCATATGAAGCACGGAGCAACCACTTGCAGCTAGTCCTCTCGAAGAGAAGCCTGCATCAAGAAGTCACATGATCTTACACCTCAAGAAGTCACATGATCTTACAGTGTTGTTTTCTGCTGAAATTTTTTTTTTCATTGTGAGGTTACCGACCCCCAAGTATAACCTCAACCTTGTACGACATGCTTGAGGCAGCAGTAGTCCTAATCTTTCTTTGTCCCATCAGAGCCCCCCCCCCCCCCCCCCTTTCCGGGAGACACACGGGCAGAAACAACCACTGTAAGAGCACACGAACTGCGCGACGAGGGTTCAACAGCAGTAACGACCAAATTCTCCTTGGGGAGTGGAAAAGGCGACATCCATTTATTTCACCGAAGAACGCTTGTAAGCCCATACTCCAGAAGCTTTCAGATGAAGACAAGGATTTTATGGCGATCACACCAGGGTAGCTTAAGTCAAAACTGAATCGAGAAGACTTAAAACAACGAAAGAAAAAGGAAAGAGTGTCCAAGATAGCACGTAGTTTCTTCTTCATTCGTCCACGTCACGGTGGTTTGCGTTGTGTCATGTTTACTTCGTAGCTTATATCAATCGACAAATCCGGCATCAATAACTTGCCAACGACAGCAAAATGTATCAGCCCCCATTGCGATCCGCACCTCAGGCCAGACTGACCGTGGAGGTGGATGAAACAGCTATTGTCTACTTGGGGTTCCCACCACGTCAGTGAATCAATAAGGCAAGCTTGGCAAAATGAAAAAGGTCACGTCGAAAAATATGGCACGCTCTATAAGTTTTAGAATATAACTAGAAAACGGGTTGTGTTTGCATTAGTAAACTTCACGGCAAATGGCTCAGAGTGCCTCTGAACTCTACCGGTAGGACCAAGCATTCTACTTCGTCATCAATGGCGTCTGTATAATGGCAATCCTCATCACTGACGTTAGTATAAGGGTAATCCTCACCAATGATGTTAGAATGAGGATAATCCTCACCAATGGCATTAGTAAAAGAGCAATCTTTTCAGCTGCTTGTGGTATTTTTTAACACGCTTCTGTAAAACCACATCTAAACCCGGTCCCAAAAAATGTCGTGCTGAAGTCGGATGTGCCGGCCGAAAGGCGCAGATATCGCAGCTCCGCTGTAAACAGACACAACGCAACCAACGTCCTTTTCAGGACGAACGAGGAAGAAGAAGAAACCACATCTGTTTGACCTCTAGCGCTTTCGAACTTGTTTGTAGTTGTACATGACTCTCGTCCATACGCCAAGACTGGTTCTATGTAGCAGTGAAAAATTCTTTCTTACTGTCACTTACAAAGATTTGCTACATTTAGACATATGAGAAGAGACAACCTGGAATATACAAGATTGGCGGACAAAAGCATAGAGGGCGATGAAGGTAGAAGATAATGCACAGTTTGACATGACGGCAAGGGAAGTGAATTACGCAGCTGACAAGCAGCACTGAAGACACGAGGCTGTGAAGAAACATGATCACCTACACGAGCTGAACTGGTACCTGAAGAAGACTGTGATTCGAAAACATGGCATATCACTAACAATATTACGACATAACGCGTAAGCCTTCATTAACAGATGTTTTTGGGCACACTCTCTGTATTAAGATGGCCAAATGTTACAAGCGCAGACGTATGGGAGATAATCAGGCAACACCTGAAGAGTAACTAGAGAAGACGTATGTATATGACACTGCTTCTGAAATATAACCACGCAGTGTTCACACACGTGTCCTCAGTAGAGAACAGTAAGGAAGAACTGCAAAATAAGAAACCAAAAAAAGAAGAACACCATGGGAAGCACTGAACACGTCCCTAAACAAAAATCGGCAGTGCGCACCAATTACAGTACAGCTGCGCACCAATTACAGCCCTTTGTTCCACAGGGAACAAAAAGGGTGGATGATGACTATGATTACCAACAAGACGCTGAGAATGACAAAATCCGTTAGGACCGGCAACTGTAAAAAGACGTGATCGCCCAAACCATATGCAAGGGTATCTGAAAACTAAGAATCACTTCCATCCCCCCTCCAACACCCACCCATAACTATACTTTTTTTTTTTTTTAAATTCTGATCCCTCAGCGACCTAGATGTAACCCGTGGGGCTCACAATTCTGGTAATAAAAACTGGGGTATCATATCCCTATTGATGTCGGCATCTACCCGTCGTGTTGCCCATAAATTGTCCTAATGCACAGGTGATTATACCGGCCAATACTAGCAGCAAGACGTGATGAATTGTGCTGAGGTCTTTTCAGGCTGACTATATAGCCGTCTTTTCCGACGCAGCTGGCTAGAACGGTGTCCTTTGAGAGCGGGCTTAACGCAGCTCTATTCAGAGAACCTGGCCGGTACAGGCCTAGTTTTGTGTGTTTTAAAAAAAAGGCAATGCCTTTTGGGCACGAGGGCTATAGTAGTAAACAGTCTCGCGCTTTTCAGCGATCCCCGGAATAGATTCCAATCAAAGGGAAGGGGGACACGGCACAGTGACGACTATAACAACGACGACGGCACTCAGACACGAAGACGACACCTTCGCAATTTTCCTTCTTCACTCTTACGCTCCCCTTCCCTTCCCCGACACTGGCATGTAAAAATCTTTTTCAACAATACAATCAAAAAAATAGAGGGGGGAGGAGAATCCCGAGCTATAACAGCGTTGACATAGAATTATTGCTGCTACAACAGTAGGACCTCGGGTGGTGGGGGGAAATAATCTCAAATGAACTTCCTCTCCACCGTTTTTCATGTGTGTCTTTAGGATCAGTAGCCGGGGGTGGCCGGGCGACTGCAATAAATGGAAGCTGCAACGCAAGGCAGAATGCTTGCAGCAGCCACGACTGCTTTGTTCAAAGGCAATAACTGAGCAATAACTCTCAAATCCGGAGCCCCCAGTCCGGGAAATCAATAGCTGTATACGAGCTTATGTCCAACACAACAGTGCAACAGGAACATCAAAGAGTATCGACGAAATTCGAAATATGCCAAAAACGAATACTCGTGCACACACAGAGCACCATAATACCGCGCCACACCGCCCATTCAACGTCAATGATCAAAGGCAGTTTTATTTATAACCCTTTCATGTACAACAATACTCGCGCGCCGAGTAATCTTCATGCGAATTTTTTGAACATACAAAATCGTAATTGCCGATTGAACCCGCTCTTTGATGTTTCAAAATGAACAATTTACCTAAAGTGTTTGATAAGGAAAATACGCCATTGTGATAGCATGCTTTTTTTTTAACAGCTCTGCTGTAGGCCTATATAAAAAAATTAGCTCCTTTTATCTATTATTTTTATGTATGCTGAATGTCCTACGTTGCAGCAAGAACTATCAGTATTAATATTTCAATTAAACCAGGTGAATCAGACTTAAAACACGTGAACAAAACATATGAACAATATAGTCAGGTATAAACATATTGTGACTAATCTAATACGTGAACAAAACATGAACAATATAGTCAGGTATAAACATACTGTGACTAATCTAATACGTGAACAAAACATGAACAATATAGTCAGGTATAAACATATTGTGACTAACATTCACTACTGCGTATTTTTCTGTACAATATTTAATTAATAAATTAATGCATGTTAAAAGGTTAAACAATATTACATTTTCATTCTGACAAATTTATCGAGTGTTGCAATTTATTTCCCTTTGAAGCACAGGGGCAGTAATTTCAGCAATGTTCTCTTCTTGGCAATACACTTCTTATTATTCCATCCATTCTTTTAACATTTTTGTATTTATCATTATTTCCCTTTTCGCTATTTAAGGAGTATGCGCCACCACTGAAACTGGTCTACTTGCATGAAGCCAACAACAAGCCATGTCTTTTATATTTGGAGATGCGCCCTAATATAACCGAATAGGTTGAACGGGACGCGCCTCGCCAAAACATTATATAATTTTTTTTTAAATGTGTGTGTTCTTGCAGTGGTGGTGTCTGTCGCAATAATTTTAAATAGTGAGGTTGCTAGCCTTACGCACAGCCACATGTTAGTTGCCTGATCCATCATGCCTAAGGAGGTTGTAGTTCCATTTTCTTTTTGCCTCCTCTGAACCCCCCCCCCCCCCCCCCCCCCCGGGGACTGCTATAATAGCATGCAAATTGTTTTCGCCACATACTTTATTTTCAAATAATGAGAATTGGGGGGGGCCGCCACTTTCTGTACTTCTTTTCTCTCATCCTTCATACTGTACCCATTCACTCTCACTTGTAGTTTAATGGAGCCGTCTGTAGTAATTGCCCCATGCTCAAGAAGCAGCACAAATGGAAATTATGAAGAATGATTCCTCGGTTCTGTCCACTTGATACCGGCTACTTTAGCCTCCCCTTCTACACTTGTACTGCATGTTCTCTTTGGCCGTCTCAGCTCTTCTCCCTACGGACGAGCCAACTGTATTTTCTCGTGACACGCCCCCCCCCCCCCCCCCCCCCCCCCCCCCCCCCCCCCCCCCCGCCCCGCCCCCCCCCCCCCCCCCTCTTTCCCCTCCTGTTCGAAGTTTCCACTGAAAAGGTAGAGGTAGCCCCCCACCAGATACAGCCGTAGGGTAGTGGGGTGTCAGAGACTTCACTATACTAGGTCCAGCTTCCAGAAATGAGACAAGTTCCTTTCACTGCCTTTACCTTTCCAAACTCAAGAGCGGATATTGTTTGCCATTGACATTTAATGCGCTACCAAACTGGACCTTCATTGATCTGATTATTTCAATAGGTATCACCACTTTGCGGTTCATAAATATCATAATGGAAAGTTTCTCCTCTACTGTGCTTGTAAATAACGGTAAGGTCATCTTTAAAGAAATTAAACTTCATCCGAATCATAATCAGATGTCTCTGAGAAATTGATAATCAATCTCGGCTGAATGAAGGACAAACCATCATTCGTCCAATATTCCTCTTCCTCTTGTAACACATGGATCTCACATTTCTTCCAATAATCCCCGGCTATGTTCGAGATGGCGGCTTTTGTAAGTATTTCAACATCTTTTAATTTGAACGTCCTATTTTCTGTTGCTACCTGTTCCTTAATTTTTAGCCCAGACTAATTCTATTGGGTTTAAGTGAGAATGGTAAGGAGGCAATCTTAAACATCTGTGACCATGTTCATGGATTGCCTTGTCTATGTGAAATATCTTTGTATGCTGTGTATTTTTTACAATTTCAAGTAATTCAGGCTTCAGGGACATTTCGTTGAATGGAATGTTGTTTTTGGTCAGCCAAATCTTTATTACATCTTTAGTACTTGATGAATTAGGAACTTTATCTTCTGGTGCCACAACGTTGTGATATGAAGCATTGTCCATTATCAAACACGACGGTCTATCCAATGAAGGAAGTACATGATTCACAATCCAATCTTGAAATATCTTGCCATTCATCTATGTATGATAATCCCTATTATCTGTGGATTTTGAAACAAATATGAGTTCAGTATTATTTAGAAGCCCATGATGGCTGCTTCCTGCATGTGCAATTATTAGGCGCTGTCCTTTGCTGCTTGGTACTAGTCTCTTAGTTGTTCCATCAGATGATTGCCATTCTCGTTCATTACTGTGGTGCGCATTGATCCAAGTTTCATCTAAATACACAAAATCATAACAATCTCTTCTCATTTCTCTGACCTCGCGTAAATATTTGCTTCTCATTGCAACTATATGAGGCTTCTCACAAATAAGGTTTCTACCACCAACATATTTTCTAAAAGTGAATCCCAAACTCCTAATAGTCCTCCATAGCGTAGATTTGGAAATATCAATGTCATTATTCTTTCTTAACCAAATTTTCAATTTCCTTAAAGTCACTGCCTCATTATTGTGAAATATATTGCAAATTTCTCTGCGGATCAATTCTCTGTCTAAATTATCACCACTCTTGGCCTAATTTTCGTGTGTAAAACACTGGAATTAGACATTTCAGATGCCGCTATCCAGCGGTTCAATGATCGTTTGCTTATCCCCAAGGCGTGAATAGTCCTCTTTTGTGGGTTTGAAATAGAATGATAGTTTTCCTCGAGTAGCTTCATTGCAGAAATACTTAAAAATCCTATTTGTGATTTGCTTAACCACACAATAATTTTTGTAGACACACCTCTGATTGACAATGTGTGCGTTGCACCGGATATAAACTGTTTTATGTTCAAGAAGTGCGATTTCACGCAATTTCACTCAAAAATCATGCCAAATACTTGATAAACCAAAAATGTGCAAATGAGGTCGTATAATTTACTGTAGACATTTCAATATGTGTGCGTGTGATGTGTGTTGGCAAGTAGGATTTTATATTATATCGCAAAGAGACGAACCAATGGCCGCATTTTAATGAAAAATGTAATTCATAGGGTCTATACCATTTCAAATTCACACACAAAATTTCACTTATATGCGTTATATATTCGCTGAGATATAGCATTTTGAAGTTGGGCAAAGCTAGTGAAACGTGCTATAGAGCATGACGCCACCGTGTTTCGAAGCCAGTACCTTTGCCGCGATAGGCCAGCGCTCTATCCACTCCGCCAACTGGACGCTCAAGTTTCCATTAAGCAGATCTTAAATACATCTTCCCCCGACAAAGGCTCGCCGTAATGAGAAGCTTATCTCTACAAACGGTCTCCGCTCATTTTATCTACAAACATGTTCACGGGGTGTTTTTAACGGTTTTATCAGTGTTGTGTGTACGTGTTTGTAGTCGATTTCTCTTCATCCTCTTGATAGCCATCCATTCTATCATTACCTGAGACCTGTTTCTCCCCCCCCCCCCCCCCCCTTTTTTTTAAACACTTCTTTTTGGGTAAAATACCATCATTCATTTTTCCCTTCCATTTCTTACAGAGCACGGAGCCACCATGGCAGCTAGTCTCCCCCCCCCCCCCATCTCTTGTATGAAGCTGCGCTAAAGCGTTCATGTGCGTGTGCAGTGATTGTTTATGTGGCATTGCTTTTACATGATAAGGTTGCCAGCTCCATGCACAACCTCATATTAGATGCCTGTTACGACATGCCCGAGGAAGCAGCAGTCGTAATCTTTCTTTGCTTCCTCAAAAGGGACCCCCACCCCTCGGGACAACACGGGTCTTTGGTGAAACATACTGGTTCTTGATTCCCACTACCGTATGCTGACAGCTGATATAGTTACATGAATAATAATTATCATTAGATAATGGACGTCCAAAAAGATAAAGACTTTCATAAATGAAAAGAATGAAGTGGTATGGGACCCAAAGATGCAGCAATAGAGAATGCAGTCAGCGACTCATAGCTTGACGCTTGCGTCAGAGTCAGCGAACCAGAGCTGACCAAGACCCTACTCCACCTCCACGTGGTGGTTCTGGAAACAGGCTGCATCACTGCAGTCTGGCTGAGAGAGTAGGGATCGAAGAGGGAAGGCAAACCCGGTCCCCAAAAATGCAGTGCTGAAGTCGGATGTGCCGGCCGAAAGGCGCAGATATCGCAGCTCCAGCGTAAACAGACACAACGCAACCAACGTCCTTGTCAGGACGAACGAGGAAGAAGGAAGAAGAAGAAGTATGACAAGTTCACTAATATGGAACTGATGACACAAACCAGCTGAACAAAATATGACAAGAAGAAGCTGGCGCTGGATAGGACACACACTGAGGAAACCTGCTGATAGCAATACAAGACAGTCCTTGTTCTGTAATCACCAGTAATAGTGGTAGAGGGAGGACCAGGACTGCTGCTGATATACAACAGATGAGAGAATACTCATATTCTTATTATTTCCTAGTCCACATCCTGGCTACCTACTACCGACTAAATGAAATGTGATAAATACTGGGGTCACCATATTATTTTTTTTTTTAAAGGAGGACATTTTCTGATTTATTTATTTTTTTACTAAAAGGGGGGACACAAAAGGAGGAAGCTTTGTAAGAAAAGGAGGACATATTAATTTCACTAATTTAATACATTTATGGAAAGAGTCGTGATAAACTATAGGCCTATAGAAATACTTCAACAACATTTTTTAAATATTCATAAAATGTAGCCTACATTTTAATAATTTTTCCATCAAGCATTATTTTTTTCAACATCACTAAATATTCAGTCTTTAACATTGTACTTTTCACTTGACATTATTTTTCTCAGTAAGTCTGAATTTCCAACTAAATACTCATGGGACTCTGTACATGAAACATTCTTATAATTGTATTGAGCTTGTAATATTCCTTTAATACATTCAACAGTGAATCGGTTTCTGTCCTTTGCCCACTGATTTTCCTTAAAAGAAAAAAAGCCGGTCACTATCAGCATTATGTCCTGGAACAGCAAGAAAATACTGAGCAATGAGCAGTAGTTCAGTAACTCTACATTTCTTTATTGTTCTAAGAATGTGGTCCACTTTTCATGTGCCAGCAATTCAATAAAAGTATAATCATTCAGATTATAGTTTTACTTACTCAATGAACAACAAGAATAAAACTAAAATATCAGTCGACTGATGTTAGTTGTGTCAAAGGCCAAAGTAGAATAAGTAATGATGGATACCAGCCACTCTGAATTTTGAAAAAAAAAATAAAAGAAACCTAGATATCGACGGGCTATGTTTTCACTACTTTGGTCGATTTTTTGGCTACTTTGGTTGATTTTTGGACTATTTTGGCCGAAATCTAAGTGGCGTTTTTCAACTAATAACGGAAAATGACACCTAGACGGGACCAAAAAACCTAGATCTAGGTGAATCCACCTTGGGGTGGTAAAGCTGATGGATACCTTCTATCAAATCTGAACGGATGTCAACATGGCCAGATTTCACCAAATTTCTTTTGTGTGTGTCAAATAAAAAAAACTTTTTTTTAGCTCGTCTAATGCTCCTCAAAAACAAGCTGCAATGCTGGCTCCTCGTTCAAAATGGAGTCAGATGAGAAATGATGAATTTTTTTTTTCCTTTCAAGTAATTAGCTGATGGATGAAACTTCAAGTAGATCACAAGTGTGATACAAATGGACTAGCAATCTTTAACCCAAAAAAAGATTAAATAAATACCCCCCTAGCTAACATAAAGAATGGCTTTATTAAGAATCAAATCAAGATGCTTAAAGAGAAAACGTGCGACTGACAAAACAATCAAGTCTGAGTTTGATTGTGCACACGTTTATGATCATTTCTTGATCTTTTGCATGTATTCGAAAATTCTGATATCAGCGAGATACTCAGTTGTGGTTTCACTGGCTTGTGAATGCTATTTGTTGATTAAAACTAATGAAAGTGTGAGATTCTATGCTTCAGCAGAAAAGTCGAAAACATTTTTTTACCCCTTTATGATAAAACTGCAATTTTTCATTTCTTATGAATTTGTCTTGTTTGTGCTGGACAAAGGGTGGAGAATTTCACTAAACGGCTTCACGGCAGGGCTGGGACAAACATTCTAACCTGCACCAAAAAGCAGTGATGGGGTCTAAATTTCAGTAATCATTTGAATTCAAAGCATCCATGGTTAAGATCTTGAGTGCCATGGTGAAGAAAAAATGTCCTTGTTTTAGTGCAATGTGTACTTGCCCAAATCTTTTCTCTCAAGTCCTACTGAAGCACAATATACTAACATATTCCTCCCTATATCTGTTCATAACAAATCTCTCCCTTTAACTGTCTGTACTTACTTACTTACTTAGTCGTTCCCCTTCTACCGTGAGGTGTAGAGGTTTGGAAGAGAGAGCGCCAGACCATTCTATCAGCTGTCTTCTTCCTGGCCTGGTTCCATTCTAGTCCTCGGTCCTTCAAAAACAATGTTTCCTCCAGCGGACTCTGGTTCAAAATGGAGGTCTGGATCCCTGGCTTTTTTTTTTCCCATGCTAATTCGTGGTAGCCGATTTACTCCCAATTCTGCAGAATGGCCAAACCTCTTAGTTAAAATCTGCAGCGGATGGGATTTTAGGCCTTGATTTTTTTTTTGTTACTTCAACCACTTTCCTCAGAAGTCAGTTTGAGGTTGTGGATCTGGCTTTTGTGGGATGAGTCAACTCTGACTCGCATCCATATGTCAAGACTGGGATAAAGCGGATACAGCCATTTCGTTTTTTACCAACCTCTTTCTTTGAGTCCACTGATTTATGGCCTGACAAAGTCTAATGCTTTTCGAGTGGCCAACTCTTCTTTGATGCCTCCCTTTCGGTCTATAATAGCTCCGAGAATTTAAAGTGGTCGACCTGCTCCAGGACCTGTTCTCCCAACTTAATCTGATGTTTTCTTTCTTCTCGTGATATCACCATGGATTTTGTTTTAGAGCTGCTTATGACCATCCCTCTCTTCTCCAGCTCTTCCTTCCAGACTTGCAGGTTGGATGGAGATGTGCCTCTGATTTAGCAAAAACATCATCAAAATGATTCCAGCTCCGAAAAGTCGAAAAACATTTTTTTATCCTTTACCCCATGAATAAAACTTTCTTGTTCTCAGCATCTTTACATGCCTTTTGACAAGTAAGGAGTTATGAAGATTTTCAAAAAAGGTGATTAGGATATCAATTTGTCTTGTTTGTGCTGGACAAGGGTGGAGAATTTTACTAAACGGCTTCACGGCAGGGCTGGGACAAACATTCTAACCTGCACCAAAAAGCAGTGATGGGGTCTAAATTTCAGTAATCATTTGAATTCAAAAGGATCTCACTGGTTAAGATCTTGAGGGCCCACTCAGCTGTCTGAGTGTGAAGATTATGTCCTTGTACTTCGGTTTGCTCAATGTGTACTTGCCCAAATCTTTTCTCTCAAGTCCTACTGAAGCACAATATACTAACATATTCCTCCCTATATCTGTTCATAACAAATCTCTCCCTTTAACTGTCTGTACCCGGTATATAATTCTCTACAATTCCCTAGGTTTTCAACTTTCTTTATTCCCAGTTTAGGTGCTGAGATATAGTCAGATCTTCAGTACGGTATAAAGGAAGTTATTTTACTATTCAATTAATCTGGTAGCATATCATCAGCATCATCTGCCATCTTCACATCAAAGGTTGGCAGCAACTGATCTCCAACGTCTTCTGTCTCATGCCTTCCCACTTGCATTGCTGTCTTCCTGTTTGCCTTTAACTGTTTTTTCAGCAAGGTTTAATACCTTTTTACACTGCCAAAATATTGTGATTCTACATCCTTTAGTGGTGTTTCTTCAAGTTCAATCTTGTTATCATTTCTTGCATTTATTCTCATAATCTTTGTCTTTTCCCTGTGTATTTTACCCACTTGTGACCTCTCATCAAGAATTTTCATTTTCTCTTGCATCTGATTATGGTTATGGGACAGAAGAGCCAAGTCATCTGCAAAATCTAGATCATCAAGCTGTTTAGTCAGATTCCACTGGATTCCATTTCTGTTGGGTGATGTCGATGTTTTCATAACCCAATCTATTGCTAGTAAGAAAAGAAACGGAGACAAGAGGCATCCCTGTCTCACTCCCGTTCTTATCCTAAACGGTTCTGTAAGTTGTCCTTCATGAAGAACTCTGCATGTCATGTCTTCATAGGTCTTCCTTATTGAGTTAATGATCTTCATGGGAACTCCATAATGCCTCATCAGTTTCCAAAGTGATTCTCTGTCTACACTGTCAAAAGCCTTTTTTGTAGTCCACGAATCTGTTGTAAAGCGGTGAATTCCATTCCAGACTTTGTTCAACTATTATTCTCAATGTGGCTATCTGGTCTGTACAGGATCACATATCTTGGTAGTAATATAGACAAAGTTGGAGGGACAGACAATGATATCAAAATAAGAATACAAAAAGCAAGAGGAGTTTTCATTGCAGTGGGAAACATATGGAAAACAAGAGAAATCAAGTCCAACATGAAAATAAGAATCTTCAACTCAAATGTCAAGTCAGTCCTATTGTATGGCTCTGAGACATGGAGAGCAACAAAAACAACAACTAAAACGCTACAGACTTTTATAAACGGGTGCTTGCGTAGAATAGAAGGACTGAAATGGTATGACAAAGTCACAAATGTGGAATTGATGACAAGAACCAGACAAGTGCCAGTGGAACAAGAGCTGATAAGAAGACGCTGGCGATGGATAGGACACACATTGAGGAAACCTGTTGATAGGTTTACAAGGCAGTCCTTGTTCTGGAATCCACAGGGAAAGAGAGGCAGAGGTAGAACAAAAAATACATGGAGAAGAGAGCTGGATACAAAGGTGAAAATGATGAGGAAAACGGAAAGAACTTGAGCGGATGGTACGGGACAGGAAGATTTGGCATGTGTTTGTTAAGGCCTATGCTCCCCGGGAGCTAAAGGGTATTGATTGATTGATTGAAAATATTGTAACTTTGATCTCCTTCATTGCTTATGTTTTTGTTCCTTGCTTTTCTAAGACCTCTATGTACCCTTCTGTTTTCATGACATGCACCCTATTCTTTTATATACACACATCTCAAGGGCCTCAGTTCTATCTTCTAACTGCTTGTTCACTGTGCATGTTTTCTACACCATACAGTAATGTAGAATTTATATATATATAACACTTATTGACTCTCAGTTCAAATTTGTGAGTTATCTATTTAGATCTCTCATGTTGTTAAATGTAGCTTTGGTCATTTCTATTCTCTTCTTGCTTTCTGTTTCACATCTGCTATTATATGTCCAAGATATGTGAAACTCTTTGACTTGTTCCAGTATCTTCCCATTTATTATTTTTTGTAACACTGGCTTATAATCTGCTTTAATAGTTCTTGTAATTCCTATTCATTTTTCAGCTAACAAAACTCTTTATCATCTGCATATCTAAGGTTGTTTACTGACATCCCACTGATGTTCAGTCCCGGAATTCCCTGCATGTGTTTGAAATTCTTTTCTATGAAGATATTAAATAGGCAGGGTAAGCAACCTTATCTCACATCTCTTTTTATGTCTATAGACGGTTGTAAGTATTTCCTGCCAGATCTTACTGTCGATGTTTGTTCTTAATAAAGGTAACTGAGTACAGGCATACCTCGCTTTATTGCGCTTCGCAGATATTGCGCTTTTTTTCTTCAAATTATTCATGTTTATTTATTAGAATGTGCCTTCTTCTTCCGATAGATTTTGGCTCTCCACCAGCAAAAAGATTACGATCCCTGAAGGCTCAGATGATGAAGATTAGCATACTTTTCTAACAATAAAGTATTTTTTATTTTACAGTACAGTTTTTTTTTTTTGGACCTAGTGCTATTGCGCACTTAATAGCCATTATATAAACATGATTTTAGGCTTTTATATGCACTAGGAAGCCAAAAAAATGGTTATGACCCACTTTAGTGGTATTTGCTTTATTGCGGTGGTCTGGAACCGAACCAGCAATATCTCCGAGGTATGCCTGTATTCTTATGTCTTTACCATCAATAGCTATTTTATTCTAAGCATCCAGTTAAATTACCATGATGTCAAAAGCCTTTTTACAGTCAACAAAGCACATAAAATACTTTGCATTTCTATATTTTTTCTTCTAATATTCTTACACAAAATATTGCTTCTTTTGTTCTTCCTGAGCTTCATTGTCTACCCTACTTTTTATTCTCTCCGGTATGGTTCTGGGCAATATTTTAATTGTGTGACTCGCCAGACTGCTTGTTCTAGAGTATGCAACTATTACAAAATGGAATAAATTGCTTTAATATATTTATGTTTAAAATCCTCTTTTGGAAATAGTAATATCAGATCATTTATTATGACATCTCTTACTTAAATAAATCTTACAATTAAATTTACAGAAGAAAGTAAAGGCGAAGATAGTCCAGCAGACATGCAGCAGGGGAGTGAAGCGTTAGAGACTTCAGTGTACTAGGTCCAGCATTTTTTTTTTAGGTGGGGTGACCAGTTCCTGTTCTCGCTGCATTTGTGTTCATAACTAAAGAGCAGACGTAGGTACCCATTTACACATTTTGACCCACCAACTTCACCGGAAGAAAATACCTACTTAAAACTACAAATAATACAGAAGTTACATTTTCATAAATTAAAAATTATATTATCCACATTAAGCACTGGCTTTTAACAAGAAAATAAAAATTGTTTTATAAAATGCATGACAGGTGATCTCTACAACCCTGCTGGATTGTCATTTATCATTTAAAGTGAAGGCTCTTGTCATAAATAAACAAGACGCAATTTCAATAAGCCATGTATACTAAAAGACGTAAGGTATCTGCATGAATTTGTCTTGTATCTTTTTCTTTTGGCTTTTGCCTGTCTGGGGCAAGACACATTGCTTTCAACCTGGACTAAATTCTGTTGGTTATATCAGAGCGCAATTATCAATAATAAAAAAACAAACAGAACTTTGTCAACTCTAGTACAGCGTTGATAAATATTAATCCCTGAAAAGAACTACTAGGGTTTTATCAGGCAGAATGGTGAAGACCTGAAAAGAGCTAATCCCGAAAAGGATGCTAGCATTTGCAGCATTGATGAGTCTAAATGTGCTTTAGATTGTGCATTACAAATACAGTGCTGAAGTGTCACCTAATTAACTGCTCTTACTGCACACTTCACTGCACTGACACATGACTCCAACAGTCTTTCAATTTTTTTAAACCACCATTTACCGTGCATCCTAGCAATCATAAACGATTTGTAGAAATGTTCATGAGTATTAATTTATAATACCACAATAAATGTGGCGTTATAAGAAATATTCAGATATAAATTAACACTACAACAAACTATATAAAATTATGTCTGGGATGAAATTAAGACAGTGGGACATGTTTTTCGATGTCATCCAAATAAATCACCAATGTCGTTAGGGTCAGCGTTATGGTTAGGATTCCTAAACATGAAGTCTAGTTGCCAAAATGACATGACAAAGGTAAGCAGGCTGCCAGTGAAGTGCTGGGTTATCATTCATCACCAAATCTGGCTGTGGAAATCAACTACCATTGCAGTAGCAGCACCAGTCCCTCAACACAATATTCTATCAATTATGGGGTTGGACATACAAAAGAATTTTCTATGAGCAGTGCTTAGAGACATTAGTATATCTGTAGGCCTACATAGGACTGAAATGAAGAATGGTGGGAAGTGTGTTTCCCTTAAAAAAGTAAGAATTCAAGACGAAGTAATAAGGGTTTGGAATTCTCACCCTAACCCTTATGACATGGGTGATTAATTTTGATGTCATCAAAGAACACAATCAGCTGTTCTTTATTTCAACTGAAATTTAGGCTATTAATACACTGAGTTGTCATTAGCAGCAGTTTAACTCATTTTACACAAAATCTGGAAGGTTATTTAACAGTATCATCTATCAAGTCATTCATGTTTTTGCAACTGCACTACATTTATTCAGCTGTTAGCTTCACAACTTTTCATTCATTTGTAAAATACTATACCGCTGATATACTTGGTGCTTACTAGAACAATCCGTTTATTAGGCTATGGCTTTTGAAATATAAAATTGTGCGGATCGCAATGGGAAGGCAAACCCGGTCCCTAAAAAATGCAGTGCTGAAGTCGGATGTGTCGACCGAAAGGTGCAGATATCACAGCTTAGGCGTAAACAGACACAACGCAACCACCGTCCTTTTCAGGGCGAACGAGGAAGAAGAAGAAATATAAAATTAAACAAAATGAGTTTCTAAGAAAATAAATGTGCATCATGTGACGATCCACATACGTCTAATTACGAATTATAACTCTCGAATATCATTAACCTATCATAAAACATATTTTCATCAACATAGGGCGGGCTACTATATCCAATTAACCACAACGGGTCAAAATAAATGTTTACCTGCATATTCGTTATGCCAATCTCATCATTGCTGAGCCATCGCAATCGAGCAGATAAATCCTGGGATGCCTGTTGAATCACTACACCACCCATATCCCCTGGGTTCACTGCTTCTTGCCGTGTATCTGTTAAATATCCCTCTTCATCTTCTAAATCTGACGCTGAAAAATCGCTCTTTTCTTCTTGCGGTGATGGGTTCAAATCAATATTTCTAAGATGTATTCTTTTTCCGTGATTAGCCGATGGGTCTAGCCATTGTGGAGTATCCGATAGTACCGAATAAGTATGATTTAAAAGCACAGCCAAAATAAGTATAACACACTGATGACAAACATGAACCCCAAGCTTGAGACTTATGTGCCGTCTCCGACTTGGATTTGTCGCCATATTTAGCAACGCCAGTGTGAAAACAAGTCACACAACAATAAATTACTTCATATAAGAGGTAACTTTGATTAGTAATCCGTGTGCACAATAATCAGTTGGATATTTTAAGTCGATCCAGTCGTCTGCAAACATGCAGTGGAAAGCAAATCCAGAATACATCCATCATCTTCACACCATCGACTGAGAGAACTGAGTGATGATACCAACAGCTCTGCACCTCTTATTATGCGAGTATCTTGCCAGGTCTCGCGAGAAATCACGAAAAGCAGCCAAAATGAATTAGAGCCAAATCGATTATCCTTTTTATGACTCCACCATTTCGACAAATGGGAGGATGGCCTAAATCATAATAATTTACTTTATTTAATGTATTTTGTAAAAATTAATAATCAAGAAGTCACTGATTGGTTAATACCATAACCGGCAGCATTGATATTATTTCTTACTGCTAGACCGTGTTGTCTCTAATTTGGCTTTCGCAGGGGTCAAACATAAGCGGTTTGCTCACCAAAACTTTTCCTTTATACTCACACTAGTGATTTAACTAATTTTCCTTTTGAGATTTAATAAAGCTGTTAACGTCCTGAGATTAACATTTAGTTTTAAGTAAGTTAACAATGTTTTTATTCGTGTGCGCTTGATGGTGTTGATTATGTAAAAATATGATTAGTAGACAGTCGTTACTGAAAGGCTGTGTATTATTGATTTTCTATTCTTTCTTTCTTTAATTGGGTACCTGACTTTTCTCACGAGTTAGGGAAGAAAAAGACAGCGAGGAATAGAACTGGTCATACCCACGTCTCGATGCTGGACCTAATATAGTGAAGTCTCTAACATTTCACTCCCCTACGGTATTGTATGCTATGTGACTGCCTTTACCTTTTTTTTACATACTTTTCACACAGTATCGCTCCTTGTCTTCGTCTACACGTGCATTCTCTTCGAGTTCTGCTTACAAGGTTTGTCTCTATAAACTGCATATATTTTTTTAACCCTAAACATTGTGGAGTCCCGGATGTCTCACAATTTGCATTTGCAAATACCAAAAATCATTTGCTTGTGGGTGTGGCTGCGAGTGTGTTTGTTTATGTACTCACACACACACACACACACATATATATATATATATATATATATATATATATATATATATATATATATATATATATATATATATATACATACATACATACATACATATATATATATATATATATATATATATATATATATATATTATATATATATATATATATATATATATATAATATATATTATATATATATATATACCGTATATATACCGTATATATACCGTATATATACCGTATATATACCGTATATATATATATATATACAGTGCCGGTGCCAGGCTATTTTGCGCCCTTCTTCTTTGATCCCTAGCCGCTGACTGTCAAAGCAGTCAGTGGCCATCACGCCTGGTGGCGTTTTGTAGGGCAACAACAAATTGCTTCCACTTCGTTCGGTCGGCGGCCATCCTTCGTACAGTGCCCCAACTCTTGTTCATTCTTTGCATCTCAGCCTCCACAGTTCTCCGCCAACGAATAAGAAAGTTGGTAAAGATATTACCATGCATTAGCAACATAGTAAGACTGTAACAAACCGATCCATGTGCTATTGAAATTGTGACTACTGTAGCATTTTCATTTACATGACAAAATTGATATCCCCAGTGTGGTGATATGAGAGGTTATTGGTGTTACTCCTAAGTGTACACAGAGTGAGGTCAAGCTGTGTAAGTCCCTGAGTCTAATTGTTGATGATGGTGTATTCTCAGGGTACCTATCCGCTACCTCTCTGAGATCTCACTCTGGGAAATATTTTCTGAGTATGTTATATGGCTACGTGTCTAGGGTAATTTAGATGTAGTGATGTGTCAATAAAAACAAACACAACTGTAACTCAATATAATTGAATTAAGTAAGACTGTGTGTAAATTTATTTAGTTATATTACAATTTTAATATTCCTGAACCTCAATTTTCTGGAACAGGAATTTTCAACTCAAAAGAAAGGTTTCTTTATGTACAAGTTTAAATAAATATGGTGGACATCCTGTTCATAAAATGATATATCTAAAATGTCAATATGTTTGTACTCCCTACTGGGATTATGTTAACACTGGATAAGAATTCTGTCAATGATTGGAGGGTTAGTGTGTGTCATCATGCCCCCCTTTAATTTCTTGTATTTTAGTGGAATGATAAGGATGAGTCCTCAAGTGCCAATGCTAATGAACTTATCTTAAAACCTGTCTGTGATGGTGGCTTGAGAATCCGCAAGAACAACCAATGTTTCAAAGTTCCCCTGGATACTGAGGTGGCAGGAAGCTTGCAGTTATATGAGAAGCTCTCTCTGAGCCCACAAGTGCTGAATTTTCAGGGGTTATGTCACTTTTCAATTTGGCAATTCAACCCTGAAATAAGAAGGTTATGTTCCCCTCTTTATATCATATCTATAATATCATTCCACAATTTTATCAATAATACATTCAAAAGGAGGATCAGCTAAGTGTGCCAACCAATTGCACCAAACCCTAATTTTTGTTTGACCATTTTCCTCCAGTGTTTTCATACTGTTCCCATATGGCTGCAATGCCACTAACCCCTTACGCATTGTTTTTCTTCCATAGAATCAGATGGGGTATACAATGTTCTTCTTGTGACCTATTAAATATTTTGTTCAAATATCCCATGTAGGTTTTCATGGGTTATATGAACGCTAATGCTCTGCAGAAAACTGCTAGTAGCTTTTGGACTGACAGTCGTAATATTTTATGGCAATATTCAAACATTTTTACACACTTTATTTCACTTTCCCAATAAATCTGCTTTAGGCACATTCCTACTTGGTTGTCGTAATCTCTTCCAATAGGCAATGTTGAACAACACAAAATTATGGCGCACTATCTGTGTGGCCTGTACATGCTAATAAAATATCAATAAACTTATTTATCTTACCGCAAGTAAAAAATAAAACACACAATCACAAGATTGACTGGCGGTTAATGGTACAGTTTAGACCGCTATCGTCCAGACGGCAAAGGCATTCAACCTCAATGCTTTTCATCTGATCTCAATCTGGCTGTGGTTTTAATTTTTCTCAAATGGCGTACTATGCCGGCAGCTAGTTAATTTTATTTCCCCCTCCTAAACTACAATTAACCAATCTGAAACACGTTTAGAAAATTTAACTGTTCCGAAGGCTATCAAGTTGAGCAGTTCAGAAGTGTGTTTGTTTGTCTGTCCCAAGTTTATTTATACAATATCTTTGTTATTAATGGGACGATTTTCAATATTGAAAGTGGTTATTAAACAGACAACTGTCCTCTATCTTCCTATATAGTTTCTTTTATATAAAGAGACTTGTTGTTCGCTGATGATGCTGCAGTCGTCACTCAAAGCCAACAGGAGCTTCAGAGCTCGATGAATCGCTTCTCTAAAGCATGCAAGGACTTTGGCCTCACAATAAGTCTAAAGAAAACGAATGTGCTGAGTCAGGATGTGGATGCTGCACCAGTTATCACTATCGATAACTATGAATTGGCAGTGGTGCACCACTTCACATACCTAGGGTCTACCATCAATGACAAACTCTCACTGGATACAGAAATCGACAGCCGCATTGGCAAAGCTGCAGCTACCTTTGCCTGCCTCACATCGCGTGTTTGGGGAAACTCTAAACTCACAATGAAGACCAAAGCTGCGGTATATAATGCCTGCGTCACCAGCACACTCCTATATGGCAGCGAGACCTGGACGACCTATGCTAAGCAAGAAAGAAGGCTCAATACCTTCCATTTGCGGTGTCTACGCCGCATCCTCGGCATCTCATGGAAAGATAAAGTGACAAATGTCGAGGTGTTGTCACGTGCTGGCCTTCAAAGTATGTATACGCTTCTTAGACAGCGCAGACTTCGCTGGCTTGGCCATGTTCGCCGCATGGAAGATGGTCGCATCCCAAAAGATATCTTCTACGGGACAATTAGCAGATGGCAAGAGAACAGTTGGGCGACCACAGCTGAGGTTCAAAGATGTGTGCAAGAGAGATATGAGGGCACTGGACATGGATCCAGCAACATGGGAGGATGAAGCTGCCGATCGCACTAAGTGGCGATGCTATTTACGGCGCCACCTCAGATTGGGCGAAGAGAGGCTCACACAAGAAGCAGAGGTGAGGAGAAAACGTCGAAAGGAGCACCAGGAAGATAAGCAGCCGAGGGCTGTCACCTCAGGGGCGCATTCCCATAGTCAGTTATGACTGAAGGGGCTATTATTATTATTATTACTAGTTTCTTTTAATTATTTGTCCCCGTTTTCATATGTGTAATTTTTTTGTAATTATTTGCTCCTTTCACTAAACCAAACTATTAGTAAAATAAATGTTTCTAAGGCCAGATAATTTATTATAAAGGAAATTCTTATGTTGTTATATTTAACAATATTAACGCTACAATTCAAGACATCCCTTTTATTTAAACCCTCTTTAATTATAAAGAAATACATTATCTAAGTTTTTCCAAACACACCGATTTGGCTTGCTTCCATTTTAAACCACCTCCCCTCTCCCCTATTAAGACGTGGTACCATGTTGGTTCTGGTGTTAAAGTGTAAGATGTAGGTGTCTTCTCTGATTTAGGATGTTGCTGTGTATGTGGTAGTGGAACAGTTCAATGGGTTATCACACAGGCAACATGACGTGTAGAGTCATAGAAAGGGTAACTTCGTTGTATAAGTTTCTTTCATTTATTGCACGCCACAAAACAGTCATGATACTTATGACATCAACATGGTTAACGAGTTCAGCAAGATGATATGGCACATTGAAAACAATTTCTGTAGTCAGCAATGATAGCTGTTGTATATATGCGTCATAAGACATCACAGTTCAATAGATTCAGAAATTCATCAATCATCGAGTGCTAGTTCGTGAAGCTGTATAAATAATAATAATTTCTATAACTTCTGCAACAGTGTCAGCTACAGATCTTCAATGTTCATAAACAATAATAAATGCTCCCATTCTGATGCTAGCAGATCAGTTGTATACAATAAGTCCGTTCACTGTCTGCACGTGAATAGCATACATGGGCTACAGGTCAGCTCGACCTTTATAATGTTCCTAAGTCTAACCATCTGACTTGGACGTGATCTCTGATATAACGAATCCTGGAACACAGACAACAGTCTTGTTGGTCTAGAGCGACCCATATATATTTAACTAGTTCAGGTATACAGATACTGGTGACTTAATCCTAGTCAAAGTACCTCTCCATTTTGCATCACACAGGCGAGCAAATAGGCGACAAAATGACGAACCTCTAGACGATAGCATAAAGTTCGATACAAGAGGAATTACCTTATTTCGGAAAATCAACCATGAACATATGCCTCCAGGCAGGCTGCATAATACTGGGAAATAGTCTAGTTAGCTAACTAACTCACTAAGACACTGTATTTCCCTCAGAGAATCACAAGACGCAGTTGCGTCTGCTCGCTTCTTAAACCATTTCTAAACTGCCCCAACTGGGCGGAACACACAGAACGAACTCCCGGTTTGACATGCGCAGAACGACAATCTCTGAGTTGCCGTTAACAATAAGACGATTCGAAGAACATTCGAGATAAAAGTCTTACACAGTCGCGCCTTTTATGGTCATGAAAAGAAGCGTTAAGAAAGGTTTCAGACATCTACCATAGTTGACTGATACTACCAAATAAGGAGATGTGGTCACGCTTCGTTCAAGAAATTATAGACCGAACGTGTCTCTATACAAGAGAAGGCAACTCCTAACAAATTGTAGTCTCGATAACTCGGATTATGTCCCTTTGACCATAGAAAACATAATACACACTTCAGTCAAAAAAATGATCATACATATGAAAAAATGTTTATACAAACGAAAAATAATAATGATCCGTGCGTAACATTACCGCACCCTCCCTGGAAAAAAAAAAATGGGACATTTTTTTTTTTTTAAATCCTGGAGCCGGAAAAAATCTAGGCTCCTAACGCACGTATGATGCGTGGATATATATACCTAACAAATTAGCTCAACGCATGGAGCGACACTGAGATCATATCTCAGATCCTTAGAGAAAAAATTTATCTAAGTATACGCTGATATATTCCAGGGAGGTGCCACCAACACACGCCACAATGATGGCAACAACATAATGACAATCAAATTATACTCATACCAATATATGAAATTAAATATATTATGTGTTATCATACAATGTGTTGCAAATAGCGGTGTAATTTACTAATATACCGCACTATATTATTACATTATATAAAGTAACAGTAATTAATAAGTAATACATGTGTTGCTCTTCGGTGACATAAAACATTCAATAGAAGAAGATGTGGACATCATCCGCTCCCAATGTAGGACAGGACTTGATATCCTCAAAGTTCCACAATGGACATAAACTCGCAGACTTCAATGATGTGCTGCGAAAATATCAATAACACAAATCTTAAAGACAACTGGTAAATTTCTTAATACAATCCTGAAAATAATTTATTTAAATGTGGCCGAGTGATCTTTTGGCCCGTATATCACTAACTAAGCCTTCTTAGATAATTACATGGTACAATGTTATAAATTTCCCTCAAAAAAAAAAAAGTGAGACAAAATCTACTAACATGTCATTATAACATTGGACTGTATATCAGGAAATATATATATATGACAGAAGAATCATGTGGAATCGTGTGGACATCTGGACAGAATGTCTGCCATTACATTATCCGAACCACGGATAGCTCTAACCGAGAAATGAAATGGTTGAAGAGCTATGGCATAACGAGTGGACCTCGAGCTCTTCAAGTTTTTGCTCTGAATAGCAGTAAGCGCTTTCTGGTCGGTTTCCACAATGAAATGTGCGCCTAGAAGAAATCTTTGTAACTTCAGAATAGACCATACCATAGCCAATAACTCACGGTCTAAAACCGAGTAATTCTTTTCTGCAGCGTTTAATTTCCTAGAGATATACATCACCGGATGCAAAGTATCAGAATACTCCTGCATTAGTGCTGCCCCAATCCCTGTTGACGAGGCGTCACTTCGAAGAACAAAAGTCTTCTCAATAGTAGGTAACTTAAGAATAGGTGGAGATGAAAATAGGGCTTTAACCTGGTCCAATGAGGATTGACATTCTTTAGACCAGCGGATCAGATTAGGCGACCCTTTCTTCAATAAAGTAGAAAGCGGTGCCATAATGGAGGACAGATTCGGAATGAATCGTCCGTAGAATTGAATCAAACCTAATAGACTCCTTACTTGTTTCTTCGTCTTAGGGACCGAAATGTTAAGTATTTTTGAAACATTGTGGTCCTCTGTCTTTAAAAGACCATGACCAACCCGATGACCTAGGAAAGAAATCTCGCTAAATCCTATAAAGGCTTTAGAGGGTTTTGCAGTCAAGTTATACTCGCGAAGAGTAGACAGTAATTCGTATAAACCCAAATAATGATCTTCCCAAGAATCACTGAATAGACAGATATCATCTAGGTATGCTATGACATCTGTACGATATGCGAGAATTCGCCGCATCATGCGTACGAATGTAGCAGGGGCGTTCATAAGACCAAAAGGCATGAAATTCCATTGGAATAAACCCCTAGGTGTAGAAAAAGCTGTAAAAGGTTTGGCACGTTCAGTTAGCGGGACTTGCCAATAACCTTTAGACAAATCTAGTTTGGTAAAGAATCTAGAATTAGAAAGTTTATTGAGTAGCTCTTCTAATGAAGGCATAGGTTCAGCATCGAACTTCGTAACTTGGTTCAATTTGCGATAATCTACGCAAATGCGAATGTTATTATTATCCTTCTTTCGAACAATAACCATAGACGAAGAGTATGCTGAAGTGGATGGTTCAATGATTTCCAAACGTATCATTTCATCCAACTCTTTTTCGACTTGAGACTGGAAATGGATAGGTATTGGATATGGTCTGACTCTGATAGGATTGTGATCAGTTAGCACAATGTCATGTTCTATGACATGTGTGTGTCCCGGGATGTCTGTAAGAACATCCTGAAATGTTTGCAACATCGAAGAAACTTGTCGATGTTCCTCAGCGGAAAGATTTGGAGAAACGGTCACGTTTTTCCAAGATTCCGTAGAATAAAGTGGGACCATAGAAAGAGGAAGATTGACATCAGAAAAAGTAGTTTCCTCATCCTGTATAACTGACAGAGATGAGTACTGACCATGAGTTGCTTGTGAATTGTCCGTAGCCTGGAAAATAGGCTGCAAATAGTCAGGTCTTTCATAATATTCTGTGAGCATATTTATGTGGAAAGTTTTATGCTTTCCATCAATATCGACAACATAGTCGACATCAGAAATTTTGGAGACTATTGCATATGGACCTTTCCATGCAATTAGAAGTCTGTTCTCCCTTGAAGGAAGTAGAACGAGAGCTTTGTCACCTGGACAAAGTTGTCGTAGACATCTATTCTTATTTGCAAACTGCCTTGCCTTTTCTTTAGCAAATTCTGAAGACGAAGTTGCTAGTTTGCATGCCTCGATGATCTTTTGCCTAAGAGCAATGACGTACTCATAAGAAGATTGAGTCTCATCGCTAATATTATCGGCAGTGATTAGATCGTGAAGTAAAGACATAGGGCCGCGCGGTTGCGCGCCAAAGACAAGTTCAAAAGGGGAAAACCCCGTATGTTCATTGGGGACCTCTCTATACGCAAAGAGAGCCGCGGGTAAGACCCTGTCCCAATCCTGAGGATGATCCTCAGTTATTTTACCAAGTAAAGTTTTCAGAGTCCTATTTAAACGTTCGACCATCCCATTAGACATTGGGTGATAGATACTGCTGAGAGACCTTTTAATGTGTAGCATAGACATTACCTGTGACATAGTGTCTGATATAAGTTGAGTGCCATGGTCTGACAATATTTCTCCGGGAAAACCCAAGCGAGAAAATATCAGCCAAAGAGCGTCTGCGATATCAGCAGTTGAGATGCTCTTGAGAGGTATTGCCTCTGGCCAACGTGTGCACATATCGACACATGTAAGGATAAATTGATGTCCTCTAGCCGACTTAATTCTAAAAGGACCGATAATATCTATTGCCATTTTTTGAAAAGGGCGAATAGGAATGTCAGCAGCCTGGATAGGCGCAGCATGTCGTGGTCCTTTAGATTTGACCTCCTGACATACTTTGCAAGAGCGACAGTACATTCGTATGTCCTTGCTCACAAATGGCCAAAAGAAAGCCGCAAGAACCCTCGACTTTGTACGGGAAAAACCCATATGTCCAGCACATTGCGAGTCATGAGCATGTTGCAATATTTGCAATCTCATGCTCTTAGGCACAAGAATTTGTGAATGAGTGGACGTAGTCGAGTCTTGTACCATACGTACAAGTACGCCGTTCTTCATAGAAATCCAAGATTTCCTATTAGTGTTCTGATTAGGATCACCTTTTTTTGCTAGAATGAAGAATTTTTGTAAAGAAGGATCTTCTTCTTGCAATTTGATAAATGAGTCACGTGTAATAGTCAAGTGACTATCTTGGTCATTTACTTCATCATTATTAGTTAATGAAGTTTGAGGTGGATCCAGAGCATGTGCTCTTGTGACCACCGCATTGGTAGCTTCAATGTTTTGCTCTTCCCAAACAGCAATCTGCTGTGGGGTACATTCCCTAACTCCGTGAATACGACCAATAATAAGGTCCGCAATAGGGTTTTGGAAGTAGACACGCGTGGACCTCTCCCGTGAAGAAAGGAGTAGCAATGTGTATTATAGCAGTAGGATACTTTTCTAACGTGCCACCAAATGTGACACATTTGATGACTTTTCCTGTAGCACAGGATGGATCTACAAGAGATTGCCTAACGCCGACAGTAGTACATCCAGAATCAAACAACACTGAGACTGGATTACTATTTACTAGCCCCTTATGTAATATAAGAGAACCTCTCCCATTATGAGCAACATTAGCAGGAAGAGCGGGCAAAGGATGACCACAGCTTAGAGTACTAACGGTTTTCGGATCAAATAAAGTACTGCATTGGATACATTTATTTGCCCTACCAAAATCAAAAGATGAGCATCCGATAGCATTATGGTCTTTATCATTATTAACCTGTTTATCTGCTCCCTGAGATTCTTGTTGAACAGAGGTTGTCTGTTGATATCTTTTTCTCTTATGTTGCGATCTACCGCGACCATTATTGCCTCTGCAATTATCATTAAAGTCCCTACTGTAATTTTTATCCTGGTTTGAGTTCCAGTTTCCATAACTGTCATTACTATCTCTATGCTGTTGAGAACCTCTATTATCTTGGTATTGAGGTCTCTGCATAAAATATTTTCCTCTATACCGATTACCTTTGTGAAAATTTCTAAAGTTAACCGGAGTAGAATAACGTGTAGTATTAGGTTGTCTCCAGTTCTGGGAAGAAGAATCACCCTGGAATTGATCACTATGGTTCTGGGCATAATTACGATTACTCTTTTTTATTGAAATTTTTTCTGGCTACCCTGAAATTTACGCATAAAATTTGGGCCATAAGGTGCTGCCGAAGCAACTGGCAGACCTTCTTTCACCTTAGAGTTACTAATGGTTATGTGCGGATGCGCAGTAACATACTGGCTACAGTATTCTTCCATTTCTTTTATGTTTTTAGGCTTACGCTCATGAAGAAAAGATAGAAAAGCTTCATTAACAGAAGACATAACCTTATCTCTAAGTAGTAAATCCATAAGAGCTTCAAATGTATTTTCTGTCTTAGACAACTCAACCCATCGTAAAAAAGTAAGACGGATGCCTGAGATGAATTCCGAGAATTCAACTCCAGTTTCTGGTAACATGGTTTTAAATTTAAGACGATATCCGTCCTCGTTAAGTTGGTACTTCTTAACAATGCCGCCCTGACAACCTCATAGTTGTTTTTGTCAGGCACATCTACCATACTCAACAAAGTCAAAGCATCACCTCTAAGTATCTTGGACAGATGATACACATATAATGTTTTATCTATATTATGCACATTACATGCACTTTCAAATCTATCTAGATAAAATGTTATATCATCGATTGAGGGATTAAATGCTGGTAGATTAAGCTTGAAATCCTTAGCATTAGTCTTATTTGACACCTTATTTGCATCATTAGCATTACCAGTGTTCAATAACTTTAACTTCTCTAACTCTAAAGCTAAGACTTTTTCATCATGTTCCATTTTTGCTTTTCTCTCATCAGCCTCTCTTTGTAACCTTCTTTCTTCAGCCTCAGCCTGTAACTTTCTTTCTTCAGCCTGGGCCTGTAACTTTTTTCCTTCAGCCTCTATTTCAAGTCTCTTATTTTCAGCTTATTTTCAGCTTCTTTTTCAAGTCTCTTATTTTCAGCTTCAGCCTTACGCCTCTTCTCCTGAGATTCTGCTTCTCTTTTTTGTTTTTCCATTTCCATTTGAAATCTTTTTTCTTCCACCTGCATCTGCAGTTTCTTTTGTTCTATTTCAGCCTCTATTCTCTTTTGTTCAGTTTGTTCTTTCATTTTCTTTTCTTCCGACTTCAATGCCTTGGCATATTGAACAGTCGCAAATTCTTCTAATTTATCACCTGTCTTCCCAAGGGCTTTACCCTGCTCAATAAAGTACTCAAATGTAGACATGATGTCCAAAATGTGAGTACAGAACCTGAAATAATTAATTATCTTATTTCAATGTTAAATAGCAACAAGACTTAATAAAGTGCTTGTATAATCTCTATGTTGAACCCAATCTCTGTGGGAAACAGGAGTTGACACCAACTTGTATTATCAAATGTATAATAATATCACAAGTCACCTCTTAATTAACAGTGCACTACCCAAATCAGTGCATAATCAGCAGGGATTTATCATAACTGCACTACAATAGTGCATAAGCAAAAAACACCAGTTTGTTATGATAAGTACACTATAGACCAATAGTGCAGGAGCATATATCAACAATAGTGAAAGCTAACTATGCAAGAACTATGTAAACAATAACAAGACAATGTAAACAATAACAAAGGTCCTCAACAATGTAAACAATAACAAAGATCAAAGTCAATGTAAACAACAACAAAGATCAGAGTCAATGTAAACAACAACAAAGATCAGAGTCAATGTAAACAATAACAAAGATCAGAGTCAATGTAAACAATCAACAAAGATCAAACAATACGAAAACATTCGCATAAGTCAAATACACAAACAGCAAAACTAAAAAGAAATATGCGAAGATATGACTAACAAATGACGCTACAGTGTATACACAAAAATATACGTAAAGAACTGAATAATAGCAAAGGGGAGACCTACAATACAAACAATCGAAATCGAAACTAAAAACACAAAGAAAGAGAGAGAAGAAAAAAGAAAAAAAATATATATATACAAGAAACAAAAATAAAGCACAACTCGTCACAACTAAACAGATATAGCAACGATTGTCGCTAGCAAATTTCACTGTAGGAAATTCGCACAGTCCCTAACGAAAACGCTAACAGTAGAACCTCTGTGACGTGGTATCTTCTACTGTAAGACTCCGCCCAACCGAGAAAACCCGCTGAAATATAAACATATAAATATACAAATAACAAATAACATATAACATATAAACATGTATCATGAAAACAATAGGAGAAAGTGTGAAAGTACAGAAGGCTCAGTTAGAACATAAGGGCACAGTTCACAAACAAAACAGGCCACTTAACTTCTATAAATCCAGCGTCAGCACGGTGCAGAACAGGATGTAGTCAGCATTCTGAGGATAATGATCCAACGTTGATTAACTTCTGCTCCCATAAACAGCCATGACGAAGGAAATGAGCTTCTAATACTGCAACAGTTGTTACGGCACTTGACCTTCTGAATCTTCTAAATTGATTTAACCGGCACTTGACCTTCTGAACCCGCAACAGTACCCCTGAGACCGGAACAGTTGTTACGGCACTTGTCCTTCTTTTCACCAGATCAGGAAATCCATTCGCTCGGTACTTGTCCTTCTAATTTTACATAAACTTCAATATTGCCGAGCAGCGCCGGGTAGTTTCAAAATCAGCAACTGTCAGAAAATCCGGATACTTTCAATAAAATTTCTTGTAAGGTGGTAGTTGATGCTGTAGTTGTATCTAGTATGATGATGATGTCTGGGTTTGCTGACCCCCTTGATAGCTGGAATCAGAGTGAACCAACCTATGGCCACCAAAAATGATATGGTGCGCCAAAATATCAGATGATAGAACCAGCTCTGGCCACCAAAAATGATAGGGGTGGATTTGTGCTGAAGTGGTAACTTGCCACCCTTATCGACACCTGGTGTTAAAGTGTAAGATGTAGGTGTCTTCTCTGATTTAGGATGTTGCTGTGTATGTGGTAGTGGAACAGTTCAATGGGTTATCACACAGGCAACATGACGTGTAGAGTCATAGAAAGGGTAACTTCGTTGTATAAGTTTCTTTCATTTATTGCACGCCACAAAACAGTCATGATACTTATGACATCAACATGGTTAACGAGTTCAGCAAGATGATATGGCACATTGAAAACAATTTCTGTAGTCAGCAATGATAGCTGTTGTATATATGCGTCATAAGACATCACAGTTCAATAGATTCAGAAATTCATCAATCATCGAGTGCTAGTTCGTGAAGCTGTATAAATAATAATAATTTCTATAACTTCTGCAACAGTGTCAGCTACAGATCTTCAATGTTCATAAACAATAATAAATGCTCCCATTCTGATGCTAGCAGATCAGTTGTATACAATAAGTCCGTTCACTGTCTGCACGTGAATAGCATACATGGGCTACAGGTCAGCTCGACCTTTATAATGTTCCTAAGTCTAACCATCTGACTTGGACGTGATCTCTGATATAACGAATCCTGGAACACAGACAACAGTCTTGTTGGTCTAGAGCGACCCATATATATTAAACTAGTTCAGGTATACAGATACCGGTGACTTAATCCTAGTCAAAGTACCTCTCCATTTTGCATCACACAGGCGAGCAAATAGGCGACAAAATGACGAACCTCTAGACGATAGCATAAAGTTCGATACAAGAGGAATTACCTTATTTCGGAAAATCAACCATGAACATATGCCTCCAGGCAGGCTGCATAATACTGGGAAATAGTCTAGTTAGCTAACTAACTCACTAAGACACTGTATTTTCCCTCAGAGAATCACAAGACGCAGTTGCGTCTGCTCGCTTCTTAAACCATTTCTAAACTGCCCCAACTGGGCGGAACACACAGAACGAACTCCCGGTTTTTTGACATGCGCAGAACGACAATCTCTGAGTTGCCGTTCACAATAAGACGATTCGAAGAACATTCGAGATAAAAGTCTTACACAGTCGCGCCTTTTATGGTCATGAAAAGAAGCGTTAAGAAAGGTTTCAGACATCTACCATAGTTGACTGATACTACCAAATAAGGAGATGTGGTCACGCTTCGTTCAAGAAATTATAGACCGAACGTGTCTCTATACAAGAGAAGGCAACTCCTAACAAATTGTAGTCTCGATAACTCGGATTATGTCCCTTTGACCATAGAAAACATAATACACACTTCAGTCAAAAAAAATGATCATACATATGAAAAAATGTTTATACAAACGAAAAATAATAATGATCCCCTAAGCTGTAATATCTGCACCTTTCGTTCGACACATCCGACTTCTGCACGGCATTTTTTAGGACCGGGTTTGCCTTCCCATTTCGATCCACACTCGCTCAGCCAGACTGCACAGCTGAAGACTGTTTCCAGGACCACCGCGTGGAGGTTGAGTGCGGTCTTGACCAGCTCTGGTTAGCTGGTCCTGACGCAGCCAGTCAAGCTATGAGTCGCTGACTGCGGTCTCTATTGCTGCGTCTCGGTTATCAAACCTTTGTTTAAATGTGGCGGTTAGATTTTACGATGGCATTGAGACATTTTCAAATACTGTAGCTATTAATAGATTTTAGGAGGACGTTAGTTACTTTTCAAGCGGTAAATTTGCCTTTGGCCTTCAGACCAAGGTCAAACATTGAATTTATTTATAGATTTTTAACGTAGTAGTAGAAAATTCATATTATTTTGTCCAATTTTTAGCGGTAGGTTTGACCTTGCCCTTTGCAAATTTCAAACATAGTAGTAGTATTATAGGTTGGAAATTTACGTTAACTAGATTTTTTAATCGGGGAAATTTGAGCGGGGTGTGACACAGAGTATTTTACTACACCCAGCACAACTTTACCTTAATCCCTCTTACCTGGTGTCAACAGTGAACGTATTCTGCCTTTGTCTCGTCACAGGCCCCGAGGCCCGCACGAGATCTGTCTAGTTTAAGCAAATGATAAGTTTACCTTTTTCCATCGTGGTCTTTTAGGCCTTCTTTATTTTCTTCAGTCTTTTTCCCCTCTAAATTTTCCAATGACTGTCATTGATTACACTGAGAATCAGATCCCGGCGTTATCCTCACATCAGGATCGGAATAGCAGTGATCGGGGCCCCGGGACAAAAAAAAGGGGCAGTTGGCCCCTGATTATCGATTCTACATGGATTAGGCTAGAGTATGAGGTTAGGGAAGCGTGAACCCCTCTACTGCTGTGAGTCCTCAGACAGTGCCCGAAATGACCAACGCTCAGTCAGCCCCTGCCTCGCATACAAAACCGTTTCTTAATCTCCTAGATACCAGTATTGAGTCATTCTTAATATAAGCATCGTTTTGTGGAGCCTTCCTCACACAAATTGGCATAGGTGCTATATTTCGTGACTGGGAGTTTTATATGATCATATCATGCGTTATTGTCACCTTCATCAGTGTGTCGCCTTGTTCATTCATTTCACCCGGACCACAATCGCCATAGGAGCCGCGGTAGCATAGTGGTTAGTGCACTGGCTTCCTAGCGCAGTGGTCTATGGTTCGATCCCCAGATGAGGCGGAAAATTTTTAGGCCACAAACGGCTCCTGGGTCGACCCAGCCCCAAATGGGTACCAGAGCTACTCTGGGAAGGTTAAGGCGGCCGGCGTGATGCCGACCACATCACCCCTCGTGTGCCGACGGTCAAGATAATATGGGCCTAACACCATATTCCCAATATGCCTCAATGGGCGTGTAACGGGTTCCTTTACCTTTACCTTTTTTACAATCGCCATTCGCATTTTTACCTTTTCATTACCAAGTTTTGCACTGAAGTCTTCAAGTACAGTTGTTGCGTCATGTGAATTGCTCTTTGCTTAACCATTTCAGTTTCACTGTTGAATGTGTGCCTTCTTTTGTGTTATTCCAGGCTGATTCGTAAGATGTACCTGTATACAATTAATATGACCGGTCATTCAATATAACTAATAGGAGTCTGTTCTGCATTTATTATTATGGTATGTCACTCGCGTTTAATGACTCTGCCCAGCGTAAATTACTTTGTAATTCCTTCTATTTACCCATGTGATTTGTCTCTATTTTCCATCCTCCATTAGCGTCAGAACGTTTCATGTTACTATGGATACGAGTTTTTAATTTTTATTTTGTTTAGTCACTTGATGACGATCTGAAGTAACACCTCATGATCTTTCTTGGATGATTTGGCTCCTCTGGAACCCCTCTCTTCATTACCGTCTTTTTTTCTCTCTGCTTTCCGTAAAGAAATATCTTCTTTCTATTCATGACCTTACATTGGATTTAGGGTGGTGGTTTCCCCTCTCTCTTCCGTCGATTTGTACACGACATACACCGCTAACCTTTAATTGCAGAGTCTTACCCCTCGGCAGTGGGAAAACTTTATCTTGTATTCCTATGCCTTCTTTGACATTATCTTGGGGAAATCTCTGCATTCAACCTGTGCTCTTTGTAGTCTCCTTTTTTTTTTGATGCCACAGTTCCCAATAATCTTGCTGCCCATCAATGACATTGCTTGTCGTCTCGTCCGCGAAAACCTCCTTCCTTCTGGTGCTTGATTACCCCATATGTTTGACTAGCCTTGGGAAACCTTCTTTCTATACGCTTCCAGAGATACATAAATTTGGTAATCCTGATAGGTGTGACGAATCAGTTGTGCACTTTTATAACTTTCGTCCTCTCCGGCAGTATCACTTCTTTTCTTCATTTTCCTCACCGATCATCCTATTATTTGGCATATTTTATGCACCTTACATTTTTGCCTAGCCGCTCCCAGACTTGTTTATCATAGCATGACCAGGCTAATTGGACAGGTCAGCGGCTAATACTTTTATCACGTAAGGCGTCTAGCCACCTTTGATAGAGTAGATCTTTATTGACACAAGGTGGTAGCGCACGATCGATGAAAAGAAAGCCATATTGTCTGTCTGAGAAATTCGTCTGGGGGATTAACGCAAACACAGGTGATAATACGTAAATTCTTCCGCTAGACCATCTCTGTATAATTATTACAGATTCTGTAAGAGGAGACAATATTGGCGGAAAGTATCTAGACAGGAAAAAAAGTTCACAGATTTGTTTGTGAGTTTGCATAACGATGCAATCGGAAGTATTACTGCCTTATTAGAAAGAGGTCACGCGTTGGAATTTTAAAATTTTATATTTTGAAATACGCGGGGGAAATTAAATTAAACACCCCGACCCATATAGTTCTAAAGAGCTTACCATTGACTTGATTTGAGAGCCAGAATAGACTTTAACTTTCATTGGCAAGGTGGTCTGAAAATACAATCTGGGACTTGACCTGAGAATTGGAAATATAATCTAGCGAAATCGGAGACTGCCATCACCGGTGTCAATACCTTGTCGAGGTATGGCGGCTTGCGTACCCTGATTACCCCCAGAGCTATGCCAGTGGGGGTTTTTACTTCGCCTGGAAGATCTACCAAGCAGGGCAGGTTGCGATAGTAGGGGTCAGATAAAGCAGACAACCTGGTATCCAGGGTGGGTTCCAGCATAAGGCTGACACCCCAGAATGTAACAAGATACGAAGTTACGGAAACGACAACAATTGTTAACAAATATCTGCTTTTGGAAGACATCCGGAGTCTTTAGCCCGTTGGAACCAGAGTTGGTAAATCACTGTACGAAAATGGCCACTAAGAATTAATTCTATAGATGTAAATATTTGTCTAAATGTTTAGATATATTAAAGAGTCTTGCTCATACGTTTGCGTTCATTCTGATAATAACTGAATCAACTATGATTGTTATGTTTTAGAATAACATGTAACAAATTTAGTAATCAATTAGTCTCAATAGGTTAAATTAACGATGGAATGATGGTGAATTTTATGTGTAAATAAAATTGTCTTCACTGAGACTTGGGTTAAGAATTGATAAAAACAATTGTCCTTTTGCTGGTTCCTTTGACAAGGACTTTTGTGACTCCGATTTCGCTAGATTATATTTCCAATTCTCAGTTCAAAACCCCAGATTGTACTTCCAACTAATTTGCCAGTGAGAACCATTGTGTATTCCGACTCTCACTTTACACCAATCCAATCTCTTTTGCACTATAGGGGTAGGGGTGTTTGACTTAATTTTCCCCGCATATTTTAAAATTTTACATTTTAAAATTCCAACGCGTGACCTCTTTCTTATTTCCTGTCTAGATGCTTTCTCGCCAAATTTGCTTCCCAGACAGATTATCGGTAATATTGATACCAAGACGGGCCAGCTGAAGCGATTATCTAATTATCACCTGTGTTGGCGTAGATCCCCCAGACGGAAGACACTCTCAAGAGTAAGTAGCCCGGCCTCCCTACATCGATTAACGCTGATATTATTACGATTTACCTGGCTAATTAAACAAGTCTGGGAGTGGTCACAGCAAACGATATTTACCTGGCGAAACGTAAACAAGTCTGGGAGTGGTCACAGCAAAAATATCAATGAAGGTGCATAAAATATGCCAAATAAGAAGCGGATGAAGGAGTGCGAGAGAGACTCAAAAGTACATGTACAAACGTTTTGTCACAGCGATGGATATATCATGGTGAAGATTACTTCTGGGAACGAGCTCACAAGATGCTTTGAGTTCTTTGGTCAATGTCTAACATCACGAACATGCTTTATCAGATGCTGTAAAACACATTACACAATGTCACTCGCCAAATGGCAGTCAGTGAAAAAAATGGATCCGGCATTGGATAGATTCATGCTGTTGTTACTTTAGGACTTTGCACAAACCATTGAATTTTCCTTTGTGCATGGGATACCAAGTTCAAAATCCCATTCACATTGTTTGGCGGTGAATAAAATCTTGTTTTCTCATTCCCCAATACTTTGTTCTTAGCAGCAGACGTGAGGTCTTCCTTGATGTTCCTATGGTGGCATATAGAGGTAGTATGTTGTAGTTGTTGCTATTTAACTATGGGGCTGCCAAGCTTGTCACTCTTTCGCAGCAAATGCCAAGTTGTCCTGGCCTGGGATGTATTTAAAGGATCTTCACTTCTGTTTTCAAGCTAGAAGGGAGGCGACATATAATTATTTTTCCATAATACATGAGGGAGGTGGGTCATCCAAGTATGCAGGGCAGGTTGCCACTCAGGTTCTAGAGATTAACCCAGATTTTCTTCTTTAAAAAAACCCCAGAAATACCCAGATTATTTTATAAGCTGTGTGCTACCAATTTTTATTTATTTCTTCATTTTTATTTTATTTTTGTTATTTCCAAAAATTCACAATTATATAAAAATGATTTTATTAACACCCCAATATATGAACTCTTGAAAATGAGATATTTTAACAGTAACATACTTACAGTAGTTACATTAACAAAATGTTCCTCAAATCAAATATAAAATGTTAGTTGTAACTTGTTACTGTTGAAAATTGTCACTTGTCAGCGACTCGGCATCCATGTCGACAACTTCTCCTTCGTCAAGATCATATGCATGAATTGGCAACGTGGAATCTTGATTGTGGAGTTCCAAAATCTTTACATATCTCTGCCGACAATGTCCTTCACGCATATCTTCCAACCACGCTTTTACTAGGATTAAACTTATGACAAACTCCGATCCTTCCGTTCGCTGTCTGTTAGCCATTCCTCACAAAAAGCCTGCTAATACTATGGCTTCACTTTTTTACGCGGTGGTGTGTGTCGTCATGCTGCTACAACTACCTAGCATACCTTCATCATCGCTCATTTTATAATAAAAAAAAACAAACAATATACTGTTTATCTGCTTGAGTCTAAAATTTAAAAAGAATACTTTAAAACACATCGCAAAAATGACGGAGTATTGTAGATGATCGCCATTAACAGAATAAGAGGAAATATATATTTGATGTAAACGAGTCCAAAAACAACGTCATTGATGTGGTTAAAAACAAGAATTAAATTTAAGTAGAATTAAAAATATATAGCACATAATTTTTTACATTTAATTATAATATAAATATTATGTATAATGCTCAGTGCCCAGAATATACATACATTGTAAATGCCAATTGTCAAATATACCCAGATTAATGCAGATTTGGAAAGACAATACCCAGATACCCAGACAGAAACCAAAAAAACCCAGATCTAGTAAAAAATACCCAGCTGTGGCTACACTGTCTTCAACTAACTTATACCAGATTTTCAACTAACTTATATCAGATCTTCAACTAACTTATACCAGATCTTCAACTAACTTATACCAGATCTTCAACTAACTTATACCAGATCGTCAACTAACTTATACCAGATCTTCAACTAACTTATACCAGATCTTCAACTAACTTATACCAGATTTTCAACTAACTTATATCAGATCTTCAACTAACTTATATCAGATCTTCAACTAACTTATACCAGATCTTCAACTAACTTATACCAGATCTTCAACTAACTTATATCATATATTCATCTAACATATACCAGATCTTCAACTAACTTATACAAGATATTCATCTAACATATACCAGATCTTCAACTAACTTATACCAGATTTTCAACTAACTTATACCAGATCTTCAACTAACTTATACCAGATCTTCAACTAACTTATACCAGATCTTCAACTAACTTATACCAGATCTTCAAATAGTTTATACCAGATCTTCAACTAGCCAGATCTTCAACTAACTTATACCAGATCTTCAACTAGCTTATAATAATAATAATAATAGCCCCTTCAGTCATAACTGACTATGGGAATGCGCCCCTGAGGTGGCAGCCCTCAGCTGCTTATTTTCCTGGTGCTCGTTTCGACGTTTTCTCCTCACCTCTGCTTCTTGTGTGAGCCTCTCTTCGCCCAATCTGAGGTGGTGCCGGAAATAGCATCGCCACTTAGTGCGATCAGCAGCTTCATCCTCCCATGTTGCTGGATCCATGTCCAGTGCCCTCATATCTCTCTTGCACACATCTTTGAACCTCAGCTGTGGTCGCCCAACTGTTCTCTTGCCATCTGCTAATTGTCCGTAGAAGATATCTTTTGGGATGCGACCATCTTCCATGCGGCGAACATGGCCAAGCCAGCGAAGTATGCGCTGTCTAAGCAGCGTATACATACTTTGAAGGCCAGCACGTGACAACACCTCGACATTTGTCACTTTATCTTTCCACGAGATGCCGAGGATGCGGCGTAGACACCGCAAATGGAAGGTATTGAGCCTTCTTTCTTGCTTAGCATAGGTCGTCCAGGTCTCGCTGCCATATAGGAGTGTGCTGGTGACGCAGGCATTATATACCGCAGCTTTGGTCTTCATTGTGAGTTTAGAGTTTCCCCAAACACGCGATGTGAGGCGGGCAAAGGTAGCTGCAGCTTTGCCAATGCGGCTGTCGATTTCTGTATCCAGTGAGAGTTTGTCATTGATGGTAGACCCTAGGTATGTGAAGTGGTGCACTGTGGTGAAGTGGGATGTTATAAATATTTATAGGGGACTTAGTGTACTGACTGAGATCAGCTGTGAAGGTATCTATATCTAATAAGAGTAGTGTATTATAGATAACCTTACTTGCTGCCACATATATTTATATCTCAGTCAGAATTATTCTGGAATAGTGTGATGACTACGTTGTATGTCTAGGGTATGTGTATGATGAAGTGTAAGTCATAACAACAACAGACGGATAAACAATTTAATTTATTCCACCACACTTGACAACACTGTGACACTCACATACATAAAAACACTCTACAAGGATATCTTAAAGGAGTCACTGATAACTTTTCAAATAACAATATGTATTCATTGCTGGCATGAATGAATATGTGTCCTGATTCAACTACAAAGGGAACCAGGAATCACAATCAATTTAAATTACAAGTTATATGTACAGAATTTATCAATATGAATATAGTAGTGACATATATTATTAAAGTATCCTATGTGTGTCAGTTGTGTAGTAGTAATATGAGGTAATACTGGTTTTGTTTTATTCAAGCTCTGTTGGTATTTGTCATCATGACTTCAATAGTTTGTCTTTATGGGAGCTAGTATTGGAGATGTTCTCAGTTCCTGTTATTAAAACAATTTACTTCCCCTCTTAAGTTTATGTTACACTGTTATTTTAAGGTGGGGGTACATAATTTTGAGCTCAGCTGGCCACATCAGCTTATCTGGCGTGATGGCGGCAGGAAAAGACTCCTCTGCTCGATTCTCCCCTCGGCTCTGGAGACACCTCACTGATAGCTAAATGGACCAAGGAGTATGCTGTCCGACTCTGGATTCAGCAAAGCTCTGACCAGGTGCTGCTCAATACCATCAAGACCACGGTCCCTGAAAACAAGAAGGATGTACCTTCTACTTCATAACTAATTTATACTCTCTTTTTACACTGAGCACACTACATCACAAACATTGAGTTCAGAGCGTTAGGCCAACTGTCAGCTTCATCTGAAATACTTTATACCAGCATTAACCTCCTTAATGGTTACTACGCCTCTGCACTTCCAGCATTATTTCTGTCTAATCAATAATCTAGGTGTCAGTGTACTGTTTGGCCATTCCATGCAGTTTTACTTTCCTCCGACACCTTCTGTTCAGGCTGGAGCATTATAGGCTTTATATCATGTTTGCTACTGAACTACACATATATACAGGCATAAATTAACAATTCACATTCAATTTTCATTAAAAGATACTGAATGTTTCAAGCTTACCACAATTCATGGAAACAAACACAGATACGTTGATTAGCAATGAATTCTGGCACAAAATACTGGCACAAATTCCCATCTGCTTATGTTCCAGGCTTTTATTTTAGCAAAAATATGAGCTGGCTTCAACGCACTGTTGCTTTATCAAGCTTATATGAACTAGTGGTCTCGAACTAACGCTTCTAAGTGAGTATATCAGCGAGTCTGGCCAATCGAGCCACGTTTCGACAAGGGTTTGAAAAAATTTTAACTTCCTACGTCTCCCCTAACAACCAAAGATAGTATTTATAGTCCGACTAATCGTGTGTAGCCTTACATATCATTCCAGCCAATCAGTTCAAATGTAACTTGTGGCCCATTTCCCGTACAATGGTGGATTAAAAAAATCTACCACTGAGCGATTCTGATTTTGGGTGTTGTCTGACAGCACTATCATTTTATTTTGGCTATAACTTGTCAATTCCTAGACTATTTGCATAACGTTGTACATATTCTTTGTCAGCAAACCCTAAGGAACCCAAATATATATATTTAATAGAGCTAAGTGGCTGCGTTCAAAATATGCAATTTCTTCTACCTCCTGTTTCGAAGATGTGCTGTCTGGGTACTGTAATGTTTTCAAACGTAAACCCATCTATTGTCATCTTTCCTTATAAGCGTTTTTCAGGATTTAAAAACCTAACTCTGGGAAGGGTAGTGAATTTATCACTGTCCGTCTGAAAAAAAGTTAGTGCATGTAGTCTTACACGCGTGATGGCAGCATTTGTGTATCGCGCGACGCGTGTTTAGTGTTCGGCTTTCTGCCTCTCCCTTCTCGCTATCCTTTAGTCCATCTGTTTTTTGTTTTTGGTAACGCAGTATAATTAATGTTAGGATTAATTTAGGTCATTACGCAGTCTGCCTCTCAATGTTTTTCCAAGAAATACAGCACACGTTTCATTGAAGAACGCGGGTAATAATACAGTAGGCTTTTACTATCAACGTGAAAGCGTTATAATTTGCCGACGAAGTAGAAAAGAAGGGGGATTTCGAGTACCGTCATTGTGACAGCACTGTTCTTTACCATTCTGCTTCCTTTATTTATTATATGTATTTATTAGGCTTTATATTTACTTGATAATTTATATATGTGGATTAGAATATTCCACGACATGCACCACTGCCAATTCATAGTTATCGATAGTGATAACTGGTGCAGCACCCACATCCTGACTCAGCACATTCGTTTTCTTTAGACTTATTGTGAGGCCAAAGTCCTTGCATGCTTTAGTGAAGCGATTCATCAAGCTCTGAAGCTCCTGTTGGCTTTGAGTGACGACTGCAGCATCATCAGCGAACAACAAGTCTCTTATAGTGACCCTTCTGATTTTTGTTTTTGCCTTCAGGCTTGAAAGATTAAACAGACGGCCATCTGACCTAGTGTGAAGGCATATTCCTTCAGTTGCATCTCTGAATGCATGTTTCAAGAGTAAGGCAAAGAAGATTCCGAAGAGGGTCGGAGCCAGAACACAGCCTTGTTTAACGCCACTTCGTATATCAAAGGGCTGTGATGTGCTTCCAGCATATTGGACTGTTCCCTTCATGTCGTCATGGAATGACTTTATCATTTCCAGCATTTTAGAAGGGCAGCCTATTTTCAGGAGGATTTTAAAGAGTCCATCCCTACTAACCAGGTCGAATGCTTTTGTGAGGTCTATAAAGGCGATATATAATGGTCTTTTCTGCTCTCTTGATTTTTCCTGAAGCTGGCGGAGAGTGAAGATCATGTCTGTTGTTGATCTGCCAGCTCGGAATCCACACTGTGCCTCTGGATATATGCGCTCAGCTAACTTGTGTAGTCGCATTAAGATGACTTTGGCAAAAACCTTACCAACAATACTAAGAAGAGAGATGCCTCTGTAGTTATTGCAATCACTTCTGTCTCCTTTATTTTTATACAGTGTTACAATCTTGGCATCTCGCATGTCTTGAGGAATAGTTGTCTCTTCCCAGCACTGGCACAGCAACCTATGCAGGGGATGTAATAGCGTGCTTATACCAGATCGTCAACTAGCTTATACCAGATTTTCCAGTTCCATGCATCAGCTCAAGTTTTTTTTTTCCTTGTCTTCGTCATCCCTTTCATGTCAGTCCCCAGTTCTCTTGCCTGGGGATTCCAGAACAAGGACTTCTTTATAATGCTATCAATAGGTTTCCAAAAACAAGGACTGCCTTGTAATGTTATCAGCAGGTTTCCTTAATGTGTGTTCTATCCATCTTCTGCGGCTTCATCTCATCTCTCGTTCCACTGGCACTTGTTTGGTTCTTGTTATCGGTCCTGTGTGCGCTGTTGTTTCTATAAGGTGTGGCATTACCTTTATTGGGAAACAGGCTACCTTATTATCTGATAGATTTAGGGAACATTTGACAGACAATCCTCACAAAACATATAAACATGTCAATGTCCTCTTGAATGGTCATAAACATTCTGAAGCTTCCAATATTCAAGTCACCGTTATCCTCTCATTTATTACAGGTGATAGGAATCATTTTCTTTTGGAGAATCGCCTGAGTTTTAAAATTGATTGCCTTGCCCCTTTGTACTGAGTGTTTTGCCAAATTTTATTTAATTTCTACACACAGGTAGCTATTTACAATACCAGTGACGTCCTCGTTTCCCTCCTCATGTTTGCTGCCCTGATGTTTTATTCTGACTTCGGAATTTCTTCTCCAGCTTTCATTCTTTCTATTGCCCCTATTGTTGTAAGTCCTAATCTTGTTTATGGTTCTGTATTTTGAGATTACATTGGCTTATCTCAGAACATTACTTTTACGCTAGGTCATTCTGTTTAAGTTCTTTCATTTGATATTCACTGCTTTGTTTTTGTAGACACACACCCCACTTCCTCATTTTCATTTATGTTAATAAAATGCCAATCTGGCAAAGAAAGAAATCACACCAATACAAAGCTATACAATTTGACATCCGCTAGTTTCGAAGCATGTAAAAAGATGGCGGCTTCCGTACGATTGTTTTGTAAACAAATGTCAATGTTACACAAGATACCAAGATCCTTAAAATTATTACAAAGGCACAAGTTATCAGGTCTTTTAGTTACGCACAAAAGGTTATTTAGACTTCAAGGTAAGTTTTACTGATCAGTTGTATAAATCAATAAATTATCAGAAAAACAGGAGTGAAGTTGAAAGCGTAAACCAAGGTGGAGTGGGTTAAATTCTCTGCACAAGACAACAGGCGGCTGACACTTGGGAGTGTAAATTAGATTAAGGGGATGAAACACTTCATCGACGGAGGAAATTCTGATGATCAGATTACCTCCTGTTGTATCGTTCTGTAGGCTATAGTGTTTCTATAATAATCTCGGTTGAAATGAAGAACAGTGAGCCGTGTGTTCAATACGATCTCAAAAAATAATTAAGAGATGCAGTAATACTTTGTAAGGGTTAGGCTTGGAATCCTAATCCTAACCCCAACGATGTCAGCGAATTATCTGCAAAACATCAAAGACATGACCCACTATTCTTAAATTCAACCGAAATGGAGTATCGCGGGACTATGTCCGATTCCGCCCAAATGACTATCGATTCGACGAAATTACAGCCATTCCATCTCATCATTTTCCTTTTAGCTGTTTATGGAGCGTGGAACCATGATTGCAGCTGCTGTCCTCACAGGAAGTCTGCATCAAAACATCCATGTACCATCACAGGAAGTCTGCATCAAAACATCCATGTACCATCACAGCAGTGTTTTCTGTGCAGTTCATTTTACATGAGCTGCTAGCTCCTTGCACATCCTCCACATTCTTTACCCTGATGAAATAAAGATTTCGTTCATTCATATTAATCTTATGACATACCTGATGCAGTAGTAGTCTTATTTATCCATGTCTTCTGAAAGATCCTCTGGAACTGCATGAGAGTCTATCTCATTTTGTGTTACATTTTGCCATTGCCAGTAGTTTCATTTTTATCATACTTTATTATGACACTAACAATAACCTGTCAAAATTGACAGGTTTTTAATTGCATCCATCTTATCATTTTGATCCATGATAATAAGTCTGCAATACTTTAAATTAAAATGTTGTCTTGAAGAAACAATAAAAAACTTACATTTTAAGGTTATTTTTAAGAAAATGATGAGTTAAATCCGTTTCCCAAATGAAACTGGACAGAAGAGTATCTTGATTGTCTGTTGATTCAATCTGCATCTTCGCACCTTCCTTTTCAATTGTGTTGTTGGCTTCTTTCCATAATCAAACTGTTCATGCACACCGTCATTTGCGCACTTTTCTATTTTCGAGAGAGTACATTAACTATCAACCACAGGTAAGGGGGTGCAACTGTGGTTGAAAGTTAGACGATAATTGTATTGTTTCCCTTATATGTGACCGACCGACGTACTCACGGTGGTAATTATGGTATTGGATTAGGATAATAGATGTAAAGGGAGGTACCTCTACACCTCACGTTAGAAGAGGAACAACTAAGTAAGTAAGTAGATGCACAGGGAGATGAAAAAACACAAAGAAAAGAGAAACGGAGACCAAAAACTGCTTACATAGAACGATTATCGAGAAGATATGCACACTGTCATAGCAGATAGACACTAGAAGTGGGTTGGCTATGTCCTCACAGTAAACCACGACATGATCATCAGAACTGCTGTGCTGAGGAACCCAGATGGAAGGAAGTTGAAAGAGAGGCCAACCAAAAACAGATGGATGGAGAACTGTGAAGGCAGAGATGCTAAGCATACACCAAAGTTGGTATACCACACAAATGATGGTCACAGACTGAACAAAGTGGTGACGGTTTGTTGCTGCCATACAAGATGCTACTAGGTGTGATGGTCACTACTTGTTTGATCAGACAGCAGCTAAGGATCCAAGAAGAAGAAAACTGGTGACAAAAAATGAAAGATGATGTGAGAAGATCTGCAGTGAATGGCACCGGACACATTTGTTAAAGGCTTGTGCTCCTTAGGAAGCTAAAGGGTAATAGTGATGAAGATAATATTGTGGCATTATTTTTGTTCTGGACTATTCCGTAGTCAAACATTATAATATAGTTTAATTGTGCAGGTTGTTTACGTCATGGAGAATATGAATGGGAGGACCCAAAGTCAGAAGATGATGTGTAAGTAGTAACTAATGATGTATTTATCAGTATTGCTTGCTTCATTTTGTTGTATCAGTGACGTCATTGTAAGCAAAACTTGATAGGGGGTTTTAACATGGATTGTTAGTGAGATATGTAAAGTAGTAACTATATTCATTCATAACCCTCCACTCCCTAAGGAGAATAGGCCTTCAACAAACACATGCCAAGTCCTCCTGTCACGTGCCATCATTTCAAGTTCTTTCCACGTTCTCCTCATCATATGTATATATGTACACACATACATATAAAACATGCATGGAGGCATATCTGGAGTCATCCTTATATGACACCAGTTATGCACAATGCTACAATATACATATGAGAAAGTGAACCTTTGTCTGTGAGGCAATTACACCCTCATTGACTCTTGAAATCATCCACACACTTCCAGGGATTCCCCCTGTGGTGAAAATTGTTGAGAACCCAGCATTGCACACTAAGCTTGAAGAAGTCATTTGAGCCACCAACGTAACTCTTTGGCTTCGACCTGGTTGACTGCATGCATGAGGATATCACTATAGCCCCAGTGATAGGCAGGGGAAGCTAAGAAGTGGATCTGTGTAGGACGTGACAATTCCTTGGGAGAGCCCAGAACCAGAGCACAGTATATTAGCTCTGCATAATTGGAGAGTCCCCTTGGATGGCGGAGAATGCACAGTATGCCATATACTTCTTACTGCTAGCTTGGGACCAAATGTTATGATCCTTTAAATGCAAGCCAAGCTTGAGAAATTGGAGTTCATGACTTCAGCTCAGTACGTTTCAGAATGTCATCAGACAAGCCACAGGAGAAGCTTAGATCTACAATATAGATAATACCAAGGAGCTTTCAACTTGGTATTGGCTGCAAAAGAGCGAGAAGCTCAGCAGCCCTAGTTAAACAACAACAACAAATATTAATAAAACAGAAGCTTTAAAGATAAAAAGGACATCAAGAAGATAAAGAAATGAGACAAGTGATTGAATTAAATTAGGCAGCCTTTTTAAAGAAGATGAGGCTTTGAACAGCCAAAAAAAAAAAAGTGGCAAATATCAGTATAACTTCCTTTCCCACACTGAAACATGAATGCCAAGATTTTGGTTGAACAAAACAAAAAAAATATTATTAGGAAATAACAATGACAGCATGTAAAACACTGCGCCTGAAAAATGTGACCAACAGCACCAGAAGAGATAACACCAGGCGTAATATATTGAGAGCAAAAAAAAAAGAGGTTGTGCAAGGGACTGGCAATCTCATTATGTAAAAAACACTGCTGCAGAAATCAGTTGCAAAGTTACGTGATTGATATGGGGCAGGCTTCCTGCATGCAGACGGCTGCAGTGGTGGCTTCATGCATCATAATGAGCAAATAGGGAAACGATGAGAATGATTTGAAGAAGTGGGGTTCAGTGTTCTGTTTGTCTAATAGGATTCTCAGCCTAGTGCCACATCTGGATTTGATGTGTGGGATTTTTGTAAGGATTATGACAACATGGCTGAAATATTTGTGCCTTTAGGCTGGGCCTAAACATATGTCCGTAAGAGTCAATCTTCTTCTTCTTCCTCGTTCGTCCTGAAAAGGACGGTGGTTGCGTTGTGTCTGTTTACGCCTAAGCTGTGATATCTGCACCTTTCGGTCGACACATCCGACTTCTGCACAGCATTTTTTGGGACCGGGTTTGCCTTCCCACTGCGATCCCTACTCGCTCAGCCAGACTGCAGTGATGCAATCTGTTTCCAGGACCACCACGTAGAGGTGGAGTAGGGTCTTGACCAGCTCTGGTTCGCTGATCCTGATGCAAGCAGTCAAGCTGTGGATCGCTGACTGCATTCTCTATTGCTGCATCTTTGGGTCCCAAGAGTCAATCAATCAGTCAATACCCTTTAGCTCCCCAAGGAGCATAGGCCTTCAACAAACACATGCCAAGTCTTCCTGTCACGTTCCATCAAGTTCTTTCCATGTTTTCTTCATCATTTTCATCTCTGTATCTAGTTCTCTTCTCCATGTATTTTGTGGTCTACGTCTGCCTCTCTTTCCCTGGGGATTCCAGAAGAAGGACTGCCTTGTAATACTATCAACAGGTTTCGTCAGTGTATGTCATATCCATTACCAGCATCTTCTTCTCATCTCTTGTTCCACTGGCATTTGTCTGGTTTTTGTCATTAGTTCAGCATGTGTGATTTTGTCATACAATTTCAATCTATCTATTCTATGAAACTGCCATCAATGGTACCTATACCTTGCAGCGGTATGGCAGCTTGTGTACCCTGACAATCCCCAGAGCAATGCCAGTGGGAGTTTTACTCCTGGTAGGTTCAACCATGCTGGACTGGTCTGCGTGGGTAGGGGTCAGACAAAAGCTGGTACCCTGGTCCTCCAGGTTGGGGGTTTTAGCACAGGGCCGACACCCCTGTCTGTGTAAAAAATCGCACACGTTACGGAAACAGCAATAAATGAAAATACTTTGATGCGGGACGGACATCCGGAGTCTCAGGCTCGTATGACTGACAGTGGTGAAAGCCGAAAGGAAGCCACTGGCATGAAAACGGATGCCCAGACCGCAAAACACGAAACCAGAATTGGTTTTTGGAATGTCAGAACTATGAATGAGGCAGGAAAGCTGAGACAGATCACAGCAGAGATGAGGAATTACAAACTACATATCCTGGGAATAAGCGAGAGCAGATGGACAGGGATGGGGAGAATAAAAACAGCTACAGGGGAAACAGTACTTTATTCTGGTAGAGAGGACGGTCAGCACAACGAAGGTGTAGCCATTATCCTTAAGAAAGGAATGGAAGGGTCTCTACTGGAATGGAAACCCATTAACAACAGACTAATAAGAGCAAGACTGAGGGGGAGATTCACCAACACCACAATTATACAATGCTATGCACCAACAAACGACAGCGATGAAGAGATCAAGGATGAGTTCTATCAACAGGTACAAAAGGAAATGGAAACTGTACCCAGGTACGATCTTATTATAGTAATGGGAGACCTAAATGCGAAAGTTGGAACACATAATAATTATAACGAAAGAGTAATGGGGAAATGCGGCAGCGGAACAGTAAATGAGAATGGGGACAAATTAATAAGCTTCTGCAGTATTAACAACCTGGTCATTGGAGGAACACTTTTTCAACACAAAGAAGTGCACAAGTTAACATGGGAATCACCAAACGGACGAGACAAAAACCAGATAGATCACATAATGATCAATGGCAGATGGAGACATGCACTACAAGACGTGAAAGTAAGAAGAGGCGCAGATGTGGGAAGTGATCATCACCTAGTAGTAGCAAGACTGAAGGTGAAACTCAGAGCTGCTGGACCAGTTGCAGTCAAACAGAAAAGATATAACATCACAAAACTTAAGGACCCCCTCACCAGAAAAGCGTTCATGGTCGACGTAAAGAGGCGATATCTGATTACCAAAAGCCAGGAAAGAACAGAGACCGACGATGTGGACCAGAAATTCAACACCATCTCAACAATATACAAAGAAAGCAGCAAGTCATGCTTGGGATTCCAGGAAAGAAAGAGCCAAGACTGGATAACACCAGAAACGCTAAACACCATAGCGAAGAGAAAGGAAATGAAAAGGAAGAAAACAAAAGCTAAGTCTCCCAGGTTAAAGGCAATATATAGTGAACAGTACAGTCAGCTGGACAAGGAAGTAAAACGTCAAACCCGTGCTGACAAAAGGACATTTCTGGATGACCTTGCAAGACAGGCAGAAGAGGCAGCACTGAGAAATGAACAAAGCACAGTTTATAAAATAACTAAAGCTATCAGCGGAAAACAAGGTGCAAACAACATAACGCTAGTAAGAGACAAGCAAGGAAACCTCATCACCACAGCACAGGGGCAGGAAACAAGATGGGCAGAGCACTTCAGAGAAACACTGAATAAGGAACCACCAGAGACTCAGCTGAATGTTCCTGAGGCTGAAAGTGACTTAGACGTAAATACAGACATTCCACGAAAAGAAGAAATTATCACAGCTATCAAAGGGCTAAAAAATGGAAAAGCGCCTGGTCACGACAATCTGAATGCTGAGCTATTCAAGACAGACCCTGAACTAGCAGCAGAACTATTAGAACCACTATTTGCACAAGTCTGGGAAACTGAGACAACACCAACAGAGTGGAGTAAAGGAATAATTGTCAAATTGCCCAAGAAGGGCGACCTTGCAGACTGCAACAACTGGAGAGGAATTACCCTCCTCTCAGTTCCCAGCAAAATACTAGGCAGGATAATCATCCAGAGAATTTCAAAAGCAGTTGACCAAAAACTGAGGAAAGAACAAGCGGGCTTCAGAAAGAGCAGAAGATGTGCAGATCATATATTTACCCTCAGGAACATTATAGAGCAGTGCTCAGAATGGCAGAGACAGCTGTACATTAACTTTGTTGATTTTGAAAAGGCTTTCGACAGCATACACAGGGACAGCCTATGGAAAATTCTGAGGGCTTATGGAATTCCCAGCCGTATTGTTTCCATTCTAACTTTACGTGCAGTGTTGGATCGAGTAATGTAACTTTCGAAGTGAAAACAGGAGTACGACAGGGATGCCCCTTATCAACAACATTATTTTTGACAGTCATAGATTGGGTGATGCGACAGACTACAGAGGGCAGTCCAAGAGGAATTAGATGGACAATGTTTTCTACACTGGAAGATTTGGAATATGCAGATGACATTGCACTGCTCGCGCATTCACACCAACACATTCAAGACAAAACCGATAGACTGAATAAGTATGGCCAGCAGGTTGGCCTGAACATCAATTTGAAGAAGACAGAGGTCATGACACTAAATGTGGACAATCCTGAGCCAGTAACAGTAAGGAACCAGAAGTTAGAACAGACAGACACATTTACTTACCTAGGAAGCATAGTAACACCTGACGGCGGAACAAGCAAGGACATTAACAACAGAATGAATAAAGCGAGAACAGCCTTTGCTGTTCTCAACAACATTTGGAAGTCTTCCCAGTACAGCACAAACACCAAATTAAGACTGTATGAGAGCTGTGTACTTTCTGTGCTTCTCTATGGTGCGGAATGTTGGAGAGTAACAGAGAAGGAAATGTCGAAACTGTCCTCCTTCCACACAATCTGCCTAAGGAAAATTCTCCGAATCTTTTGGCCAAACACCATCAGTAACCAAGAACTACTTATTCGGAGTAATCAGGAGGACATGCACACCATCATAGCTGGCAGACGCTGGAGTTGGGTTGGCCATGTCCTCAGAAGGGACCCTGATACCATCACAAGAACAGCTATGCTATGGACCCCCGAGGGAAAGCGAAAGAGAGGCCGACCAAAAACAACTTGGTGGAGAACTGTGGAAGCTGAGATGCAAAGAATGAACCACAGTTGGGGCACTGTACGAAGGATGGCCGCCGACCGAGCAAAGGGGAATCAATTTGTTGCTGCCCTACAAGACGCCACCAGGCGTGATGGCCGCTGACTGCTTTGACGGTTGGCGGTTATGGATCAAAGAAGAAGATTCTATGCAAGCACCCATTTATGAAAGTGTATAGCCTTTTGGTTGTAGTTTTTATTGTTCTATATGTTTCAGAGCGATACAATAGGACTGATTTGACATTTAAGTTGAAGATTCTTATTTTCGTGTTGGACTTGATTTCTCTTGATCTCCATTTGTTTCCGAATGCAATGAAAGCTCCTCTTGCTTTTTGTATTCTTATTTTGATATCACAGTCTGTCCCTCCCAATAAGGAAGCTGAAATTTTTCGGTCATATAAAAAGACATAGTAGTCTGGAAAAAACAGTGATGGAAGGCATGGTCCCTGGAAAAAGGGGAAGGGGTCGACCTAGACGACGGTGGACCCAAGACATCACAGAGAGTCTGAACTTGTCTTTGGCTGATGCAGGTCGACTTGCCCAGAATCGTGATGCGTTCAGAGCAGCTGTAATGGAGACAACGTTCTGGAAAGAATACGTCACATGATGATGATGAGTCTGTCCCTCCAGCTTTGTCTATATTGCTTTCAAGATATGTGTACGATTCTACATCTTGTGGTGGTGTTTCCTCAAGCTTGACATTGTTATCACTTCTTGCATTTATTCTCATAATCGTTGTCATTTTCAGACTCCATCTCTCATCGAGTATTTTCATTTTGTTCTGAAAGAGTGTTCCATGGAGATTTCTCTAGCCCTTGGCCGCCCCAGATCCTTACAACGCTGTAGCTTTTCTAGTTTGTCACATTCTTCTTCTTTTCTCTGTTTGCTCCTGACTGAACATTGAGCCGACATTGCAGAAAGCTGCATCAAAGATTTTATATATTCTTGCAGTGGTGGTTTCTGAAGTAATTTGTTCTACACGAGATTACCAGTTTGTCAGATTCTAGTTTAGGTAATTTCCATCCTGGGACTACTGATGTAGTATGGGCAAACCCATAGGTGCTCAGTATATGTCAAAGCCTTCTCCCTCAGTATATGTCGAAGCGTGTGAATGCCGACTGTTCCTGAAGCTCGCTAGTTCTGTACATCATGGAAGCTCTTACATGATGATGTCACACACAACCTCATATTTGTCACCTTGTGCTACATATTTTCTTACATACTGTGTTACTTGCTTACTACTTTTCCCAATTTCTCATATTTGATGCCACATTTCTGTTACAGTACCTCTGTAATTCCTCTCTCTCTCTCCATCTCTCTCTCTGACTTATTCAAGAAAAGCTTAGCTTACTCTGCTGCTCATCGTTGGAACTATCTTCCACATGATCTAAAAAACAACCTCAGTCCCTATTCATACAATGGGAGACTTTTCAATACTTTATGAGTTCTGATTATCTGCCCCCCTAATGTGATTATGTTTCCGTATAAATATATAATATGGAATGTAGATTTAATGATGATGTTTGTGCTTTTCACTATATTTTATTTCATGATTATAATTATATACTGTGAATGTGAGTATGGTATTATTTTACTTTTACAACGTTGAATTCCTTTAAAATTATATGTAAAATGTATGTGAGAATAAAATAATTCAGTATAAAAGATGAAAGAAAGAGGCAGAATGTAAGACGGGCCTGCGTGCCCAATTCTCAACCCTTTGAAAATAAAGTAAGTTTGTTCGTTCTCTCTCCATCTTTCTCTCTGTACATCTCTCTCTTACTCTCTCTCTTCATAAAATTCATTGATTATTTTTGCCTTAATGAGGTCTGCTATTAAAACTACAAATTTGAATTACTTATCAAACCAGGGTAAATATCACATATGTTGACAGGCAGGGTGAAAAGCATCACATTAGAGGCAAAGTGGGCGACAATGTTATGTACCTGGCTCATAGGTACAACATTGAAATTGAAGGTTTGTTGTAATTCTGTTAGTAATCTGTCAGTAATTCTGTTAGTAATCTGTCAGTAGTAATTCTGTTAGTAATCTGTCAGTAATTCTGTTAGTAATCTGTCAGTAATTCTGTTAGTAATCTGTCAGTAATTCTGTTAGTAATTTTGTCAGTAATTCTGTTAGTAATTCTGTTAGTAATCTGTCAGTGATTCTGTCTGTAATTCTGTTAGTAATTTTGTTAGTAATCTGTTAGTAATTCTGTTAGTAATCCTATTTGTAAGTAATTATGTCAGTAATTCTGTTTCTTTTAGAGTGAGCACAGTTTAATTAGTCAATAATACTGTCTTTTGTAGTTAGTCAGTCTGATAAAATAATTTGTAGACAGTCAGTAACTTAATGGTAATTATATAAATTTTCCAGTTAGTGTTATGAATTACTTTGCTGACATTCAATAACTGAATGTTAATTATGTACATTTTCTTCATGATTTCAGACTTTAAGTCTGTTTTCTGTTTGATTCATTGCTATTACTGCATTCAGTCATTTATCTTCTTTATCTTCTTACGGAGCATGGGCCTACCAATGTGTCTGGCCCACTTACAAGAAGTCTGCATTAAAGCAGACATTTTCTCAGTGGTGGGTTGTTTTACAGTTTGTTTGACATGATGAGGTTGCCAGCCTCCTACACAACCTTGTATTAGTTGCTGTCTACAACATGCATGAGGGAATAGTAGTCATGTTCTTTCTTTATCTCTTTAGAGACCTCCAGGAACTATATATAGGGCTAATTGATTTTTTTGGTTCTGTTTGCAATAGTCAGTGTATGTATTTTTTCTGTTTGTAATAGTCAGTGTATGTATTTTTTTTGTCATTGTTCTGTTTGTAATAGTCACTGTATGCATTTTGTTCTGTTTGTAATAGTCACTGTATGCATTTTTTGTTGTTGTAATAGTCACGGTATGCTTTTTTTGGGTTCTGTTTGTAATAGTCACTGTATGCATTTTTTATCTATGTGTAATAGTCACTGTATGCATTTTTAGTTGTTGTAATAGTCACTGTATGCTTTTTTTTGTTCTGTTTGTAATAGTCACTGTATGCATTTTTTTCTTATTTGTAATAGTCACTGTATGCATATTTTTTTCTGTTTGTAAAAGTCACCGTATGCAATTTTTGTTTGTTTGTTCTGTTTGTAATAGTCAGTATATGCATTTTTTATTCTGTTTGTAATAGTCAGTGTATACATTTTTTTGGTTCTGTTTGTAATAGTCAGTGTATGTATTATTATTTGGTTCTGTTTGTAATAGTCAGTGTATACATTTTTAGGACTGCCTGGTAAAACTATCAACAGGTTTCCTCAATGTGTCAATATTTGTATATCTCTGTTGAGGTGTCAGTGTCTGCTTTCATTGACTCTGATCTGGAGTTGAAAGAGGGAAACATATGTAGAGGGAGGCAGAAAAACACATGGAGAACTGGAGAAAAAAATGGAGCTGGAAATTTTTTTTTGTTTTTTTTTTTTTTTTTTTTTTTTTTTTTTTTTGCGTTTGCCCGCTAATACTCGAGGCGAAATCTCAGGTTATTATTTTTTTTTTATGTCTAACCTGACATTGATTTTACGTGAGTATCCCTTTATTTCTTGTACAGAGACAGGTGTCCCTCGCCATTCAGGCAAATACTCGCCGATTTCGGAGGTACCCATTGCAGCTGGGTCGGCTCAGGAGCCGCCAGTCCCTGGTTGACGACACTCCTTCAAATGTCCTCGCCAGGTCTCGAGTTAATCCAGTCCAAATCCCGGTCGACGAAAAATCCTCAAATGCCGTCGCCCGGGTTTGATCCTGTATCACCCGGTCGCCAGAGCGGTGTTGTAACCACTACGCTAGCGCGGCTCCCTGGAGCTGGAAATAACACATCCTCAGAAAATAACCAAACGTAACCATACATGGGACCTAAGATGCGTCAACAGTGAGGAATGCAGTTTAGCGACCCATAGCTAGACTGCTTGCGTCAGGGTCAGCGAACCAGAGCTGACCAAGACCCTACTCCACCTCCAAGTGGTGGTCCTGGAAACAGGCTGCATCACTGCAGTCTGGCTGAGTGAGTAGGGATCGAAGAGGGAAGGCTAACCCGGTCCCAAAAATGCCGTTCTGAAGTCGGATGTGTCGGCCGAAAGGCGCAAATATTGCAGCTTCGCTGTAAACGGACACAACGCAACCAACGTCCTATTCAGGATGAACGAAGAAGAAGTAACCAGACATGTCTTTGACTGGAACTTACAAGGGAAGAGTAGAGTGGAGAGGCCAGCTTGAACCTGGACAAGAAATCTGGATGAAAAAGCCAAAAGCAACAGTTCTGATGGGCTGAGCTGAAAAAAGACCCATACTAGTATTATTGAATTGTATGTGTGTTGTAATCACATCACCTAGAAAAGGTGTACGTTAAAAGTCATTTTTTTTTTTTAACATCCCATGGTGATGGAAGGTATCATTCTCTCCCCCCCCCCCCCCCCCCATCCCAATATTTTGTGTATTTGAATGAGGGAAAAGCCTGTTCTGTTACAGTTATATGAACATCTAAGGCAGTCTTTCTCAACCTTTTTACCCTGGAGGTACCTTTGAAATAATTTTCAGGCCTCAGGTGCATAGGCATTATTATATCTACAGCTCACGGTACGTTAGCGTGATCGGTAATTTGTAAATATAATAATCCAATAATAATTGTCAGTAGCTCTTTTGAGTAGAGAATGGTTTGGTACTTGTGCGTTAATTTACCATCAAATTAATATTTTGGCAATTTATTACCCAAACCGAGAACCGTACTATTTCTTACATTTCTTTTCTTACAATTTTTTTCTCGCCTGAATCCAATCGCAGTCTAGGTGACATTTTTTGCCACCCACTTACGCGACGTCACAAATCTTTTACCCACCCCGTCCGTCCTTTCTTTTTTTTTTGTAATCCGGAAAAAATACAACTTACTCGAATTTTTTTTTTTTTTAACACTTTTGTCTCGTTTTGGTGAGGCACGTCCCGTTCAACCTAGTCGGTTATATTAGGGCGCATGTCCAAATATAAAAGATCCTTAAGTCTAGGGAATTGCTAGTCATCATAATCATCATCATCATCAGCTTTCAAGTCCCTATCAGAGTCAGGTACCCATTTACAGCTGGTTAGACTGATGCATGACACCTGTTCCCTTCCTCGCTGCCGTTGCCTTCTCTAACTCAAGATCAGAGTCAGGTACCCTTTTACAGCTGGTTACACTGATGCGTGACACCTGTTCCCTTCCTCCCTGCCGTTGCCTCTCAAGATCAGAGTCAGGTACCCATTTACAGCTGGTTAGACTGATGCGTGACACTACCAAGCTTTGAACCCGAAACCCGGTAACTTATTGCGGTAGTGGAGCGTTAGAGACTTCACTATACTAGGTCCAGCATCGAGAGGTGGGGCCTACCTAGCTATAAATGGGTACTTAACTTTGAGTTAGGGAAGGAAAAGACAGCGAGGAAGGAAACTGGTCTCCCCACCTCTCGATGCTGGACCTAGTGTAGTGAAGTCTCTAACGTTCCACTACCGCAATAAGTTACCGGGTTTCGGGTTCAAAGCTTGGTATTGTCACGCATCAGTCTAACCAGCTGTAAATGGGTACCTGACTCTGATCTTGAGTTAGAGAAGGCAATGGCAGTGAGGAAGGGAACAGGTGTCACGCATTTATAGCTACGTAGGCCCCCACCTCTCGAGCTTGGTAGTGTCACGCATCAGTCTAACCAGCTGTAAATGGGTACCTGACTCTGATCTTGAGTTAGAGAAGGCAACGGCAGCGACTTCCCTTGTTTCCTGTGTACCGTTAACTTGTAGAACTGATTCAATACCGTTTTATTGGTTTATAAACTTAAAATACGGGGGGGGGGGGGGGGGGGGGGGGGGGGGGGGGGGGGGGGGAGGGGTGGGGGGGGGGGGGGGGGGGGGGGGGGGGCGGGTCTGTCGTAAGCGTGTCAACTATGAATGCACGAGGAACGTTTTTTTTTTTTTTAACTTGCCCTCCCAAACCACAATGTGAAATCAACCTTTTTCAGTCAAGAAAAAGTACGGTTCTCAGTTTGGGTAATAAATTTCCAGAAATTGATTTTAGCGGTGAATTAACGCACAAGAACCAATGGTTTTTTTTTCTGTGGATTTGTTTATTTTGTCCAACTTATTAGCTTACTTCTTTTGTTTGGTTCTCCCTGCCCACAAAGGATATCAACTCTTAATGCAAGTTTAATCACGACTTCTTGTGAAACCCAGTCGAGAAACCCTTATCTAAGGATTGTTTTTGTCATTTAAATGATGAACTTACTGTGTAATAGTTTCTTTGTTTACTGAAAGTTTTCGGTGTTTGCTGGAAATATTATGTTGTGATGGCTCATCACTTAATTGTCAGAAAGTGAATGACTCCCTTGATTTGTTTAATAACTCAAGCAGTTAATTTATTTAAAGATCACACTAGTTCATGAATTTGTTTGCTGCATGTTTTGTGTCTGTTCATTTGTGATCTTGTTTGCCAAAACTGAGAAGTCATAGTTTATTTGCAAAACTTTATTGGGGTTTAAGGACCACATACTTGTGAACAGGAATCATAACCACCATAAATTTGCACAGAGCTAAAATTTGAACTGCTTTAGCCTGTAACCAGATACTGTTTGATGGGGTGTCTGTCTCTGAGGACACAAATAACGCTAGGACTACTGTTCCCACAAAAATGTCATAAGGGGCAACTAATATTAGTAATCACAACGGGCTGATCACCCGTTTGCCAGTCACTTCGATTACGGAAACAACAGCAAATGGGTTGATTTGCCGTTGCCCTAAAGACGCCACTAGGCGTGATGGGAAACAATGGCAAAGAAAACCTATCTGCTGTTGCCCTAAGATGCCACTAGGCGTAATGGCCACTGACTGCTTCGACGGTCGGTGGCTAAGGACGGAAGAAGAAGAAGAATATTAGTAATATGAGGTTGTGCATGGAGCTACAGAAACCATCACTGCAAGGGTATGTGAATGCTGTGTGAGCTTCCATCATTGCAAGGGTATGTGAATGCTGTGTGAGCTTCCATCATTGCAAGGGTATGTGAATGCTGTGTGAGCTTCCATCACTGCAAGGGTATGTGAATGCTGTGTGAGCTTCCATCATTGCAAGGGTATGTGAATGCTGTGTGAGCTTCCATCACTGCAAGGGTATGTGAATGCTGTGTGAGCTTCCATCACTGCAAGGGTATGTGAATGCTGTGTGAGCTTCCATCATTGCAAGGGTATATGAATGCTGTGTGAGCTTCCATCACTGCAAGGGTATGTGAATGCTGTGTGAGCTTCCATCACTGCAAGGGTATGTGAATGCTGTGTGAGCTTCCATCACTGCAAGGGTATGTGAATGCTGTGTGAGCTTCCTATAAGGGGACCAGCTACAGTGGTGTCTATCTTGATGCTCAATAAGGATCAAGCAAGGACAATGAGAAGATACATAATAGGTTACTGTCAATGAATGGTGACATGGGAGTTTATCTAAAACTGCTCCATAGTTTTGTTACAGATGTTAAGAAGAGCTCTTTCCTTGCATTTTACATGCTTCTAATGTGTAATATCTAATTACGTAATGTCATGTTATATAAATAGCTTTCTGTTAGCTTATGTTGTTGTATGTTCTTTATCTTTCAGGGAGGAAGATATGTTGGATATGGCTCCGTTATTGAAGGAAAATTCAAGATTAGGTGACAAAAATATGCTCTGTTTAACATTTACTGTTAAGTAATTCTTTATTTTCCATTTCTAGTGCATGGAGCCACCACTACAGCTAATGTCCTTACAGGTAGCCTGCACCAAACATTCGTGTTCTCTTGCTGTGGTGGTTTCTGAAGTAATGTGTTTTATGTAATGAGATTGCCAGCCTCATGCAACCTCATCATGACTTACTTTCATTTTTCATTACATTTCCAAAGATCCTTGTTCTGGCCTCCCCAGGGTAAGAGAGGCAGGGGTAATCCTAAAAACACATGGAGAAGAGAACTGGAGACAGAGGTTAGAATGATGAGGAAGACGTGGACATAACTTGGGCTGATGGCACGTGACAGGAGGACTTAGCTTGTGTTTGTTGAAGGCCTATGTCACGTGACAGGAGGACTTAGCTTGTGTTTGTTGAAGGCCTATGTCACGTGACAGGAGGACTTAGCTTGTGTTTGTTGAAGGCCTATGTCACGTGACAGGAGGACTTAGCTTGTGTTTGTTGAAGGCCTATGTCACGTGACAGGAGGACTTAGCTTGTGCAGGAGGATCTCACTATGTGCCCATGACGGACAGGGGGAGCTGAGAAGTGGCTGTTTGTCGTATGTGATTATTCTTTGCGAGAGCCCAGAACCAGAGCACAGTATTTCAGCTCTGCATATTTGGAGAGCCCCTTGCATGGCGAGGAATCACAGAATGCCACACACTTCTTTCTCCTTGCTTGGGACCAGATGTGACAATCCTTTAAATGCCAGCCAATAAACTGGAGCTGGAGAAACTTGAGCTCGTGACTTCAGCTCATCATGTTTCAGAATGACAGAAAAGCCTAGATCTACAATGTATGTAATACAAAGGAGTTTTCAACTTGGTATTAATAATAATAATAAATTCTTTAAGCACCAAACACGGCGCATAAGGCAGAAACCAGTGCTCTCCAGGTTGTACGTTGTGACGCCACTCCTCTTAGCTCTTGCACATTGTTTAATCCCAACGTTCTTCCTTCTCTTATTATTGTTCTTCTGAGTGTTTCTTTTGGTCTTCCTTTTTTCCTCTTACCCTCAGGAACCCAAGTGAGTGCCTGCAATGGTATTCTGTTGTTTTGCATTCGTAGGACATGACCGATATATGACCATCGTCTTTTCCTTATATAGTTGGAGACATATTTCTGCCTAGTCTTCTCTTATTTGTCGATTAGTCTTGAATTCTTTCCAACTGATGTTCATGAGTTTTCTAAGACATTTGTTCTCGAATGTATTCAGCTTGTTCTCCAATGATTTTGTTATTTTCCAACTCTCACAGCCGTATGTTAACACTGAGATAACATTTGAATTAAACAGACGAAGCTTGGTATGTATATTCAATGATCGTAATTTCCAAATGTTAGATAATCTATTGAAGGCGCTAGCTGCCAAAGCAATTCTAGTATGGATTTCTCTTGTTGTGTCACCATCCTGAGTCATTTTACTGTCTAAATAATTGAAACTTTCAACTTTCTGCAGTTTTTCCCCGTTCAGGATAATATTAAAGGTCTCGTTAGAAAAGTTCTTAACTTTAGTTTTAGAGGCATTTATTTGGAGACCTATTTTAACCGAAAGATGACACAAATTATTTACTGCTTCTTGGGATTGTCTGGGTGTTGAACTTAAGAATGCTAAATCATCTGTGAAAGCCAGGTCCCTCAGGAATTTTCCATTTGTCCATTTTATACCTAATTGTTCATTGTGGGTATAGTTTCTCATAACCCAATCAATAGCTATTCCAAAAAGTAGTGGTGACATAATACAGCCTTGTTTCACCCCTGTTTCTACTGTAAACCATTCTGTATTCCCTTTATTTGTTCTAACACAACATCTTGCATTGTCATATAGCGCTTTGATTATATTCACATATTTTGTTGGAAAACCATAGATTGTAAGTACTTGGTATTAGCTGCAAAAAAATGTGAGCAGCCGTAGTTAAACAACAAGTATTATCTTACATCTGTTTTTGATTATCTTGCAAAGACATAAACCAGTGGAACAGGAAATGAGAATAAGATGATGGATAGGACACACATAGAGAAAACCTGTCGATAACATTGCAGGACAGTCCTTATTCTGCAGGGTAAGAGATGAAAGGGGAAAAAGAAAAACACACAGAGAAGAGAACTGACGGAAGAAATGAAAGGGATAAATAAGACATGGTAGAACCTTGAGCAGATGGCACAGGACAGGAAGTCCTGGCACACATCAGTTGAAGCATATGATCCTCACGGAGCTGAGGGGTGGTGAATGAATATATTTGATTATAGAACAGCAGGGCAAGGTCGCCTGCAAATTTCAAGACATCAAGAAGTTGATTACATTATTCTACACATTTCTTGCAGTAGCCCATTGTACTATTCTTTTGATTTAATTTTATAGCTTGGTTTCTTAACCAGTGGTTCATGTACCACTTGGGTGTCCATGAATATAATTCTAGGTCACCAACTTCCTGTCCCCAATACAATTTACCAGTTCTGCTGTTGACTTCTTTCCATGTCACAATGTCAAACTGTCCAGTATTTGCTCTTTTTGTCTTCCCCTATCTCTTTTTCCTTCAATCTTACCTGTTGTAACGATATATTCAAGCTTTCATCTTCTCATAACATGCCCAAAAAAAGTGGATTGCTTCTTTCTAACTTGTGAAATACGTTTCCTTTGCGCATTGGCCTTTTTCAGGACATCCTCATTACTCTTTTTGGCTGTCCATGGTATTTTTAACATTCTTCTGTAAAAACACATCTCTGTGGCCTCTAGTGCCTTCCCTACTTGTTTACTAATTGTCCATGACTCACTCCCATATGTCTGGATTGGTTCTATATAAAACTGAAGAACTCTTTTTCTTACTTCCATTGGCAAAGAATTGTTGCATAAAATACTCTTCATTTTATAGAATGCTGTTTTTGCCTGAGCTATTCTGCTCTTCACTTCTGAGATGCGTCCTACATCCGTTGTTATTAACGTGCCCAGGTATTTGAATCTATTTACCTGTTTTAAAACTGTTCCATTTACTTTGATAATGCATTCTGTGGAACCCATTTTCTTTGCGACAACCATTACTTCTGTCATTTTGCTATTACGGCTGAGGCCTTTATTTTCACTTTCTGTCCACTATTGAATGACCCATTTAATGTAGCTCCTTTTCATTTTTTGCTAATAAGACTATCAAGGGGTTAATGAAGAACTACACGAGGCCATTCATTTAAAAAAACAAATAACTAGGTTCTTGTGTAGAATGGGGAGCCGTGGTAGCATGGTGGTTAGCACTGGCTTCCTAGCTCAGTGGTCCATGGTTCGATCCCCAGCTGAGGTAGGATTTTTTTAGACCGCAAACAGGGTCGACCCAGCCTCATGAACTGGGTACCAGAGCAGCTCTTGGAAGGTTAAGGAGCCCGGCGTGATGCTGACCACATCACCCCTAGTGTGCCAATGGTCAAGAAAATATTGGCCTAACACCATATTCCCAATAATGCCTCAATGGGCGTGTAATGGGATCCTTGTGTAGAATAGAAGGATTGAATTTGTATGACAAGATCACTAATGTGGAACTAATGACACGAACCAGATAAGTGTCAGTGGAGTAAGATATGAGAAGCTGACATTGGCGATGGACAGGGCACACATTGAGGAAATTTGTTGCTAGCCTTACAAGGCAATCCTTATTCTGGAATCTCCATAGTAAAAGAAACAGAGATAAACTGATAAACAGACGGAGAAGAGAACTGAATATGAAAATGTTGATGGCACAGGGCAGGAAGACTTGGTAAAGGTAAAACCATAGTAGATACTGCCATAGGGGAGTGAAGTGCTAGAGACTTCACTATACAAGGTCCAGGTTCAAGAGGTGAGGTGACCACTTTCCTTCCTCATCACCTGTGCCTTCCCTAACCCCATTTACAGCTGGGCAGACTGGAACGTGTGCACCGCCATGTTTCAAACCTGGCACCTTTGCCACAAGAGGCCAGGACAACTTGACATAAGTTTGTTTAAGGCCTGTTATACTTGGGGAGTGGAAGGGTTATGATGATGATAAACTTTTTGAAGTATCTAGAACATAATATAGCCGGTGACACATTAATGTCTGTGCTGTCTATAGCGTGCGATGTTAAGGATTATCTTTTTATGTCGTACTCCTATACATCACCAGGTTGTCAAATAATTCTTTCTAAAGAGCTTGATGGAATAGAGGTCACACTTCCGAAAGCTACCAGGAATTTCTATGTTGATGGCCATGTTCCCCAGCCCCACTGATGTTGGATGTGTATGGTTTTTCTAAAATGGCAGACAAGCAGTATTCATTGAAGAAACTGTGTGCTGTTTTCTATGACAACATGTAAACAGGACTGAACACAGTGTATTATGTAACTGAATACTAATGATGGATAAATATACTTGAAAAAAAAAAGACTTTTTTTAACCAGCTGACCTTTGTGTGGGTGCGTCATCATCATTTTCTTTGTTGTTACTTACGGCGGCGCATGGAATCGCCACTGCAGTGGGTCTCCTTACAGGAGGCCTACGCCTACGCCTACACATTCATGTGCTGTTGCTATGATGGTTTCTGTAGCAGTTAATTTTACACGATGAGGTTGTCTGCTCAATGCACAACTACATATTAATACGCTCTCGCAGCGTGCTTGAGGGAATAGTAATCCTATTCTTTCTTTGCTACCTCAGAAACCCCGACCCTCCCATTAATAAATGGGCAAGTTGATGTATACAGGACTAATTTTTGATGTTATATATTAGACGTGTTGTTATTAGAATATTGTGGTGCTACTTTTACCCAGTTTTATATTTTCATGTAATTGTTCACATGTGGAACAAGGCCCTGTATAGTTCCAGGGGGGGCTGGATGCGGTCGCTAAGAATACACAAAAAAAGAATAAGTTGAATGCTGTCTCAGGCATCTCGTAAGAGGCGACTAATATGAAGTTGTTCATGAAGGCTGGCAAGTTCATTATGTATAACAAATTGCTACAAAAACCACATGAATGCTCTGATGCAATCTTCTTGTAAGGGGGCGATCTGCAGTGTTAGCTCCATGCTTCGTATGGAGCAAAAAGGGAAATGATGATGGTGACTTGAAACATGATGATGATGTGGAACATGACCCACCCTGTTGTGATGGGTTTTTCCCCCCGAGTACTCTCAAGATATTTATTATGTTCTGTTTTAAAAAAGAAAAGAAAAATAGGATTTTATTAGTTTATTTACTTGAGCAGCTCTGCCTAATGGGATCCATCATTACAGTTATTTATCCAGCTTTAAGATCTCTTGTACGTCAAATCTCTGTGTATATAATATATATTGGACACCCAGTATACAGATTACAGTTAATCTAGACATTCAGTCATTTATTTATTTGTCAGGACACTCGCTGTTGTCATCTTCATTTCTATTTCACTCCTTATGGAGCGTGGGGGGGGCACCACAGCAGCTGATTCCTTTATGAAGCTTGGGGGGGGGGGAGGAACCACGGCAGCTGATTCCTTTATGGAGATTGGGAGGGCCACCAAGGCAGCTGATTCCTTTATGGAGACAGAGGAAAGAATACAGCTACTGATATCTCAAGCATGTTGTAGGAGGCGACTACTATGTAGTTGTGCATGTGGGTGGTAACTTCACTGTGTATAAAAAAACTGCTGGAGAAACCATTGCTAAATTATCTCCTGAATGGTGGAGGCTTCATATAAAGCGAGCCAGCTGCACGGGTGCTTCCATGCAGAGCAAAAAAGGAAAATGATAATCCTTCAAGCTGAGTCTGAGCATTGGGTTTTATTTTTACAGCTATGTTAATCATGATTAACAGAGGGGTTAGAGCGCTGGTCTCTCGCGGCAAAGGTGACGGGTTTGAATCACGGAACCAACACGCTCCAGTCTGCCCACCTGTAAATGGGTACCTGACTCTGCTCTTTGAGTCCGTGAAGGAGAAGGCAGCGTGGAAGGGAACTGGTCACCTCACCTCTCTATGCTGGACCTAGTATGGTGATCTCTAACACTTTACTTCCCTACGGCAGTATCTGCTATGGGACTACCTTGACTTTATGTTAATCATGGTTATTTGTACCTATCGCTGCAAACCCAGCACTGCACACTAAGTTTGGGGGAATCAGTCACTTGAGTTACAGACTTAACTCTGGCTTTTACCTGGTTGGCTGCTCGCAAGAGGATCTCACAATGGATAGATGACGGGCAGGGGGAGCTGGGCAGTGGCTCTGTGCAGGATGTGACAGTTCCAGAACCAGAGTCCAGTATTTTAGCCTTGCATATTTGGAGAGCCCCCCCTGGATGGCAGAGAATGCACAGATGCCACCCACCCCTTGTCTTTTCTATCTTGAAACTAGATATGAGGATCCTTTAAATGCATGACAAACCACAATGGAATACCCAGGAAAGAAACTGCAGCTCATGACTCCAACTCAACAAGCTTCAGAATGACAGAAAGGCCACATGAAAAGCCTAAATCTACAATGTAGATAGTGCCTAGAATTTTTCGACTTGGCATTGGCTTTTAAAGAGCAATGATCTCAGTAGGCCAATTAAACAACATCATGTCTCAAAATGTGCAGAAAGGACTGTAACATCACCTGAAGTCTTTTTACTTGGAGGATACTGCTGAGTAGATGTTCCTTTCCCATTTGATGCAAAATATGTCAGTGAGAAACTCATGGTAGGATTTTATCAAGTAAAAAAAGTGCTTTATTAGGACTGAGCATCATACGGAGTGAGAAAAGAGCAGAGATAGTTGTGTAGAGTTATAGGGAGCTAGTGTAGCGCAATTATAGATGGATTAGTTAAGTGTTACGTTCTGTTGATTTATTGTTGTATTACAGGTCTTTCAAATGTATATGTGCTTTATCTATAAATAAATATTACACACATAAAGGTATGTTTCAGGCACTCGTGAAAAATAAAGAAGTACAAAACTAGACAACAGAAAAATGTCTATGTATGTCTGTAATGATATTGGTTGCCAACCTGTTGGGTGAAGTTTGTTTGTTGGTTGGTATAATGATGTTGATTGATGAGCTCTTTTTCTATAATGGTTGCATGTATGATTATCAGAAGTACAACTCCCTCAAGCAAGTCATAAGAGGAGGTTGTGCATGAGGCATGGAACCTCCTTATGTGAAGCCAATTGCTACAGACACCACCACTGGAAGAGCACATCAATTATTCCGTGTCTTGTTTCCTGCAAGGGACTAGCTCCAGCGGTGCTTCCATGCTCCATAAGGAGCAAAGTGTGGAAGGAGGCTGATGATGATGATGACATGGATATTTATTTTTTTGTGGTTTGAGAGCACTTAAGAAAAAATGTTAAGGAAAAAAATTATAGAAGAATTGCTCATCTCTCATGTCATTTTTATTCTAAAGTTCTAAAAGCCTTTTCTGTGAAATAGTGATAAATTTAGCTGAAGTGTTTTGACTTAATTTTTGACTTTTCCGATCCCCTAGGTTACCATTTTTCACTCGTTTTTACTTGTGCCAGGTAGTGAAAGGTACATGTCTTTTTCAATTGCATTGTTATCTCCATCCAGGGTGTTGGTGATGGAGGGGTTTGGTGGTAGCAATTGCTTCCGCAGGTCTGCTAGTGCCAGGCATTCCAGGACGTGGTGTTCTACTGTTTCTTCCTTCTGTCTGTGACAGTGGTTGCAGTATGGAGCATAGTCTGAGGTCACTCTGTGCAAATGCTTGTTGAGAGGTACATGTCTTGTTCTCAACTTGAAGATTGTACTCTGGTCTCTGCAGCTTAAGTTGTTGATGCTGTCTCTGGGGTTTGGCTGAGACATTTCTGTATTCTGTGCTCTTCCAGTTGCACTGGAGGCCCAGCAGTCCATCTACTGCTGTTGTTGTGTATAGTGTATTTTGCAGTTCTGAAGTGTCGTGAGAGTACATAAGAACAAATGATAAGGACAAAAGTTTAGAAGAATTGTGCTAATTGTTCATGTCATTTAGCTTTTAACATTCTAAAAGCCTATTCTGTGAAATAGTGATAAATTTAGCTGAAATGTGAAGAAGTACTTAAGGAACAAATTTTTTACTAAAGAAAAAAATTTGACTTGCTTCTCCTTTATAAATTTAAGAGGGCACCATTTTCCTTCGTGGTGTTCTTTAGGGTCTTGTAGACCAAAAAGAACTCTCTTTCTTATTCCAATGAGAAAAAATTGTTGCATAAAATGCTCTTCATTTTGTAGAATGCTGTTTTTGCTTGACCTGTTTTAAAACATTCCATTTACTTTAATAGTGCATTCTGGGATACACTTTTCTTTGACGACCATTACTTCTGTCTTTTTGCTATTAAGGCTGAGGCCTTTATTTTCACTTTCTATCACTATTGTATGAAGCATTTCCTGCAAAACCTTTTCACTTTTTGCTATTAAGACTGTATCATCAGCGTATCTCAAGCTGTTTATATTATGCCCACCAACAGGAAAAATGTTTAAAAGAATTGATCATCTTTCATGTCATTTAGCATCTAGTATTCCAATATACCTTTTTGTGAAATAGTGATAAATTTAGCTGAAATGTTGTGAGAAATTATTTAAGAATGGCAATAAAATATCATGATGTCAAGTTGTGAAAATATGAAAGTAACTAAGAATTGTATGCATATTATATACCAAGGGCTCTCAACATTTTGTTACTCATGGCCCCCTTCTGAGCTTTATCTACCTCTGTGGCCCCCTAGAAATATAGCATGGTCCTCTGGGGGGGGGGCCCACGTTGAGAACCACTGCTGTATACAATGTTTATCCTACTGTTGCATTACAAATGCATTAAACTCTTAGTATACGAGCGGCCTTTTATGACTACCATTACAGATTTTGCAATAAATAATTTATTTATAAAGATAACATAAGTGTTTTATATCAAAATGTGAAGAAATGAAACCCCTATATCATGCACGTAACTAAATTCTTCAGTGGTTTTAAACATGCATTCAGCTATAAATTTTCGCTATTGACGGGGATCGATCATCGGCCTCTCTAGAAGGCCGCTCGTATACTAAGAGTTAACATTATATTGGAACCTCATAAGCTTTACCAGTTGACTGAAGAGAAATCAAACGTTTCTGAAGAGTATTACTAAAGAGGCCCCGTGTAGTTCCTGCGGGTCTCTGAAGAGACTGCACCCGCAGGTATGTCAAACAAGGCAACTAATATAAGATTGTGGCATGGGTTCTGGCAACCTCATCATGTTAAACAAATTGCCACAGAAACCACTGATACAGGAGCATGGTCATGTTTGTTGCAGGCTTCCTGCAAGGGAGACCAGCTCCAGTGGTGGCTCCATAAAGAACGCAAGGGAAAATGATGACTACAGAAGAGGAATAATCAGCCATGTTTGTTGGTATGTGTGTGAGAGAGTTACACGTGTTGTAGTGTCAACTAACTAGCAATACATTTTTGTGTGTGAAGATGTTGTAGTGCCAGCTAACTAGCAACACATTTTTGTGTGTGAAGATGTTGTAGTGCCAGCTAACTAGCAACACATTTGTGTGTGTGAAGATGTTGTAGTGCCAGCTAACTAGCAACACATTTTTGTGTGTGAAGATGTTGTAGTGCCAGCTAACTAGCAACACATTTTTGTGTGTGAAGATGTTGTAGTGCCAGCTAACTGGCAATACATTTTTGTGTGTGAAGATGTAGTGCCAGCTAACTAGCAATACATTTTTGTGTGTGAAGATGTTGTAGTGCTAGCTAACTAACAATACATTTTTGTGTGTGAAGATGTTGTAGTGCCAGCTAACTAGCAATACATTTTTGTGTGTGAAGATGTTGTAGTGCCAGCTAAATAGCAATACATTTTTGTGTGTGAAGATGTTGTAGTGCCAGCTAACTAGCAATACATTTTTGTGTGTGAAGATGTTGTAGTGCCAGCTAACTAGCAATACATTTTTGTGTGTGAAGATGTTGTAGTGCCAGCTAACTAGCAACACATTTTTGTGTGAGAAGATGTTGTAGTGCCAGCTAACTAGCAATACATTTTTGTGTGTGAAGATGTTGTAGTGCCAGCTAACTAGCAATACATTTTTGTGTGTGAAGATATGTCATGAGCTGGACTCATTTTCTAATGTTGTAACTGTATGCTGAGTATATTTATGACTGCTGTAAACAGGTAGGCTGATGAATGAAATCTGCCCACAGTAGTGTTTGAACAATACCACGAAGATATTAAATAGAAGAAATTATGCTTCGTCTTGTAATTTTAGTTATTGATATAATCAGTCACCGACTTGTCGATTACATTTGTATGTTTTGTTAAGCAGTGCCTTCATATTTTGTGAGTTTTGTTGCTATCATTTCAAAAAGTACTAATGTGAGCTTTGTCACATTATTTGGATTGTAAAAGGTAATATTATAGCAGATACTACCGTAGGGGAGTGAAGTGTTAGAGACTTCCCTATACTAAGTCCAACATTGACAGGTGGGGTAACAAGTTCCCTTCCTCGCTGTCTTTTCATTTCCTAACTCAAGTTTCCCTTCCTCGCTGTCTTTTCATTTCCTAACTCAAGTGCAAAGTCAGGTACCCATTTAGAGCAAGGAATTTGATGAATTTTTTCGTGTACATTATCTCATCAGAACAGGCAGTTTGATGATTTTCTTTGTGTACATTATCTCATCAGAGCAGGCAGTTTGATGCTTTTCTTTGTGTAGATTATCTTAGATGGCGAGGAATGCAAAGTATGCCACATTCTTCTTACTCCTAGCTGGGGATCAGATGTGACGATCCTTTAAATGCAAGCCATGCTGGAGCTCATGACTTCAACTCAACACGTTTCGGAATGGCAGAAAAGCCACAGGAAAAGCCCCTAGATCTACAGGGTAGATAATACCAAGGAGTGTTCAACTTGGTATTGGCTGCTAACGAGCGAGAAGCTCAGCAGCCCTAGTTAAAAAACAACAATATGACGCCCTTTACAATAATAAGTGTTTATAAATCAACAGACTTGAAAACAGGTCTACAATATCCAATGACTTTATAACAGCAGTACTCTGGTCCATAACATAAACTGAGTATACATACCTTTTTGGGTACAAAATCACTTAAATACTATTCAACTTACTTCTGCTATAAATCATCACCAAATAGCTGTCAATACCAAAGCAATAAATCATCACTGCAGCATACGAAAGATAAAGCAATGTCAATGGAGACAATAATCATTATGAACATAAGGAAACTTCTTCGTACACTCTCAGACGTCTACTTGAATGTTTTCAAAGAAATCAAGTCAGTTTGAGGCTATTTGAATCTCCGTAGAGCTTTTCCTCGGATGGTACTGGTGTCGGCGCTTTCTCTGTTCCGCATATGTTGGGCAACTTTGAAGCAGATGTTCGGCAGTCATTTTATCAGTGCCACAGTTACACTGATTGGTAGTTCCTATCTTTAGCTTGTTGAATAGATGGTATCTCAATCTGTTGTGGCCAGTGCGGAGTGAACATAAGGAAACTAGTACCAACTTCACAATCTCTCTGCTGTGGACCAAAACTTCACAGGACCAAAGAAATATCACTACTCTGACTTTCAATCCACTGGCTGCATTCAGGAAAAACTTTTCCATCCAAAAATACGTACACTCCAAGTCTCCTTCCACTCATCATCATGTGACGTATTCTCTCCAGAACATTGTCTCCATTACAGCTGCTCTGAACGCATCACGATTCTGGGCAAGTCGACCTGCATCAGCCAAAGACAAGTTCAGACTGTCTGTGATGTCCTGGGTCACCATTGTCTAGGTCGACCCCTTCCCCTTTTTCCCTGGACCATGCCTTCCATCACTAATTTTTCCATATTACAAGGGGATTGACATAAGTCTTGGGCCTGACCATGAAGGACATGTCACAGAGAGCTGAAATTTTGTATAGTGTTTATTCCTTTTCAAAATAGCCACCGTCTGAATTGAGACACTTCTGCCATCTCTGCTTGACCTTGAAAAGACCTTGAGAGTAGAACACCCTATTTTTCAAACTAAACCAGTCATCACATGCCAGTATAACCTCTTCATCGCTGTCAAAATGATTTCCTTTTAGCTGGTTTTTAAGATTTGGGAATAGAAAAAAGTCAGATGGAGCCAAATCTGGAGAATATGGTGGGTGTGGAAGAATTTCAATATTCAAATCGTTGGCTGCTAGCTGCACAAGCCGTGCTTTGTGAGAGGGCGCGTTGTCTTGAAGCAAAGGAAGATTTTGAGTGCGCGTTATCCCTCGTTTCCTGGTCACAACCTTTCTTAGTTTGGTGAGAAGATCTGCATAGTACTGTCCATTAACTGTGTTGCCACGAGGCAGATAATCTTTCAAAAGGACACCTTTGCCGTCCCAAAAAACAGTCAGCATCACTTTTCCTGCAGATTTCTGTGCTCCCGGCTTGACAGGTGTTGGGGAGCCCGGGGTTTTCCATTGCATGCTGGAAATTTTGGATTCGGGGTCATAATGGTGTACCCAAGTCTCATCTACTGTCACCATGGTCTGAAAATTTTTTTTGACTGACACTTTTTGAGCAACTGTTGACAGCAATTTACCCTCGTTTGCTTCTGTTCACGTGTCAACAGTCGCGGAACCCAGCGTGCACACACTTTTCTCATGTTCAGTCTGTTGTGTAAAATTTTATAAACTGTTCTTTCATTTAGTTTTACTCTACTAGCTATCTCCACAATTGTCATTTTTCGATCATGGTCAATGATTTTCTTCACTATTGTTGCATTTTCATCATTGCACTCTGAGGCTGGTCTACCAGATCTTGGCAGATCAGCAACATTTGAGCGGCCGCACTTAAACTGTTGACACCAGTTTTTTTTACCGAAGTATATGAAGGACAAGAGTATATGAAGGACAAGAATCACGAAACACTGGTTCCATCTCCCTGTGTATTTCTGTAGGTGTTTTTCCTTGAAACATCAGAAATTTTATCACAGCTCTGGCCTCCTTCTTTTCCATTGTTTTGTCAAATCTTTGGAGCAGCAGATCCGGTCAATAGGGTACATTGCGTCGTGCACCGTAGCGGGAAAACCCATTGAAGAAACAAACGCGTACTTCACACATTTAGTGCAAATATGATGAACTTTAAATGTGCCAAGTTTCATCTTCCTCCTGTGACTCCTTCATGGTCAGGCCCAAGACTTATGTCAATCCCCTTGTATTATGTCTTTTTATATGAGTGAAAAATTTCAGCTTCCATATTGCGATGGTATTTAGGAGCCTTTCACTCAACTAACTAAAATATGATATTTGTCATACAACCCCTCACCTCTGACCAGTTTTCGGACATGTCTCTGTTCAAAACACCTGTCACATGTAATACAAACAATAATATTCTACAGCTAACAATAACATGGGTAAATACAATCAAGTTTAGCTTCACTCGCTACTATCAAACATACCATGCAAGCGGATCTAGCCCCCTATGGAGCACACGTTCCTGACACCCATACATCAACCAGTTCATGACAAATATGTTTTAAAAAAACATACTGATAATATAATTGAATTTTCAGCTGGGATCTAGGTTATGTGACCAGTTGACAAGGTCGTCAACTTCTTCTTCCCACACATCGTGTTTATCATTCACAGGGAACTCTGAAAGTACTAGCTCTGTTTTCACATCTTGTCTTGATATCACTGTCATAAAAAGAGGCAAATACGAAAGGTAGAATATATATAAATGTTAACTACTATCAGATAGGTTTAGAAATTTACAAATAAAAAATATATATTTTTGAAAAATAAACATAAAGAACTTTAAAAAAATTTATTTAAAAATGTACACGAAAAAAGTAAAGGAAATACATCACAACATTTCTGTCTTTCCTTGTTACTGTTAATTCTAATAACTAATGTTGCAGCATATGATTAAGAAAGAATTTAGCATTATTGTTTTGTTACTTACATGGAGACTGTCAAGGGGGCAGATAAATCTGCTTCATTCTGTCAAGTCTGGCCAGATTTGCTGCCTTCTCTCTTTCAGGGGCCATTTTATTTTTAAAGTGACCGTAAACCAGCATGTTGTGGCTGTTAGAGACCAGATAAGAAATTATATTCTACACTGGTGTAAAAGCCCGTCATAAGACGGGAATTAAATTCAAAAGCACCAATAGCTAACGGCAATTTTACTTATTCAAAAGTATTTTTAAAAAAAACCATTGTGCATCACCACAGTACACAAACTACGTAGCAGCAGCGATGATCCCAATGTGAATATACAGGATCACACATTCTATAAATATTTTTGTGCACACCGTCATTTGCACACTTTTCTTTGTCGAGTGTTTCTATTTTTGGGAGAGTACATATAAGGGAAACAATACAAATAATGTCTAACTTTCAACCAAAGTTGCATCCCTTAGCGTTAGTGACAGAAAAAGCTGGGATTTTATATATATTGATTCATTATTATTGTCCTTTTCACTCCCTATGGAGCCACAACTGTAGGGAACCTGCACCACAGCATTCAAGTGCTCTTCAGCAGTGGTTTTTGTAGTAATATGTTTTACATGATGAAGTGACCAGCCTCGTGCACAACTGTATATAAGTCGCTTATACAGGGCAAAATCTACATTTAGCAAGGGAAATTCACGTTCACCTTTAAACTGATCATAAACTCTTGGATTAAAAAAAAGAATGCATGACACAACCATTATTTGAAAAGACAATGTTTGAATTAGTTGAAAAGACAAGTTAACGTTACGCAAGATGGCTGAACAGTGAAGAGGAATGAAGGACACTATTTACATTAACACACTGTGTAGTAAAAGAAAACATGATGTGGTACCACACTCTTTGAAGAGATTAGTCAATGTAACGGACAGCCACAGAACAACTATGCCCATTAATGGGGAAAAAAAAACACTAGTATTTACTAGTCATTGAGAAAAAGAGCACTAGCGCATGAACAGAATCGTCAATAATCACACAATCTGAAGATTAAAAAATACCACCTGGAGGAAGAATACAAATCAAATTCGGCATTGACACTACCTGGAAATCTTCTTCTTCTTCTTGCGATCGCATCTTTGATGTTTACACCGTCAGACGAGTTTTCATGGTGAATTCGACTGTTGTTTGAAGTTCCTCTTTAACTCCATATAGCTCTGAGTTTAGTGTTGAGTCATTGGGCCAGTATATCTTTCTTAACTGGTCATACAGAGGACAGTCCTGTAGAACATGCTCAGCAGTTTGTTCGTTTAATCCACATGTGCACAGTGGTGAAGCAGACAATCGTAGCTTGTGCATGTGTTTATTCAGTTTGTTATGCCCTGTCCTGAGTCGAAAAATAGTTATCTGTCCCTGCCGGTCGAGAGTGTGATAGTCGTCTTTGGGTTGGTTCTGTTCTCTTCAACCTGGAAATAATTTACTGTATATAAATAGGTGTCCTGGTATAAACAGCACCATGCACAAACAGGTAACCCTTTATCCAAAATCCTTGGTAACAGCTTTGTTTCGGAAATCATATTTTTTTCGGTTTTCAAATGTCGCCCGATTTGTTAGAAAAGTAGCCCCAATTCACTCAAAACAGCCTAAGTTGCCGATTCCACATTAAAATACTAGCACAAAGTCGCCAAAACTAGTCACAAATCTCCAAAATTGTGATATTTAAAAAAGTAGCCCCCAAAAAAAACCATATTTTCAGAATATTTTGGTTTTCGGATGTGTGACAAACGGGTACAGACCTATAGTAAGTGGTTGAAAGAGACTCAATACACAGAAGCGTGGTATACACCATACATGCACACAGAACAACAGTGAGTTAAGAGCAAAAACGTCAATATAAAAGAACATAGACCTACATCATGAAATGGCTAAAACAACTATAAAAACCATATTCAAGTCCCAATGGGACTGAAAACATCAAGGTCGCATGAAAAATGATGCTCATCACCAGCTATCTAGGCGAGACCAGGTCATAATTTTCCGCTTATGCACTGGTCACAATAGGTTGAAGTGCCATCTATATCACAAGTACAGGACTGGTCCAACAGTTCTCTGCTTCTGTGGCACTAGCCCCATGACAGCTGAACATCTGCTTCAGTCCTGCCCAACTTAAATCAGTGAACAGAGTGGCATATGGCAACAACCCACTTCTCTTCATGAAAAACTGTTTGGAGATGTCAGGAACCTTGAGCTGACTACTACCTAAGTTAGAGTCATTAATGAAGAAGTCTGAGGGTGAACAAGGAAAAAGAAGAAGACCTAGATCATTCTTGAAATAGCTGTACAGACACAGAGAATAACACAGCTGTCACAAATGGTCAGAATACAGACAAATCAAGCCGAATGACATGCTTTCTGTGTGAGAACAGAATCTGGAGCTCAGTGAGACAATGGAAAAATAATGGATCGAATGACAGAACAAATGCTTAACTGTCACACAAAAGAAAATGGGAGACACTCATCATCTATTAGTCTGAATAAACAGTATCAATCAATCAGTTCCCTTTATCACCCCAAGGAGCATTGACCTTCAACAAACTCACACCAAGTCCCTCATGTCATGTGACATCAGCTCTTCTTTCCAAGTCTTCCTCATCATTTTCACTTCTGTCTCCAGTTATCTTCTCCCTGTGTCTTTTTGGTCTACCTCTGCCTCTTTTTCCCTAGGGATTCCAGAACAAGGACTGCCTTGTAATGCTATCAACAGGTTTCCTCAATGTGTATGTCCTATCCATCACCAGTGTCTTCTTCTCAGCTCTTGTTCCACTGGTTCTTGTCATCAGTTCCACATTTGTGACTTTGTCATACCATTTTAATCATTCTATTCCAAGAAAGCACCCATTTATGAATGTCTGTAACTGTTTTGTTGTTGTTTTTGTTGTTCTCCATGTCTCAGAGCCATACAATAGGACTGACTTGACATATGAGTTGAAGATTCTTATTTTAGTGTTGGACTTGATTCCTCTTGGTCACTTTGGATAAACAGTATAAATTAAAAGTACACTCACATAGCTTTCACCAAGAGTATAATTGAAATTATTTATGAAATCTGACCTCAGAATGTGTGAGGACCCATCATACTTACGCTTCCAACTGTTTCTTTTTGATCTCCTCAATCTCCTCCCTTGATAAACCCAGATGGATCTTTTGTAGGGCTTGCTTGTCCTTGATTAGCTCCAACACTGGTAAGTGTAAAATTATATTTCTGAGCAACAAAGATTTAATATTTTTAAGTACATCTATTCCTGTCTTGAGAATCCCATTGACAGAGTGGTTAAAGCGCTGGTTTCTCGTGGCAAAGGTGGCAAGTTTGAATCACGGTACTGACATGCTCCAGTCTACCCAGCTGTAAATGGGTACCCGACTCTGCTCTTAGAGTTATGAAAGGAGAAGGCAGCGAGGAAGGGAACTGGTCACCCCACCTCTCGATGCTGGACCTAGCATAGTGAAGTCTCCAACACTTCACCCTCTACGGCAGTATATGCTATGGGACTACCTTTACTTATTCCTGTCTTGAGCGTCCGATTGACCGAGTGGTTAAAGCGCTGGTCTCTCGTGGCAAAGGTGCCGGGTGTGATTCATGGTATCGACATGCTCCAGCGTACCTGACTTTGCTCTTGAGTTAGTGAAGGAAAAGGCAGTAGGGAAGGGAACTAGTCACCCCCACCTCTGGTTGTGGGACCTAGTATAGTGAAGTCTCTAGCACTTCACCCCACTACAGCAGTATAGACTACCTTGACCTTTTATTCCTGTCTTGCCCTGTGGTTTCTGGGAGTCTCTGAGGAAGCAAAGAAAGAATGCAGCTACTGTTGCCTAAGGCACGTCCATATGAGGCGACTTTCTTAATTGTTAATTTTTTTTTTAATCTTTTTTTTTTTAACAAACGCCCACTATTACTCAAGGCGAAATCTCAGGTTAGTATGTCTAACCTGAGACTGATTTTACGTGAGTATCCTATTTTCCCTGTACGCTGACAAGTGTCATCTCGCCATTCAGGCAGATATTCGCCATCTTCAGAGAGTACCCATTAGAGCTGGGTCGGCTCAGGAGCCGTTCAGGTTATTCCAGTCCCTGGTTGACGACACTTCTTCAAATGCTTTCGCCCGGGCTTGAACCTGGATTACCCGATCGCCAGCGCAGTGTGGTAACCATTACACTAGCGCGGCTCCCAACTAATATAATAGCGAGGCAACTAATATGAGTCTGCGTATGTAGCTGGCAACTTCACCATGTAAAACAAACTGCTATATAAACCACTGCTGCAAAGAGCATACACAAGCTTTGGTGCAGACTTTCTGAAATAGGCAGCCATTTGCAGTGGTAGCTCCATGCTCCGTGGGCAGCAAGAAGTAAATGATGATTCCTGTCTTCCTTTTGTTTATTCAAACTATGCATGTCTATACAAATACGTATGTACCCATATGATTGTATGTGTGTAGAGAATATTTAGTGTTATTTATTACAAATGTTCTAAGCAATTCATATCTGACATAATTTACCACTCTGTGCACATATATATGTCCAGTTAAACAAAGATGTGATTATGTGTACGTTTGTTGCATGTTTATAATAATGTGTTAATCCGCTGGATTAAAATTTATGTTATACTAGCAGAAACTCATAAAATATGTTGGAGAAAAAAAAAATTGAAGAAAGAAATACAGTTCAATGTACTCACATGAATTAATGGCACTTGGTGTTGTCTTTGATGTGGCTATGCCCAACCAAATCTTGTGGTATTCTTCAAATGACAGCTTTGTTACTTTAGCCGATCCATTCCTTGATGGAGCAGTGTGAGGCTGATTGACTGTAGCCACTTTATTTAATCTTACTGTAGAGTCGGGTGACATCACTGGGACACTAACCCCAGCTGCAAGCAAATAAACACGATACACAATTCAACAAATCAGTACACAATAAATAACACTGTCCCATAAATTCTGTGACATCAGAGCAAAATAAACCCTTCCCCTGTTATAGTGTTTACTATTCAAATTTATGCATGGAGGCATATCTGGAGTCATCTTTATATGACCACCAGATATGCACAGTGCTACAATATGCATATGTGGAAGTGAACCTCTGACTGTGAGGCTAATTACACCCTCATTGACTCTTGAAATAATCCACTTGTTGAGAACCCAGCATTGCACACTAAGCTTGGAGAAGTCACTTGAGCCGGAGATGTAATTCTTTGGCTTTTACTTGGTTGACTGCATGCAGGAGGATCTCACTAAGGGCCCAGTGATAAGCAGGGGAAGCTGAGAAGTGGCTCTGTGCAGGACATGACAATTCCTTGGGAGAGCCCAGAACCAGAGTACAGTATTTTAGCTCTGCATAGTTGGAGAGCCCCCTTGGATGGCGGGGAAAGCACAGTATGCCACGTGCTTCTTACTCCTAGCTTGGGACCAGATGTGACGATCCTTTAAATGCAAGCCAAGCTGGAGAAACTGGAGCTCATGACCTCAACTCAGCACGTTTTGGAATGGCAGAAAAGCCACCGGAAAAGCCTAGATCTACAGTGTAGATAATACCAAGGAGTCTTCATCTTGGTATTGGCTGCAAAATAGCGAGAAGCTCTCAACCCTAGTTTAACGTCTCTATCGAGTCCCAGTTGTATTATGACTGTCTACTTTGATGCGATCACGCATTTTTTTTTTTTTTTTAAATCGCTTTTCCCTCGCTTTATACATTTTAATATTAATAAATTTTTTTTTATATTTATTTATTATTATTTTTTTAAATTATTTTTTTATTTACTTATTATTATTATTTTATTATTATATTATTTATTTAATTATTTATTATTATTATTATTATTTTTTTTTTAATTTATTTGTTTCCCTCACTCTTTTCCAGTCCTTGTTTTCATTATTTCTTATTTTTAATGTACTATCGACTTCCGCTTTCCGGTTTAGTGGCAGCCATCTTGCTTCACATGTGACTGGACATAAGGGAGTATCTTTTCTCGTATTTTTATAGTTTCATGTTCTCTACTTAATTCTCATTTTCTTTCCCTCCTGTCTCTTGTTTGTCTGTCCCTGACGAAGGCCTTGTGACCGAAACGTAGGTTTTTCTTGTCCTTTCTCCTTGTAAGATGTATTACCATTTGTGTGTGTTTTTTTTCTCTCCCCATTCAACTGTTTAACAACAACAACAAACTATACAAATTTTGGGTTATTGCTGTTGCTATTTAGAATCGTCATAATCACACTTCAGGCAAACCCAAAGATGATCAGTCTCTCTCAGCTTTGCAGGAGCTTGTTGGCCTACGCTTCACAGGGAGCTGAAGGAAGGGTAGTGATGTTAATGTTACACATCACTCTGGCCTACATCATGTGATGTAACCAATAGTGAAAGAAGAAGAAATAGCAAGTCTTTTCACCATCAAAATATTTTCTTTTTCAAATGGATTTAAAAAAAAAAAACAAAAAACAGATGGTCGTGAAAGGTGTAAAGAACTCAACAAAGCACAAGTATAGAAGACAATTTCTACATTTGGAACAAGATGTGTAATAAAAGTGGCCAGTATAAAACTCTCCTGTGATATGAAATAATTTTGCTCTCAAAGTGTCCAATAGCACACAAGAGATCAAACTTAAAAGATGAATTGTGACCGTAAGAAAGTTTGTAAAATTGGAATAATCACGTAAGTTCCATCAAGATTAAGCTGTTCTCAAAATCCGATATAATCATCATCATCTTACTTCTGTTGCTCCTTATGGAGCACTGAACCACCACTGCAGATGGCACCCAGGAGGAAACCCAAGTCAAAGCACAAACTCTTACATCAGTGGTTCCTGTAACAATTCATTATACATGATGAGGTTGCCAGTCCCATGCACAACCTCACATTAGTCAACTTTCATGACATACCTGATGAGGCAGTAGCCCTGTTCTTTCTTTGTCTCCTTGGGGACACACCCCTCCCCCCACCTGAAGTACATGGAGCTCTCGTGTAATAATGAAACATTTATTAAACCAGATATGTATACATTTTCCAATTACCTTCAACCATTTGACTGGTGGCTACACATTCTCTGATCATTTGATGATATAACTCTGGTGATGTTAAAAGCATTTGGGCTGCATCTGCATTAACAGCATTTTCACAGACAGGGTTAGAAAGAAGGGTCTGGAGATTTTTAAAAAAAAAGCAAGAGAATACAGTAAGGATGCATGTTTGCAGGTCTTCACAAGGTAAAATAAGCAGATACATGTTTTTTTCAAGTGTATTCTTAAAAAACTGTAATTTATTAAAACAAATTAATGACATTGGTTTATTTGTACTGCTGTTGTTTAACTAGCCAATGCCAAGTTAAAAAAATCTTTGGCACTATCTTCATTGTTGATTTTGGATTTTCCTGTGGCTCTTCAGCCATTCTTCAGTTTCTTTCCCAGATATTCATTCTCATTTGGCATGCATTTAAAGGCGTATCACATCAGGTTTCAAGCTAGAAAAAAACAGGGGGAGTGGGCGCAAACTATGCATTCTCTGCCATCTGTGGGGGCTATCTAAATATGCAGGGCTAAAATGCTGTGCTCTGGTTCTGAGCTCTCCTATGAAATCATCACGTCCTCTACCAGACCACTTCCCAGCTCCCTTCACCTGTCATCTTTTCGTTGAGAAATCCTCCTGCATGCAGCCAACCAGGTAAATGCAGGAGTTAAGTCTACGGCTTGAGTGATTCCCCAAAGTTTAGTGTGCAATGCTGGGTTCTCAGCATGTTTCATCACTGCAGGAATTGTAATCATAGGCCGCTCTGGTGAGGCTACTTGATTCCTGAAGCATTGCCATGGCTATTTGAAGGTTGCCTGTTTCCAGGTGTCACCATGTGCAGGTGATTCAGGGTCTTGGTTAGAGGCATGACCCTGGAATTCACGTGAAAGCAGCGTGAATTCCTTTGCACCCCATTTGTACTGTATAACTACCTTTCAGCTCTCCATGGGATGCAGGCCTTTGATAAATATACATCAAATCTTCCTGTCTTGAGTGAATTCCCATCTTCTTTATTCCCTGTCATGTCTGAAGGGACCCTGACACCATCGCCAGAACTGCTATGCTATGTACCCCAGAAGGATGGCAAAAGAGAGGCAGACCAAAGACAACCTGGTGGAGAACAGTGGAGGCTGAGATGCAAAGCATGAACCAGAGTTGGATCACGGCATGAAGAATGGCAACAGACCGAGCAAAATGGGGACAGTTTGTTTCTGCCCTGCAAGACGCCACTAGGCGTGATGGCCACTGACTGCTTTGTCAGTCTGGAGCTAAGTATCCAAGAAGATGTCTATGTATGATTCCCTTCTCCATGTGTTTGGTGGTCCCCCATCTATGTCTCCTATCAGAAAATAAGTGTAAAAACTCATAACCCAGGAATAGGAAAGTCATTTCTCCCTACCATGAGGATTCTAGAAAAAGGACTGCCTTGTAAAGCTAACAACTGGTTTCTCAATGTGTCCTAACCAGTGCCAGCATCTTCTCTTCAACTCTTGTTCCACTGGCATTCGTCTGGTTCTTTCCATCAGCTTGAATTGTTCATCTTGTCATACCAGCTCAATCCTTCTATTCTGCATAAGTATTCATGTAAGAAAGTATGTAATTTCTGGTCATCATTTTTGTTGTTTCCCATGTTTCAGAGCCATACAATAGAACAGTCTTGATGTAGTGTATAACTAACAATTAAAAAACTGCATATATGCTCAATGGCAGGCCAATCAAGATGAGTAAGAAGCATTAATATTAATCATCTGGTCTCGAAATGACAGGAAGGCTTTATTTTGCTTAGCTTTAAACTGATGCGTGGAATGAAAGCTCATCCACTATAATTACCACCAGTGATGATTTTTTTTTTTTGTATTAAAAAAAAATTCAATCCTCTGTCTTTAGTTTTAACAGAATGTTAAAGTTAGAAAACAACATGGGACCTCAAGACGCAGCAATAGAGACCGCAGTCAGCGACTCATAGCTTGACTGCCTGCGTCAGGACCAGCGAACCAGAGCTGGTCAAGACCGCACTCCACCTCCACGTGGTGGTCCTGGAAACAGTCTGCAGCTGTGCAGTCTGGCTGAGCGAGTGTGGATCGCAATGGGAAGGCAAACCCGGTCCTAAAAAATGCCGTGCAGAAGTAGGATGTGTCGACCGAAAGGTGCAGATATCACAGCTTAGGCGTAAACAGACACAACGCAACCACCGTCCTTTTCAGGACGAACGAAGAAGAAGAAGAAGAAGAAAACAACATGACAACAACATTGGGTTGCAGTTTAATTATGAAACTAAATTATTAAAGTTTTCAGCAATTTCTTGACGGGTTACTTTCAAAGGGAGCTGTGGTACCACAGTGGTTAGTGCACTGGTTTCCTAGGTCGGTGGTACATGGTTCGATCCCCAGTTGTGGTGGGATTTTTTTAGACCGCAAACGGCTCTGGGGTCGACCCAGCCTCATGAATTGGGTACCATAGTAACTCTGGGAAGGTTAGGGCGGCCGGCATAATGCTGACTACATCACCCCTAGTGTGCCGATGGTCAAGAAAATATGCGCTTAACACCATATTCCCAATATGCCTCAATGTGCGTGTATGGGATCCTTTACCCTTACCTTACTTGCAAAGAGACCTGTGAAATCTAATTAAAATAGATTGTTGGCCTCTATGTGGGAAGATCCTAATGGGTGTTTAAGATAACTTTCACTCCAAGAACAGTGCAATGTGTGTCGTTTCCATATGTTCCCAAAAAAGCTGGTGTGATTGTTTTAGGACTTATCAGGCAATACCATGACAGTCTTTGCCATTCTGAGCACTGCTCTATAATGTTCCTGAGGGTAAATATATGATCTACACATCTTCTGTTCTTTCTAAATCCTGCTTGTTCTTTCCTCAGTTTGTGGTCTACTGCTTTTGAAATTCTCTGTATAATTATCCTGCCTAGTATTTTGCTGGGAACTGAAAGAAGAGTTATTCCTCTCCAATTATTGCAGTCTGCAAGATCTCCCTTCTTGGGCAATTTGACAATTATTCCTTTGTTCCACTCCGAATCAATTTGTTGTTGCACTACAAGCGTGATGGCCACTGACTGCTTTGACGGTCGGCGGCTAAGGATCAAAGAAGAAGAAGACTATGACAGTGTATTTCTTCTTCACTTTTCAGCTCCCCAAGGAGCATAGGCCTTCAACAAACTTATGCCAAGTCTTCCTGTCCCTTGCCATCTGCTCAAAATCTTTCCGTCTTTTACATCCCCTTCATGTCTGTACATTTAGTTGACCTGTCCATTTAGTTGACCTGTCCATTTAGTTGACCTGTCCATTTAGTTGATCTGTCCATTTAGTTGACCTGTCCATTTAGTTGACCTGTCCATTTAGTTGACCTGTCCATTTAGCTGACCTGTCCATTTAGCTGACCTGTCCATTTAGCTGACCTGTCCATTTAGTTGACCTGTCCATTTAGTTGACCTGTCCATTTAGCTGACCTGTCCATTTAGCTGACCTGTCCATTTAGCTGACCTGTCCATTTAGCTGACCTGTCCATTTAGCTGACCTGTCCATTTAGCTGACCTGTCCATTTAGCTGACCTGTCCATTTAGTTGACCTGTCCATTTAGTTGACCTGTCCATTTAGCTGACCTGTCCATTTAGCTGACCTGTCCATTTAGCTGACCTGTCCATTTAGCTGACCTGTCCATTTAGTTGATCTGTCCATTTAGTTGACCTGTCCATTTAGTTGACCTGTCCATTTAGCTGACCTGTCCATTTAGCTGACCTGTCCATTTAGTTGACCTGTCCATTTAGTTGACCTGTCCATTTAGTTGACCTGTCCATTTAGTTGACCTGTCCATGTGTTTGTTGAAGTTTTTGTGGTTTTAAATTTCTACCAGATGGGGTTACCGGCCCCATGCCCAACCCTCCTTAGTCACCTTTTATGATATGCATGGTAGGTCACAGCGTTACTATTATGAGCTCAACTTTCGGGCCCTGGTAAACACGCCGCATATTTAACTACTGCATACATGCCACACGTCGGAGATAAAAAAACCTGTACAAAAAATTCAAAAACCATGTAGCCTACAAAGACCTGCAAAACCTGTACAAAAAAAAAAAAAGACTGAAAAACGTATCAAAAGAGTTAAATTCGTGTAAACAATTTTTCAATTACAGCTGCATTATAATTGAGACATGGCGACTTTGCCTTTTAAAGCAAGTCTTCATTTATTTTAAAACTCGTACAATAAATGTCTGTTTATTTTACACTGTAAAAATGATGTGATCGTGTCATCATTTAAGTCTATTTTTGCACTTAATTATCACTAACAGACCAGGAAATCCTGTGTTTGGATCTTATAAAACAATTCTAAGACACAGTAATAAGGGGTGTGGGTTAGAAATCCTAAACCTAACCCTGAACCCAAACCTTAATCTTAACACAAACAACGTTCAAGGATGACATCAAAGAAGATGTTCCACTGGTCTCACAACTAATTTTACTACTTTGTTATTATTATTATTGCAAAGAGAAAAATTTAACTAAACAATATTATGGAAAAAACAAACAAAAACACAAATAGTAATACGTTTTACTAAGAGAAAGGACAAAGAAAAACCTATGTTGCGGCCACAAGGCCTTCGTCAGGGACAGATAAACAAAAGGGAAAGAAAGTAAGAATTAAGTGGAGAACATGAAACTATAGAAATAAGAGAAAAATACTACCTGATGTGTCTCACATGTGAGCAACATATCGGCTATGGTGTAGCCCATGACGATTGATTTATATATATTGAATAATTAGGCGAGAAACTCTAAACTCACAATGAAGACCAAAGCTGCGGTATATAATGCCTGCGTCACCAGCACACTCCTATATGGCAGCGAGACCTGGACGACCTATGCTAAGCAAGAAAGAAGGCTCAATACCTTCCATTTGCGGTGTCTACGCCGCATCCTCGGCATCTCGTGGAAAGATAAAGTGACAAATGTCGAGGTGTTGTCACGTGCTGGCCTTCAAAGTATGTATACGCTTCTTAGACAGCGCAGACTTCGCTGGCTTGGCCATGTTCGCCGCATGGATGATGGTCGCATCCCAAAAGATATCTTCTACGGACAATTAGCAGATGGCAAGAGAACAGTTGGGCGACCACAGCTGAGGTTCAAAGATGTGTGCAAGAGAGATATGAGGGCACTGGACATGGATCCAGCAACATGGGAGGATAAAGCTGCCGATCGCACTAAGTGGCGATGCTATTTACGGCGCCACCTCAGATTGGGCGAAGAGAGGCTCACACAAGAAGCAGAGGTGAGGAGAAAACGTCGAAAGGAGCACCAGGAAAATAAGCAGCTGAGGGCTGTCACCTCAGGGGCGCATTCGCATAGTCAGTTATGACTGAAGGGGCTATTATTACTATTATTATTAATTAGGCGAAAAAACATGTACAGAAATTATGTACCGGGCGTACACATCTGAAAATGTAAAAACTTTGTACAGATTATGGGTAAACCATAGCGTGTGGCATGTATGCTACTGTTAGTGGACAGGTGCTTGTATCTATCATCTGACCTGTATGGAGACCAACATCATTGAGAAGCTATAGTCTTCATTCCAGATCTGATAGTCATCCAGAAAGTCAACACATGGTCTGCCAGTGCTTACATCCACTGAAGATGAAAACAGTTCATTTATTTTGATCTAAATGAAACTTTTAACATTAATTTCTTTACAAATCTTATTGGAAAAATGGCCACAAAAATTAAAAAAATCTCCCCTTCATCACCAAATTAAGTGTGGATAAATTCAGCGCTTTTGAAGTTTGTCATTAATAGTTCAAAATACATAATTTCATAAATGTCTCTTAGAACTAAAAGCCATGACTCTAGCTCTGGAGCATGTTTCATATTGGGAACATATTTTCTATCATTCCCATCACCTCTTTGTTAACACAATTTTATACATGGACTCACTCTGCTTCTCTTTCACTCAAAGTTTTCTTTTTAAAGCAGTGCTTCTCAACCTTTTACAGGTACCACACCCCTTTACAGCATCTTAAGAAGCCTCACACCTCAATAACTTCTAGTTCGCAAAATATGTGAAAAAGAGATAAAAATATGTCTTGAGAACATTTATGTACAAAATGTGTCAGTATTTAATTCACGATGTCAATATTTTGTACAAATACATTTGAGTTCTGTGTATTATATTAGATTCACATTCTAGAATATCTGGCACGCCTCACACAACCAAGAAGGGTGGATTGTGCACCCCCAGGGAGTGCATGCACCCCTGGTTAAGAAGCATTGTTGTAAAGAATGTTCAGGTGACATAAAATGAAACTTTCTAAGAGTGTTCCTAACCTATCTCCACTTGATGTGGTTGTTCTCCTTCACGTACCATGCCGATGGCATAGCTGATCATGTCTCTCAACAACATTCTTACCTCAGTGCTGTTCATCAATGCTGTTCTTTCCATGTCACAATTGTCAAACTTCCATATATCTCCTCTCTTTGTCATCTTCTGTCTCTTTTTCCTCAATCTACTTGTTACTTTTTCCTTCCACTATTGCAGTGAAGTGTAGCGTGGAGCTGAAGTTTGCTTCTTAGCCCAAGTGTGTCGCCCTGGCTGCTGTAAGCCAGCGTTGTTGCAGGATGTCTGTGATGTTGTAGGATGTCTGTGATGTTGTAGGATGTCTGTGATGTTGTAGGATGTCTGTGATGTTGTATATTCATCTGCTTCTTGGTCTTCCCCATGCCATAAACCCAGATCTTCTAGTCCTTCCATGTCTTCTATATCTCTTTCATTTATGTCTCCAGTTCTCTTATTCTGTCCTGTGCCATCTGCTCAAGGTCCTTCCATGTCTCCTATATCAATCAATACCCTTTAGCTCCCCAAGGAGCATAGGCCTTCAACAAACACATGATAAGTCCTCCTGTCACGTGCCATCTGCTCAAGGTCTTTCCATGTTTTCCTCATCATTTGCACTTCTGTATCTAGCTTTCTTCTCCATGTGTTTTTTGGGTCTACCTCTGTCTCTCTTTCCCGGTGGATTCCAGAACAAGGACTGTCTTGTAAGGCTATCAACATGTTTCCTCAATGTGTATTCTATCCATCACCAGTGTCTTCTTCTCACCTCTTGTTCCACCAGCACTTGTCTGGTTCTTGTCATCAGTTACATATTTGTGACTTTGTCATACCATTTCAATCCTTCTATTCTTCGCAAGCACCCGTTTATGAAAGCTTGTCGCCTTTTGGTTGTTGTTTTTGTTGTTCTCCATGTTTCAGAGCCATACAATAAGACTGACTTGACATTTGAGTTGAAGTGTCTTATTTTCGTGTTGGACTTGATTTCTCTTGACCTCCATATGTTTCCCAATGCAATGAAAGTTCCTCTTGCTTTTTGTATTCTTATTTTCATATCATTGTCTGTCCCTCCAACTTTGTCTATATTGCTGCCAAGATACATCTTTTAGTGGTGTTTTTTCAAGTTTGACATTGTTATCATTTCTTTTATTTATTCTCATCATCTTTGTCTTTTCCTTGTGTATTTTCAGACCCACTTGTTGTGACCTCTCATCAAGTATTTTTATTTTGTCTTGCATCTGATTATGGTTATGTGGCATAAGAGCCAAGTCATCTGCAAAATCCAGATCATCAAGCTGTTAAGTCAGATTCCATTGAATTCCATTTCTGTTGTGTGATGTTGATGTTTTCATAACCCAATCTATTGCTAGTAGTAGTAAGAAAAGAAATGGAGACTAGAGGCATCCCTGTCGCACTCTCATTCTAATCCCAAAAGGTTCTGTAAGTTGTCCTTCATGAAGAACTCTGCACGTCAAGCCTTCATAGATCTTCTTTATTAAGTTTTAGTGATCTTCATGTGAACTCCATAATGCCTCATCAATTTCCAGTGTGATTCTTTATCTACACTGTCAAATGCCTTTTCAGAGTCCACAAATCCGATGTACAGTGGTAAATTCAATTCCAGGTTTTGTTCCACTATTATTCTCAATGTGGCTATCTGGTCTGTACAGGATCTATTTTGTCGAAAACCTGCTTGTTCATCTCTCAGTTGCTTGTCTATGGACTCTTTTAATCTCTCAAGGATGATTCTGTTTAACACTTTTCCCAGCACTGATAGTAACATTATTCCTCTTTAATTTGTGCATTCTTGTAAATTTCCCTTCTTAGGCAACTTGACCAGATAACCTTCCTTCCATTCTGCTGGTATTTCCTCTCTCTCCCAGACATTGCCAAGTAGTTTGTATAATATCTCTGTAGAGGTATCAATATCTGTTTTGATGGCCTCTGCTGGAATTCCATCTGGACCGGCTACTTTTCCATCTTTCAGAAGCTTTATGGCTTTCTTTATTTCTTCTCTACTTGGTTGTTCACAGCTGATTTGTAGTTCATCTTCTGCTGGCTGGATGTCTGGGGGATTAGTTGGAGTTGGTCTATTGAGAAGTTCCTCAAAATGTTCTGTCCATCTCTTCATTTGTTCTTGTATATTACCAAGCAATTTTCCATTCTTGTCTTTGATGAGGCCATTTGCTTGCTTATATTTCCGTTAGCTTCTTTGTGTTGTTGTACAGGTCCCTCATATTTCCTTTGGCTGCAGCTTCCTCTGCTTCCCTTGCCAACTCTTCAATATACTTCCTCTTGTCTCTTTTGATGTTTCTTCTTACTTCTTTGTTTGCTTCTATGTACACTTCATGAGCCGGCTTTGGAGATTCTGGCTTTGCTTCTGTTTAAATCTGCTTTCTTATTTTTCCTGTCTTCTATCTTGTTTGTGGTTTCTGTTGTTATCCATGCTTTGTGCTGATGTTCTCTTTTTCTCAGTACTTCTCCACATGTCTCATTCCATATATTTTTTACTTGTTGCCAATGGTCTTTAGTATCTGCTTCATCTTCCAGCTGTTGGAGTACTTGGTATTTGTTGGATACTGTGATTGGGACCGAAGATGCAGCAACAGTGATAAATGCAGTCAGCGACCCATAGCTTGACTGCTTGCGTCAGGGTCAGTGAACCAGAGCTGACCAAGACCCTACTCCACCTCCAAGTGGTGGTCCTGGAAACAGGCTGCATCACTACAGTCTGGCTGGGAGAGTAGGGATCGAAGAGGGAAGGCTAACCCGGTCCCAAAAATGCCATGCTGAAACCAGATGTGAAGGGCCGAAAGGCGCAAATATCGCAGCTTTACTGTAAACGGCGACACAACGTAACAAACGTCCTTTTCAGAACGAACACAGAAGAAGAAGAAAGAAGAATATTGTGATTGAACATTTTTCTGTTATTTCCTGATTTCTTAGTTATCCCACATTATACTGTTGTCTATAGCTATATACTGTTGTCTATAGCTATATACTGTTGTCTATAGCTATATACTGTTGTCTATGGCTATATACTGTTGTCTATAGCTATATCTTCTATATCTCTTTCATTTGTGTCTCCAGTTTTCTTCTCCTGGTGTTTTTCAGTCTCCCTCTACTCTTTATCCTGAAGATTCCAGAACAAGGACTGCCTTGTAATATTATTAGCAAGTTTTGGTATACCGATAGCTTATTTTAATAATAATGTAATTAACAGAACTGTTGGCCAGGTTAATAGAAAACTGTACAAAAATCAAGCCCATTTTTTAAACAGTAAAATCTATAGTTACTAACCATTTGGATGAAATGGAATAGTTTGAAAAACTATTTGTGGTGGACGAACATTGAAATGTTCATCAAATCGAATGTAGACTTTGAATATCCCACCTGAAAGCAACGAGTAAGAGAATTAGATATTTATTACATGTGAATGTTGATGGCATTGCTTGTATATATGTTGCCATAGTTACTATATAATTGCATATTATCACTTCTGCCCTGCTCTGTTCCTCAAGCTGGCTAATAAATGTCTTGTAGTTAACTGGAACATTCGCTTATATGATTTCCTCATGCAAGGTTGTTGTGTGACTGACAGCCACGTCTCATCATGTCTACTGATATTCATTCTACATAACGGTAATGATCAACAGTGATACCATTACACTCTTAATAAACACAGAAAATGTGTAAGACCAACTGTGTAGGTAACGACTTCGACACTAAATGTGCAGCTAAAAACAGACAAGAATCACTCAAGGCAGAGAATTTCTAGAAGATTCTGATGGAAAGAGGATAAGACATTAAGAAGTCTTGACAATGCAGAAGATGTAAAACTAACAACATAAGCAGTAGAGCATGATAGACATATAACAGTGTTACAACATAAAAAACATAGAGACAACTACATAGTTAATACAGAAGCCAGCAAGTCAAAAGAGTTGTGATACAGTGGATCCCTTCTCCCTGCAACATCCCCAGAAATGAAGAGGCCGACAGACTGGCAAGGGAAGAGGGAAAGCTACCTCAACTTGACACAAGTATAACTTATGAAGAGGCCAACAGTTTTATCAGTGCAGATACAGGAGCAAGTGGGAAGCAGAACATCCAGGCCACAATAAAACTGATGCATATTACCAGCTCAGCAGAAGTGAACAAGTGGTAATCTTCAGACTTTGCACAGGTCACAACAGATTGGGATACCCTCTATTCAACAAGTTAAAGATAGGAACTACTGATGAGTGTAACTATGGCAATGATATAATGACTGCTGAGCATCTACTTCAAAGTTGCCCAACATATGAAGAACAGAGAAAGCGCATATGTCCATCACCAGTACCATTCATAGAAAAGCTCTACAGAGATGTCAACAGCCTCTAACTGACCACTGCTTTCTATGAACATATTCAAGTTGACGTCTGAGGGTGAACGAAGAAGAATATGGAAGTAGAAGAGCTTAAAACGGAGAGGAATTTTGATCATTTGTTGTGAGCTGTGATATGTTAGAAGGTGTTTGCTGATAACAAGTGAAAATGTTTAAAGTTATCGAATCAAGAATAAATTTCACCAAGATGCTGGCGATGGGTTCCTACCCACATTGAGGAAACCTGTTGACAACATTACATGGCAGCCCTTATTCTGGAATCCACAGGGTAAGAGAGGTAGAAAAAAAGGTAAAGGATCCTGTTACACGCCCACTGAGGCATATTGGGAATATGGTGTCAGCATCACGCCGGCCACCTTAACCTTCCCAGAGTTGCTCTGGTACCCAATTCATGAGGTTGGGTCGACCCCGGAGCCGTTTGCGGTCTAAATAAATCCCACCTCAACTTGCGATCAAACCATGGACCACCGAGCTAAAGAGAGGTAGAGGAAGACAAAAAAAAAACAGACGGAGAAGAGAAATGGAGACAGAAATTAAAGGGATAAAGGAGACATGAAAGGAATATGAGTGGATGGTACAAGACAGGAGGGATTTGGCATGAAGGCCTATGCTCATCAGGGAACTAAAGGGTAATGCATGCAGAAGACAGAACATCTCAGTAAAAGATAAACTGAAATCTTACACCTGTTCATAACCCATTCTCCTGTTTGTCTTTAGTGTTAATGCTTCATTTAAAGACTGTAAATATGTTAAAGACTTTTTACACAGGCTACCTGCACATGAGCAACTGTAGTGTCAGGCCCTTGATGCTTAAGATGTAAAAGAAGGGTATTTATTCATATAAGCCACCGCCCCACATCTCTTAATTTTTTTTTTTCGTTACAAACAAAAATTTTTATTCTCTATCCATCATGAGCACCTTATTTATGTTTTGTCTTTTTTTACCCAGAATTTCTTTGCCTTTGTAAACAATGTTTTTACACAGACTTTCTTTGCTTTTGTAAACAATTTTTTTAACCCAAACTTTCTTTGCCTTTGTAAACAATGTTTTTACACAGACTTTCTTTGCCTTTAAAAAAAAAAATTTTATCCAGACTTTCTTTGCCTTTGTAACAAATTTTTTTACACAGACTTTCTGTGCCTTTGTAAACAATGTTTTTACACAGACTTTCTTTGCCCTTGTAAACAATTTTTTTACCCAGACTTTCTTTGCCCTTGTGAATAATTTTTTTACCCAGACTTTCTTTGCTTTTGTAAACAATGTACCCCATTTAGTTCCCAGGAAAATTGGGGGAGGGGCAGTTTCTTTCAATGAAAGAATAGGCCACTGCTTCCTTCCGCAGACACGTTGTAAGAGGTGACTATTATTAGGTTCTGTATAAGCTGGCAACCTCATCAGGTTAAATGAACTGGCACAGAGTTTACGACTGCAACAGCACATGACTGCTATAGCGCAGGCTTCCTGTAAGAGAACCAGCTGCAATAGTCACCCATGCTCCATAAGAAGTGAACAGAGAAATGATGACTGATGATGATGACGATGTAAATATTCTATTGATCCTATCACATGTCCTAACCATAACAGCTTGATGTCTATTAACCGATTACCGATGAAGACCTACAGAATGATACATGACTAATATTTGTTTCCTTCTCACCTTCCCATGGAGTATTTTTAAGACCTTTGATTTTAGCCATCCATTCAAAGATGGAGTCCTCATATATCGGCCACGCTTCAATGCCCTGGTTAACATTTTGACAAAACAAATTCATATAATGTGTAAAGTGATATGGACAAATGTAAAGCTTATATGAAGAAGAAATTCACAACTTTATAATAAGCTGTGCTGTATTTAGTACTTTTAATGATAAACCAAAAAACAGTGAGAAAAATAATTTTCAGACAGAATATGAATACTGATGTGCCTGAATACTTAAAAATATTAACCAAATAAAACAAAACATGATACAATAATATAAATAATCTTAGTTTTTACAATATCAGTCTTTACTTTTTGGTCCATTGTTGCAGTGAAGTGTAGTGGGGAGCTGAAGTTTGTGCTCTTGATCCAAGTGTCTCACCTTGGCTGCTGTGAGATTTCTATGATGTTGTCTATCCATCTGTCTCTTGGTCTTCCCTGTGTCCTGAAGCCAGATCTTTTACAGTTGTACCGCACCCCAACCAATTCAGTCCAGAATATTGCCAGGTATACAAGCCCTACTTTCTGAACTGTGCAACCAGCGCAGGGTCGCTATGCAGTGGATACCGTCTCATTGTGGAATACCAGGAAACAAGAGAGCGGACAGACTGGCTAAAGAAGGTGCTGCAGACGAGCAACCGGATGTACCAGTTACGTACCATCAGAAGAAAAAGATGATCAAATCAATCAGAAAGCCACCAACGCCAACACAGGATGACTACCAAGTTATGAACAGGTCAGAACAAATTGTAATTCTGCGCTTCAGAACAGGACACAACCGACTCCGCAGCCACATGTATACAAAATTCAAGATTGGCAATTCAGCCATGTGGACAGGCACCCCAGACTGCGGAGCATGTACTTCAAGATTGCCCCAAATATGATATATTGAGGCAAACCCACTGGCCCAGAGAAACAACAGTGGAAGCAAAACTATACGGACTTCTGTATGAACTACAAAAGAAAGTGAAGTTTATACAAGAAACAACATTGCAGATATAGACAATATATTTCAAGCGAACGAAAGAAGAACTGTTGTAACGGTACTGCATGTAGTCATAATTTATCAGGCCCCATTCTAATGAGATGGCCAAACCACTTTATTGTTTGTCTCTCCATATACTTGATGCAGGATGTAGTTTTGAAAATTCTTCTGATTTCATCATTTCTTATTCTGTTTTTCCTGGTAAAATTAATGGCTTTTCTTAAACATCTCAACTCACAAGATATGATTCTATAATATCAATGTTTAATGATAATGTGAAAGTATCTAGTATGACATGTAGGAACAATTAGCACTAGAGCTAGCCTTGATAACATCAAATCCACAGGAAAACTGCCAGGGTTAGAGTTAGGTTATGGCTAGCTATATGACAAAGCTTGAAGATATCCACTGGGGTAACAAGAAGGACACTGCCTACAGTGCCCTTCTATCAAAATTCCAGTTGAACTTGGCAGCCTCTTGTCTACTTTCCACTCCATCAACCAAATTTGTTGATTGCTCACATGGAACACATTTTATAACTTTTTTCTCAGATTGTTAAAATTGTATAATTGCTTGAAATGAAGATGAGCGGGATGTGTTCTTTGATGTCATCCAAATAAGTCACCCACGTCGGTAAGGTTAGGATTAGGATTCCTAACCCTTGCCAAGCAACTGAGAGATGAACAAACAGGTTTTCGACAAAACAGATCCTGTACAGACCAGATAGCCACATTGAGAATAATAGTGGAACAAAGTCTGGAATGGAATTCACCACTTTACATCGGATTCGTAGACTACGAAAAGGCATTTGACAGTGTAGACAGAGAATCACTTTAGAAATTGATGAGGCATTATGGAGTTCCCATGAAGATCTTTAATTAATAAGGAAGATCTATGAAGACATGACATGCAGAGTTCTTCATGAAGGACAACTTACAGAACCGTTTAGGATAAGAACGGGAGTAAGACTCTTGTCTCCATTTCTTTTCTTACTAGAAATAGATTGAGTTATGAAAACATCAACATCACACAACAGAAATGGAACCTGACTAAACAGCTTGATGATCTGGATTTTGCAGATGATTTGGCTCTTCTGTCCCATAACCATAATCAGATGCAAGAGAAAATGAAAATTCTCGATGAGAGGTCACAACAAGTGGGCCTGAAAATACACAGGGAAAAGACAAAGATTATGAGAATAAATGCAAGAAATGATAACAAGGTCAAACCTGAAAAAACACCACTAAAAGATGTAGAATCGTACACATATCTCAGTAGTAATATAGACAAAGTTGGAGGGACAGACAATGATATGAAAATAAGAATACAAAAAGCAAGAGGCACTTTCATTGCATTGGGAAACATATGGAGACCAAGAGAAATCAAGTCCAACACGAAAATAAGAATCTTCAACTCAAATGTCAAGTCAGTCCTATTGTATGGCTCTGAGACATGGAGAGCAACAAAAACAACAACTAAAAAGCTACAGACTTTTATAAACGGGTGCTTGCATAGGATAGAAGGACTGAAATGGTATGACAAAGTCACAAATGTGGAATTGATGACAAGAACCAGACAAGTGCCAGTGGAACAAGAGCTGAGAAGAAGACGCTGGCGATGGATAGAGCACACATTGGGGAAACCTGTTGATAGCATTATAAGGCAGTCCTTGTTCTGGAATCCACAGGGAAAGAGAGGCAGAGGTAGACCAAAAAACACATGGAGAAGAGAACTGGATACAGAGGTGAAAATGATGAGGAAAACATGGAAAGAACTTGAGCGGATGGCACAGGACAGGAAGACTTGGCATGTGTTTGTTGAAGGCCTATGCTCCTCGGGGAGCTAAAGGGTATTGACTGATTATTAAAATTGTATAATTGATTGAAATGAAGATGAGCGGGATGTGTTCTTCGATGTCTTACTTACTTAGTCATTCCCCTTCTACCGTGAGGTGTAGAGGTTTGGAAGAGAGAGCGCCAGACTATTCTATCGGCTGTCTTCCTCCTGGCCTGGTTCCATTCTAGTCCTCGGTCCTTCAAAGATTGTCTAATGTTGTCCTCCCAGCGGACTCTGGGTCGTCCTCGGGGTCTGGATCCTTGGCTCTTTGTTTCCCATGCTTGTTGTGGTAGCCGATCTTCTCCCATTCTGCAGACATGGCCAAACCATCTTAGTTGGGACTGTTCTACTTGGGTCTGTAGGGAGTGGCATTTTAGGCCTTGACGTATCGTCTGGTTGCATACCATGTCTCTTCTTGTTACTTCAACCACCTTCCTCAGATACCTCATTTCTGAGGTTTGGATCTGGCTTTTATGGGTTGTAGTCATTGCCCATGACTCGCATCCATATGTCAAGACTGGGACATAGGTGGAGCGGTATACAGCCATTTTCGTTTTCTTACCAACCTCTCTCTTGCTGAGGAATCCTCTATTTATGGCCTGAAAAAGTCTCCCAGCTGCTGCTTTTCGAGTGGCCAACTCTTCTTTGATGCCTCCCTTTCGGTCTATAATAGCTCCGAGGTATTTAAAGTGGTCGACCTGCTCCAGGACCTGTTCTCCCAGCTTAATCTGATGTCTTCTTTCTTCTCGTGATATCACCATGGATTTTGTTTTAGAGCTGCTTATGACCATCCCTCTCTTCTCCAGCTCTTCCTTCCAGACTTGCAGGTTGGATTGGAGATGTGCCTCTGATTTAGCAATCAGGGCAACATCATCAGCAAATGCCAGCTCTGAAATATAGACCTGTCTCATCTTCCAGTACCCCACTGAATACTTTCTTGTTCTCTCCTTACGTGCCTTGATGACATCGTCCATAAGGAGTATGAAGAGGTAAGGTGATAGGATATCACCTTGTCTTACACCAGTGGTGGTCCTGAACTCTTCTGACTTATGGTTCTTCGATGTCATCCAAATAAATCACCCACATCGGTAAGATTAGGATTCCTAACCCTTGCCCCTCATTACTGTTTCTCTGAATTCTTTTTTAAGGCCGCATCGAACACATGGCTCATTGTTTTTCATTTCAACCTATATAATTTTTTTTCTCAGAACCAAATGATATTTGATGACAATATTTGAGATAATGAGCCGACACAGGGTTAAACTTACCCAGGGTGGATCTGCCAACAGTTTCTCGTGTTCTAGCTCGATGAGAAGATGTGCTCTTGAATACATACTAATTTATAAACGACCGATGTCCAATATCAATTAGAAAGCATGTTTAAGACAATTTGAATCTTCTTTGAAGGTATACAAATAACTATGACACATTTATTCGTTTTATAATGTTTTCCTTCGCGACAGATAACTTCCGGTTACGGTGCGTGTGTAATTTTATTCCGGTGCTTTGCTAGTTTGATGATGGAATGGAGAAAACAAATTGCGCTAGATGTAGAGCAGTTAGTATATATTAAAAAAAAAACATTTAACAAAAATTAAACAGGAAACGGAATCACAATAAGAAAAGAGCTTTTTTTTTTATCTGACAGCCGGTCGTTGATAAAGTAAAGCAAAGAACCAACCGAAAGATTGTTTTAATTTTTTATTGATGAAGAAAAAATATCCCGTTTAACCTCTGATGGGTTTTTTTTTTTTTTCGTACGCCCGCTATTACTCGAGGCGAAATCTCTTGTTATTGTTAATGTCTAACCTGACATTGATTTTACGTGAGTATCCCTTTTCTTGTACAGAGACAGGTGTCCCTCGCCATTCAGGCAGACACTCGCCGATTTCGGAGGTACCCATTAGAGCTGGGTCGGCTCAGGAGCCGCCAATCCCTGGTCGACGACACTCCTTCAAATGTCGTCGCCAGGTCTCGAGTTAATCCAGTCCAATTCCCGGTCGACGAAAAATCCTCAAATGCCGTCGCCCGGGTTTGATCCTGAATCACCCGGTCGCCAGAGCGGTGTTGTAACCACTACCCTAGCGCGGCTCCTGATGGGTTATAACTAGGATATATAGTGTCTAAAGGTTTTTCCATGTTTTCCTCGTTATTGTCATGTCTGTCTCCAGTTTTCTTTTCCGTGTGTTTTGCGATCTACCTGTGCTTCACTTTACATGAACAATGAATACCTTGTAATCTTATCAACGGGTTTCCTCAATGAAAGTCCTCTCTATCGCCAGCGTCTAATCTCATCTCTTGTTCCACTGGCACTTGTCTGGTTCTCGTTATCATTTTCACATTTGGTGGCCTTGTTGTAGAATTTCAATCCTTCTCTTCTACGGAAACAGCCATTTATGAAATTAAGTATCTTTCTGGTTGGGATTTTTGTTGTTCTTCATGTTTTCACAGCCATAGAATACGATAGGTCACATAGTTCTAATGCAGGTGAATCAAACTCCAGCTCACATGAGGTAACGCTGTAGAATTGCAAAAGAAAGGAAATAATTATTGCATAACGGTAAGTATAAAGTGGTCCCATTGCAGATACTGCCGTTGAGGAGTGAAGTGATGGCGACTTCACTTATACTAGGTCTCAAATCTCTAAGAGTTAGAGTGAACGGTTCCCTCCCTGTCGACCTTTGCCTTCCCTAACTCAAAAGCAGAGGCAGGTACTCATTTACAGCAGAGTAGACTGCAGCGTTGCGCTAGCTGGTTTCGAATTCGATCACATTACCTCGAGACGTAAGTGATCTAACCATTCTGCCCCGTTCAGTGCTAGACAACATCATTTGATGAAAACAAAGATGACAGGAAAAAAAGGATGACTACTTTTTAGATTTAACAATTTGCTTGGTTCTTTGGGCGCGTTGGTGCCATCCTATCTCGTTGTCTGTAGACACAAACTTGCCTTACAGTCTCTGTAAACAAGAAACAAAAATCCATCAACCTTTGTACTGGCCATAACAATGACTAAGTTAACAATGAGGACACGCCTGGGATTTGGTTAATCCTTGATCATATAACATGTTCCATGTGAACGAGGACACGACGTAGTACTAAAACAGGGGCGCACTAGAGGCCTTATACGTTATGATTGTTTTGGACCGAATGCCTACAGATTTGAGAAATTCAGATGAAACATGCAAGACTAATACAAAAGTGTAATGACTCTGTTCTTTTCATAAACGGACCCGTTTAGTAATGTCTCCAATCCTCGGACACGTCCCCAGATTTATCACTTGGGGAATATTGATCTTAATCTGCTCTGTGCTGTTCCTAGGTTTCTGTGAGAAGACCCCCTTCCACCCACGTAAGGCACCACCCAGCCTGTGGGCAAGAAGCCACTAATATGAGGTTGTGTACGGGACTAGCAGTTTCATAATGTAAGATAAATTCCAACAGAAACCACCACTGCATGTAGGCATTGAGTTATATGGCAACGGTTTACTGCAAGGGGCAAACTACACTAGTGGCCCAGTTATTTCTTATAGAGCGAAAAAAATAGACAGAAGAACAATGCATAATTAAAATATAATGGAAAAGAAGCAGGTATGAAGTACATAACTCACTAGTCATATATTCAGACGTGGTACTGTGTGAATCACGGAAATTATTATATTAATAAAAAATATTATTAAAATATATATTTTTAAAGCATGTCACAGAACGTCTGAACATGCTCTTTTGTGTCATCTCTCACACCTTCAGCCCTCCGGCAGTATCATTTCTTCTTCATTTTTATCTCCGATAGCTTATTATATAGCAATGTTTTGCCCTTTCATTCATTATTTTGCTATATGCTGAATATAGTAGGGTGACGTTTCTAACACTCCACTCCCCTACGGAAGTATCTGCTATGGGACTATCTTTATCTCTTACATTTTTGCCTTACTACTCCTCAGACTTATTTACGTTCTGCCAGGTGAACTGTGGCATTATCGTAACAATATCCGGTCATTATCACCGGTCAGCGGTAATACTTTTGTCGCTTTGAGTCGCCTAGCCAATCTTTGATATAGAGTATAGACGATCCTCGTTGGACAACCATATTGGTTGTCTGAGCAGCCGGCGACTCTTTTGTTTGACTGTCTGAAGAAGGCTCGAGCACACATGCGATAATGAGATAATAGTTTCATGGGCCCATCCCTGTGTGTGATTAGCGCAGATAACACTGGTATACACACATTTTGGTGCCTTAGATTTTATAGCTGTTCTTGGGTAATTTTGGGTTGCTGATTCCAAAAATGTAATCAGATTTTTTCTATCAGCTCTAGTTTTTGAGATAACTAAGAACGACCATATTAGTAGGGCAATTGTTATGTACAATCCTAGAGTTAGGTGCTATCAATGGCATTTTGACTTTAGTCTGCATTCATATTATATGTAATTACTGTGCATATATTACCAAAAATGTAATAAAACTTTATCACTAGCACTTGTTTAGTCAACACGCAAAAAGGATCTTTTCGAGGACTTCCTGGAATGTGATACTGATATGCCCGGACAGTCACGCTTAAGGGTCCAACAGTAATCTGCCATCATGTGGGCATCCCAAAGTCCCTGGTATCTCTCTTCCATTGTTTTTATATCTTAGTGAAATCTTTCACCTTGCTCCTCACTAAAGTCGCCAAGATTCTCCGGAAATAAATGTAAATGGTTATGGAGGTAGTGCAATTTTATGCTCATGTTGCATCCAAGTTCACAAAAACTCGACAGCATGTTTCCAACTAATTCAGAATAATTTTCTGCTTTAAAGTTACCCAGAAAGTTTTGCACAACTAAAACAAATGATGACCAGGCTGTGGATACTGTTTTGTTCATGGAATCAATAAAATTTGGATCGTTTATTAACTTTCTAATTTGAGGTCCATCAAAAATTTCAGCTTTAAGTTTGTCTATGCTCAATTCTGGAAACTTTCTGCATAAGTAATTAAAACAGGTACCATCTTTGTTCAGTGCCTTAACAAATTGCTTCATCAAGCCAAGCTTTATATGTAATGGTGGCAGTTGAACTCTTTTTCGATCAATGAGAGGCTTATTGACAATATTTTTTTCTCCAACTTTAAATTCATCCCTCAACGGCCACTGTTTCTTTGTCCAGTGCATATCTTTTGCCCTGCTATCCCACAAACATATAAAGCATGGATATTTAGTGAATCCCATTTGCTGGCCAAGCAAGAAGTTCATCATTTTAAGATCTACACAAACCATCCAGTTATGTTCTAAATACTTCAATTTTTCCAGAACTGTGCTTATTGTAGCATACTCCTCCTTCATTGTAGTAGAATGAGCAATTGGAATTGAGCCATATTTGTTACCATTGTGTAAGAGAACACCCTTCAAACTTCTTTTAGAGCTGTCAATGAAAAGTCGCCACTCATCTGGTGTATAACTTACACCCATTTTGTTAACAAGACTTCCTACATTAGTACAAAACACAAGGTTGTTTTCTTTACAAAAGAATGGAATAAAACCTTGCTCTCTGCTGCGATAAAATATAACCTTTGTTTCAGCAGTCAGTAATTTTTTTTCTTTCAATCTTGAAGCCAAAAGTTCTGAAGATTCCTTGGAGAGATATAGATCTCGGATTAGATCATTTAGTTCAAGCTGGTCGAAGCGGTGAGCATCTAAAAAATCATCTTCGAAATCACTATCACTGTCACTTGTCGTTCCACATGCCACTGCTGTCTCATCTTCTAGCAGGGAATCCGAAATCTGACTGAAAGTTGGAATTGGTATGTCATCTCTGTGTGGATATTTCCACTTTTTGTGATTTTTTCCATTAATTCCCTTAATATTCACAACACAGAAATAACAGTCATCATAGTGGTTCTTGGGCTCTCTCCAAACCATCGGAATTCCAAATTTTAAACATTTTCTTTTCCCACAAGTCCACTGTCGCAGGTGTTCAACACATGTTTTGCAAACAATATGAGGAGCCCAAGACTTGTCCTGGTCACCTAGTTTTACTTTAAAGTAAGCAAAGTATGCCTTTTTCACAAAAACAGTAATATGCTTCCTATGTTCTTCTTTGAAAGTGTACTCTCCACAAATATAACAAAATAAATGCGGTGAAAGAAAACATGCTCTTCTTGAAGATGATGACATTCTCTGTTAGAAGTGTAATAAAATAAGTAGCATACTAACATGCATGCAGTGGCTTAAAATCTAAAAAAAGGCAATTCTGGGAAGATTCTTGGAAAACTGAAACTGAGAGTAAACAAGCAGTTTTCTTTTGTAAAGGACTAGACAGCAATAGTATTTTTTACATAGCCTTATATAGAAAATATTGTAATAATACAGGGTGACCCACAAAAAAAACAGGCCCGCGCGCGCACAATAAAGTGCGCGCGCGGGCCTGTTTTTTTTGTGGGTCACCCTGTATTAATGAAATACAAAAATGTCTGTATCTCAAAAACTAGAGCTGCTACAGACAAGTAAATGTGATATTTGGATTGAGCAGGCCTCATTTATGTACAATCAAGAGTAAAATGTTTGGCACCAAAAAAAAATTTTTTTTTTTAGGGCTGTGTAATCTGTCTGGGTAGACATCTTGGCGGAAGACATTATGCCAGGCAAACATGTTCACACATTTGTTTGTGAGAGTGCACAAGATGTCACCGGAAATATTACGTCTTATTATAAAGAGGTCACAAGGTAAATATTAAATTTAATATTTTAAACACGCGGGGAAATTATGAATGTAAACACCCCAACCCACGTAGTGCGAAAAGAGCTTATGACTGGATTGAAGTGAGAACCGGAAGATACAATGAATCTCATAGGCAAGTTTGCCGGGAAGTACAATCTGTAATGTGAACTGGAAACTGAAAATAAAATCTAGCGAATTCAGAGACACCGAACAGACAGCTTCGCAACTTCAAACGAGCAACTCCCAAAAAGCCAGAAAAAGAAGGATCGGACCTAGAATTCCATATTTATAAGTGACAGATCGAAGTATTTGGGAAACTTAAAACCTTAAAAAGTAAGCCCGCCTTTATAAATACACAAATGTAAACTTAAAGGGACCAGGACTTTAAATACAGAGTCTGGACACCTGTAGTGAAGTGAATCTGTATAGCAACACGCTCAAAAATTCCCCGCTCAAAAACTAGTTAACGTATTTTAAAAAATCTATAAATAACTACAATATTTGAAATTTGTCTGAGGGGCTAGTCAAATTTACCGCCAACAATTTATCTAGCGGATTTGAATTTTTCTAAGAAAGCACCCACCCTAAAAATTATCTAAGACCATAGTACAAATTTAACAACCAATCAAATCGTTTTCCTTTCTTGTAGTGTTAAGAAAATTTTGGTTGACGTGGAAATATGCTTATTTTGTGTTTTTGACCGAACGAAGATATTTTATTTCTTAAAAAACTAAAGAGAGTTAAACAGTGGGAAATGTCTTAAATTATAGCGCTTATATTGCTTAACTCATAAACATAAGATTCCCTCATAATAAAGTTATATTAACGTAGAAAAATTTAATTTAGTAATATTTTCACATCAGGGTAATACCAACTTTAATTACTTAAAAATTACCCAGATTGTAATGCAAAGGAATAACTAAGGGAAAATTATATAGAACGATAGAGATTAATTGGCCGTTCAATTATCACTTTTGATAATTGAAATCGGGCCACAAATAACTTTAAAATAAAATATTCAGATTTGGTCAGATTAGACAAACACGCTTAGAAACCACAATATTCTCAAGTCTGAAAAAGTTAACTTTTTTTTTTTTTTTTTACTTTCCTCTGATTGGTCGGGTGGGTAATGCTATAAATAGTATCAACTTTTTGTGATTTTCCGCCATTGATTCATAAACACCACGCCGAGCTGACATATTCTAAATAGACTGTATGACCAAGCCTTTGCCGTCTGATCTGTGAAAGCAGTGATAAGAACCCGTTTACGGCCAGTCAGCTTGTGTGTGAGTGAACATATTTACCTGAGGGTAAGAGAGATAATTTTATTTGTATATTTTGTTAAATAATTGACTTGTAATTTCAAAGCCTATGTGCTCTATATTCATTCGAAAGTGAAAACTGCCGGCGGGATGTGTTATGTCATGCCGACCTAAGTAGGAATGTGTGTTGTAAGCAGGCCTATTCGAAATGAAAAAAATGTGTCTAATGTTTGAAAATATGGCACAATTACGACAAGTAAGCGTTATTAGTGGTTTAATTTAGTATTTCTTCTGGAGTGACACACTGTTAATAGATCATGTAATAAACATATAGAGAAGGTTAAAATGAAGTAATCAAGAGGTCACATGCTGTATTGTACTTGACATGCTTATGGTATGGAAGCCAAACATGGACGAGAGACCCAAACAGTGAATCAACACAAAAGAAAGAATTATTTCATGAAACTGATGGTAGACAACGGAATTCAAGGTCTTGTGCAACTTGTTAGCACACATATCTGAACATAGTAAGTTTTGATAGTGTTAGGGGTGAATTGATTGAGGCAGGTCTCTACATGGAAGGGATTGTCCTTCTATTTTCAGGTCATATTAAGAATTTACATCGTGGCTGCATGCTATTGAGAAGAGGGGCGTTTGGAAGTTGAGCGCTTCTCAGACACTTGAAGCTAGACACCATCGTCTCAGCCAGGAGTCACACAGTGGGTGATCCTGACTACTATTGAGAGAACAGCATTAATCTAAAGATAAGTCCTTTATAAGGCAAATGGTGGTTCATCCAAAAACTGGTTCACCCAAGTAAACTTAGAAACAACTATGGTATGATGACATTAGCAGACCTTACAGTGTAGGACTAGAACAGTAGTAATATTTGCAACAAGAACTGTGTGTGCAGACATTCCAGTGACCCTTTACAGAAATGAACATATTTGTTTTCCAAATTATTTATTTGATTCTGTAATAAACATTTTCTTGAGTTTGAAAGTCCGGACAAAAAGATTGATGTTCCGGACCATTAAATTGTACATATAAATTGAATACAACCTTTTCTTAAATAATTTTCATTAAAGTTGAAAGTTCTGTTTGCACTTAATCATTACGTATAAATAAATACATTCCCATAGACCCGTAGCTAAATCAATTTGGGATCAGAAGAGGTAGCAGTAGGGACTCAGAGTACATCATCATCATCTTCTCTGAGAACTTGCATAGCTTGACCCCACTTTGATGTCTATACATCCTTACTCTTTTCAGAGAAGGGGGTATTACTTTTAAAACCAGTCTCTTATCTGGCACTATCCTGGTATCATCTGATACACCTATTTGATAGCCCATCTCTTATTAACATCAAAACCTCTTATCACAACACCTAAAGAAATCGGATCACCCGTCAAAGAGGAATTATTACAGTTTCCCAGACCAAGTGTATCGCAGAACACCCGTCGAAGAGGAATTACTAGTTTCCCAAGCCAAATTTATCACAGAACACCCGTCATAAGAAGGAATTACTATACTTTCCCAGACCAATTGATTCGGGAGCATATGCACCGAAATTGCTCGCGTCCATCCGAAACCTGTGCGAGGAGATTGTGTATAACCCAAAATCTTGGGGTAAGTTGTGAACATTTATTTTACAAATGGGAATTTGTCATGTGTTTCTTGCTTAGTGGTTATATATGAGGCTGGCAACCTCAACATACGAAAACAGTATATTCATAAACCACTACAGCAAGCACAGGTTATTGTTTCTGGCTAGTCCTGCGGAAAACTCGACAGCAGAGGTGACCCCAGACTCCGACTGGAGCAGTGATGAGTGATGATTACATCACATGTGCCTCAAGTGTAGCATATCATTTTGTGAGATATACTCGTATGTAACTTGTTAATGTTAGTTCAGGCACAAATTATTATTCTCGCTGTCCAGACACATTTTCCCAGTTAATACCCAGAGGAATATTGGTGAATTATAATTATCTTTCTTGAGCTGCGTTGTGTTCTCAAGAATTTAATTCTTCTGAGAGATTAGCATTGGGTGGTGGACAGCGAGAGGATGCGCCTGTTAAGCTTCCAACTCAGTGTACTTTACAGAGGCATCTGTCTTTCTATTTTTATAAAAGTACGTGGCTACAAGTTATCAGACGGTTCGAAGTACTGAAGTTATTACGCCACTCGTGTGAGAGAAGTACACTCATCACCAAGAAGTGGCGAAAACCACGGCGACAGGACTCACCAAGAGTTAAATTTTCTTGTACAAAAGGCGAAAGCAACGGACTCTTTGATAATTCCTCACCTACGTCTCAGTGACGAAAACTTGTATTTATAGCAAAATTTCACCAATCTTTATTTTAACTGTTAAAGACTAATTCATTATTAAAAATGTTACACGTTGTTTTAAAACTAAACAATCATAGTCGCTCCAGTTTTTTACATGTATGAAAGCAAACGTATGAGCCAGAATATTTATATATATATATATATACCTAGAACACCCGTGTGTTACCGGGGCCCGAAAGGGGAGCAAAGAATAGTAACACTGCACCCTACCACGCATGTCGTAAAAAGCGACTAAGGAGGGTATGGGCATGGGGCTGTTTACCCCATCCCGTAAAAACTTCGCACAGTGGGCTGATCACCTGCTTGCCAACCAATCTGATTACGGAAACAATGATAGATTGTTTGGTCTGTTTTTGTTCCACAAAGACGCCACTAGGCGTGGTGGAAACAGCGATAGATCGATCAATTTGTTGTTGCCCTAAGACGCCACTAGGCGTACTGGCCACATACTGCTTTGCCGGTTGATGGCTAAGGATGGAAGAAGAAGAAGAATATACCTAGACATATATTTACCTCCAAACAGAGCTTTACCATTGTAAGAGGAATTCAATGAATTAACTCAGCTGGGGGCTTGAACGGGCTAAAAACCATTGCTTAAATCCTGTACAAAAGGCGACCGACAGATATAAGTTAACCATTGCTCTGCGCTTTGCAACGTGGTTCTTGACTTCTGAATTATCTTGTGAAGGCTCTATCTACTGCTTTTGAAATTCTCTGTATAATTATCCTACCTAGTATTTTGCTGGGAACTGAGAGAAGAGTTATTCCTCTCCAATTATTGCAGTCTGCAAGATCTCCCTTCTTGGGCAATTTGACAATTATTCCTTTGTTCCACTCCGTTGGTGTTGTCCCTGTTTTCCAGACTTGTGCAAAAAGTGGTTCTAATAGTTCTGCTGCTAGCTCTTTGCTATACGATACAAGTAAGCCAAAAATTCCTTTTATAACGCGATCATCTTTATTATAATTAATTAGTTTATTTATTTATTGTTACTATTCGTGTACAAAATGTTACTTCTCTTGTTCCGCTACTTTGTCAAAAATAAAAGGGTCTTTTATATTTGGACATGCGCCCTAATATAACCGACTAGGTTGAACGGGACGCGCCTCGCCAAAACGAGGCAAAAGTTTTACACACACACAAAAAATGCCGCTCTTCATTAATTTTCATTAGCTTTGTTTTGAGATATGAAGAAAGGGCCGAACGCTTGTCTGATTGGTTTGGGGAAGGAGGGGGGGGGGGGGGGGGGGGGGGGGGAGAAATCCTTCTGATGACTAGATTACCTCGTCCCTTACTTAAAAGTTTCTATCATTTCCAACTTTATGTTTTACATGCCTGCTCATTTTTCTTTTTTCATCATATTTATTTCGTTTTCCGAATCTCATTTGAGAATTGTTAGGCCCTTTATTATTGTGAGGTGATTGTTTGTTACCTCTATTTTCATCGACTATTTCTTTAACATATTCTGGCCATCTTTTTATACAGGGTGATTTAAATTTTTAAATTTGTATATCCTCGCTTGTATCCATTTCTTCTTCTTCGTTCATAATCAGACGTCAACTTGAATACTGTATATTCAAAGAAAGCAGTAGTCAGCTTGAGGCTATTCATGTCTCCGCAGAGTTTTTCCGGGGAATGGTAGTGGTAAGGGTCATATGGGCTTTCTCTGTTCCTCACACATTGGGTATATTTGAAATACATGTTCAGCAAGCATTATATCGGTGGTGCAGTTGCACTCATCAGTAGTTCCTATCTTTAACTTGTTGAATAGATGGTATTGTCACATAATTGGTCGTTCTCCTTTTCTCATTTTCTCTCTCTCTCTCTCTCTCTCTCTCTCTCTCTCTCTCTCTCTCTCTCTCTCTCTCTCTCTCTCTCTCTCTCTCTCTGAATATTGCAAATGTATGATATTATATTACTTTTTAATGATACATGCCTAAATAATGCTTGGAGTAAATGTGGGGATGAAAGGAAACTGTATACATGATGAGATGGACCTAAGACGCGTCAAAAGTGAGGAATGCAGTCAGCGACCCATAGCTAGACTGCGTGCGTCAGGGTCAGCGAACCAGAGCTGACCAAGACCCTACTCCACCTCTAAGTGGTGGTCCTGGAAACAGGCACTTCACTGGTCTCTCTCTCTCTCTCTCTCTGCAACTTTCTATTTTTATTTCTACAATTTTACGCATATAAAATTGTGCCCAGCCACTCTTAAATTTGGATACCTTATTTCCATACTGTAATGGTGTCATTTCATGGCTAATTGACCCCCGCCCGGCAGATTAATTTTATCACCGAGCGAGTGAGCTCGCCTAGTGCCCTGTATATAGAGAGTGACGACAACTAAGGTTCGACCGAAAATGGCGGCCAAACCCGTATCGCCGGAAAAAGGACCCAATCGCGACTTTAAAAATTAGCTACAAATACAGTAGCACATATTTGTATCTAAGGTCCTTTTTCCGGCGATATGGGTTCAGCACCCGTATCGCTGGAAAAAGGACCTTAGATACAAATATGTGCTACTGTATTTGTAGCTAATTTTTAAAGTCACGATTGGGTCCTTTTTCCGGCAATACGGGTTTGGTCGCCATTTTTGGTCGAACCTTAGTTGTCGTCACTCTCTATATACAGGGCACTAAGCTCGCCCAGACATAGAGATTAAACACGTGGTGTTGATCGCTCATAGCGACAATCCTGAGTCACACACTACAAAGGAAGACCAAACTGTTGTATGTGAAAATGTCTGTGGTCAGCGAATGTCAGCGATTATCCGTCTGGTGAACGAATTCAAGTACGAGTGATAATTGCATAAGCACTTCCGTCCAGAAGTTTGTGTAATAATTATTACAGAGAAACCTGTCTGGGGAGATAAATTAGCGAGGACACTATCTTGCAAGTCTGATTTGAAAGGTTACATAAAAGTATCGGAAGGAACCATGCCATATATGGAGGACGTCATGTGTTCAAATTTTAAAATTATGTTTTAAAACACGAGGGTGAAGGTAATAAATAAAAGCCTCAGACCCACTTCATTCTTGCTCCTGGATTGTATCAAATGAGAGCAGGAAATATACATTCGTTCTGACTGGAAGTTGTGTCGGAAACGCCATGCGGAGGCTTGGAGCGAAAAGTGAAATATAACGTAGCATTATTTAGGCATGTATCATTAAAAAGTAATATAATATCATACATTTGCAATATTCAGAGAGAGAGAGAGAGAGAGAGAGAGAGAGAGAGAGAGAGAGAGAGAGAGAGAGAGAGAGAGAGAGAGAAAGAAAAGGAGAAAAGGAGAACGACCAATTATGTGACAATACCATCTATTCAACAAGTTAAAGATAGGAACTACTGATGAGTGCAACTGCACCACCGATATAATGCTTGCTGAACATGTATTTCAAATTCGGAGGCTAAAACACACTGCATTGCAACGTCGAGAGAATAAGACAGGATTCCGAATTACAAGGCCAAACAAAGTATTTGGTCATCTTCAAGACTCAAGAAGAAAACCCGACTTTATAAATATATAAGGAGGGGAAACCCGAGGCCTGTAAACAGTAAATAAATAAACAAACAACACACAAAGGTAGTTATCAGGCACTCAGTGAGAAATAAAGAAGTAGAAGACCAGACAACAGAAAAACAACAGAAGTGATAGGCTTACCGGGATCGAACCAGGACCTTCCGAACGGCACCCACCGCCTAGCCATGGGAGCGAATCGCCACTATCCACTCTGCCAGCTCTGCATTACTTTATAAATACAAAGACTGGAGACCTAGAAATCGAAGCACCCGTTATAAGATTGATTCTAAAATTATCCCAGACCAAGTGTTCGAGACATCTAACCAAGTTGCAGTATCTATTCTAAAACTGTGCCCTGAGGTTGTATTTTCCCAGCTGAGGTGAGTTTTAACATATATTTTACATTTTGAATTTGACATGTTTGTACTTGCTATATAATGGAAGTACAAATTCATACGAGGCTGGCAACCTCAGCACATGACAAGAGTATATTCATAAACCACCACAGCAAGCGCTGGTGATTGCTTCATGCTAGTTCTCACAGGGAACCAAAAGCAGAGGAGACACCCAGACTCCGAGTGGAGCAGGGAGTGAGTGATGATTACATCAGCATGTGCATAGTTTATGTTATCATTTTGTGAGTTATATGTAAACATCACCATGTTCATTCAGGCACAAGCCATTGCCCTCGCCACTGTCACAATTTTTTTCATTAAAATAACAATTAATGGTTATTTCTCACCATATTCCCCGAATTATGATGCATACTCAGGGAGGATAAAATTTCTGAGAGACAAAAACTGTTGGACGGACAGCGGGAAAGGTGCCTGATTAATATAAGAAAAACAAAGACTCAGCAGAGGCGTTTGATCCTTTTATTTCTTCTAAAGTTTGTGGTACGAGTCTGCAAGATCATTTGTGGTACGCGTTTGCAAGACCATTAGTGGTACAAGGCTACAAGGCCATTTGTGATACGATTCTATGCTACGAGTCTGTGATTCAGAAGCTGGTTGTCGACACTCATCATCATGTGACGCATTCTCTCCCGAATGTTGTCTCCATTACAGCTGCTCTGAACGCATCACGTTTCTAAGCAAGTCGACCTGCATCAACCAAAGACAAGTTCAGACTCTGTGATGTCCTGGGTCCACCGTCGTCTAGGTCGACCCCTTCACCTTTTTCCAGGGACCATGCCTTCCATCACTAATGTTTCCATACTATTATGTCTTTTGATATGACCGAAACATTTCAGCTTCCTTATTGCGATGGTATTTAGGAGCCAATTTTTCTCTACGTTTAGTGAGTGCAGTACTTCTCTGTTGGTCTTTTTTTCTGTCCAGGGTATTCTCAACACCCTTCTGCAGCATTTCATTTCGAATGATGTAATCTTTTTTGCAACTGTTTTATTGAGTGTCCAAGTCTCGCAGCCGTATGTTGCTACTGGGAATATGCATGCTCTGATCAGTTGTAACTTAGTTTTTTTGCTTGTGCCTTGCCATTTGCTCTCATTTTTGTCGACACTAGACAGCTATATTTGACTGACCTGTGAAGATGATCAGCACTGACACCAGGAGAGGTTACCCCATGCACCTTCGCTCGGGACGTGCCCCTTGTCACAGTGAGACGAAGTGACGAACAACAACAGCAGTAGTCATCGATTTTCAGCTAAGTGTTTATTAAACAGGCCACTGCAACGAACATTTACATTCCGTCATCAATTATCGATGACGAAAACAAACTTTTTCTACATCACATCTAACCATAACCTTATTTATTTCTAAAAGTTACATAATAATTGATCATTAAATTTATTATATGTTATTTTATAAATTCATACTTGATTCAGTTATTACAGAGAGAAATGCACACGTATGAATCAGGATTACACACACACACACACACACACACACACACACACACACACACACACACACACACACACACACACACACACACACACACACACACACACACACACACACACACACACACACACACACACACACACACACACACACACACACACACACACACATCACACACACACATCACACACACACATCACACACACACACACACATATATATATATATATATATATATATATATATATATATATATATATATATATATATATATATATATATATATATATATATATATATATATATATATATATATATATATATATATATATATATATATATATATATATATATATATATATATATATATATATATATATATATATATATATATATATATATATATATATATATATATATAAATTTAACAAATTTATTACAAAGGCAATTGATGAGATATCTTAATCAGATTTGTTCTATATACTCAGTGGTTATCGAAGTTTTTAATCACATACCTTTATCGTATTTCAGGTACCCTGTTGACGAAAGAGGTACTGTTAAATGAACCCCTACAAAAATGGCTACTCCTCAAGAGAAGGCACAATGTGTATCATGGTTTATTGAAACAAAATCGGATAGGCAAACTCAGCGAAACTACAGAACTAAGTATGGAAGAGATCCACCGTCACGTCCGTCAATTCGTGCATGGCACAAGAAATTTATGGAGACAGGGACAGTGTTGGATAAAGGGAGGAGTGGACGACCAAGAACATCTGAGGAAAACATCGAGCTATCCAGGTCGGCATTATTCTGATTCTTCATCGTTACAATTACTGATAGCGCATCTGAGAAGATAGCTACTTGTCTCTTACTTACTTACTTACTTAGTCGTTCCCCTTCTACCGTGAGATGTTGAGATTTGGAAGAGAGAGAGAGCGCCAGACTATCCTATCGGCTGTCTTCCTCCTGGCCTGGTTCCATTCTAGTCCTCGGTCCTTCAAAGATTGTCTAATGTTGTCCTCCCATCGGACTCTGGGTCGTCCTGCGGGTCTGGATCCCTGGCTCTTTGTTTCCCATGCTTGTCGTGGTAGCCGATCTTCTCCCATTCTGCAGACATGGCCAAACCATCTTAGTTGGGACTGTTCTACTTGGGTCTGCAGGGGGTGGGATTTTAGGCCTTGACGTATCGTCTGGTTGCGGATCATGTCTCTTCTTGTTACTTCAACCTTCCTCAGATACCTCATTTCTGAGGTTTGGATCTGGCTTTTGTGGGTTGTAGTCATTGCCCATGACTTGCATCCATACGTCAAGACTGGGACATATGTGGAGCGGTATACAGCCATCTTCGTTTTCTTACCAACCTCTCTCTTGCTGAGGAATCATCGATTTATGGTCTGAAAAAGTCTCCCAGCTGCTGCTTTTCGAGTGGCCAACTCTTCTTTGATGCCCCCCTTTCGGTCTATAATAGCTCCTAGGTATTTAAAGTGGTCGACCTGCTCCAGGACCTGTTCTCCCAGCTTAATCTGATTTCTTCTCGTGATATCACCATGGATTTTGTTTTAGAGCTGCTTATGACCATCCCTCTTCTCCAGCTCTTCCTTCCAGACTTGCAGGTTGGATTGGAGATGTGCCTCTGATTTAGCAATCAGGGCAACATCATCAGCAAATGCCAGCTCTGAAATAGCTACTTGTCTCTCTGGGCTGTATTCTGTCATTAGGACTTCTGTTGCAGTTTTTAAGTCTTGTATCCATTTGATTTTCACTAAGCGAATGTTTAAACAAAGAGTGACAACTGTCCTTTGACAAATAAGTTTATTTATTTTTTTATTTTCTATTAACAACACCATAAAACAAAAAACAAAAAATACAATCTAAAATAGCCAATTCAATGACTTACAAGAGACTGTTACAAATTGCTGCCTGTTATGAAATCATTTGCTGAACATACCAGATCTCATGTGGTGTTGTAATGTTAATGTAATACGGCGTGTTACGTAATAAAATGACTTTTAATAATTGCCGTTGTTACTGTTTCTTTTGACGGTTGTTTCACGTAAATTAGTTGGATAGAAGTGAGGAAATAACAATTTAAAAATAGGAACAGTTTTCAATCACCCAGTATGTCTGTCTTTTCAAATTTGGTTTATTTGTAAAACTTTATTTCAGGCATTTTATTCACATATAGACTATTGCCCATGCTAGACTTTTCTTGAACTATTTTGTGTGTGGCAAATTTTCACTCTCTGATTATATACTTGATCCGTGTAGTTGATTATATACTTGATCCGTGTAGTTGATTACATACTTGATCCGCGTAGTTGATTATATACTTGATCCGCGTAGTTGATTATATACTTGATCCGTGTAGTTGATTATATACTTGCCCCGTGTAGTTGATTATATATTTGATCCGTGTAGTTGATTATATACGTGATCCGTGTAGTTGATTATATACATGATCCGTGTAGTTGATTATATACTTGATCCGTGTAGTTAACGGGGTTCTCTGAAGAGGCATAGAAGGAATAGAATTACCGCACCGTCATGCATGTCGTACAGTGCGACTAAGATAAAGTTGTGAAAAGGGCTGGTAACCTCATCATGTAAAACAAATTGCTAGTGAAACCACTGGTACCCAGAGCTAGGTGCAGGTTTCCTGCAGGACCGGATGCAATGGAGGCCCCCAATATCCATAAGGTTCGCAAAGAAAAATGATGATGATTATTGACTTATTCATAAGTTATCAAATTTTGTCAGTGCTTTCTCTTCTGGGAGCCGCGGTAGCACAGTGGTTAGTGCACTGGCTTCCTAGCTCGGTGGTCCATGGTTCGATCCCCAGTTGAGGTGGGATTTTTTAGACTGCAAACAGCTCCAGTGTCGACCCAGCCTCATGAATTGGGTACCAGAGCAAGTTCTGGGAAGGTTATTGTCGTGAAACGAAGTGTAACCCACTACTTTGTTAATCACTATGTCGAGATACAGATTTGCTTCAACCAATCAACGTTCACCAGTCTCTGAGACAGAATAAATTAACGGCCATCTTGTTCACGCAAGATGGCCGATGAAAACTGAATAAAATTAGGCTGTATGAGACCAGGTACAAAACCGGAGGAAACCAATCATTTTGCTCCGCCAGGAACCAACCGAAAGCTTTCCTCAAGTAGTTACCTGACTATATAATCAAGCGGATTGTATGCTAACCACGCAATCCCGAACTTGACGCCAGAGCTGAAGAGGAAGAAGCTGTCACTTTGATTTACAACTTACCTGAGGGCATCGACCTGCAACCTACTTCGCTAAGTCGCGTCAAAACCTGGCCAGTTTAAAATCTTAGGAGGGTAAATATATTCACGATAACCGTTGGTATTTGTTGTGTGTCATCTATACTACCTATCAGGTTACTGATTGTATCTTGGGGAAATTAAGTATAATGATTGTATTTCCTATTATGATTGAATAGACGAAGACTAATAGGACTCATACTTCAACCTATTGTCTCCTATACTTCAATCTATTGTCAGTCTATAACTTCAGTCTATTGTCTCAGATAAAACCAACTGCAAATATAACCAAAACAGTCCTTGTAAGGACTCAATCTATTGTCTCCTATAACCTGCAATATAACCAAAACAGTCCTTGTTAGGACTCAATCTATTGTCTCCTATAACTCAATCTATTGTCTTCTATAACTCAATCTATTGTCTCAGATAAGACCAACTCCAATATAACCAAAACAGTCCTTGTCAGGACTCAATCTATTGTCGCATCTAACTCCAATCTATTGTCTCCTATAACTCCAACCTGATATATCACCAAACAGTCCTCGTCGCATATCCTCCTATCATAAGAACATAACAATATTGTTAGGATATATGTTACCAGCTAGTATAGAGGGCGTGGTATAGTATAGGGGGAAGGACATTGTTGTATCACACCTAGGTGTACATATTATTGGATTTATTCATGCATTGATTTATATTATGGGATGTATTCATGTATTAAATGTATTCATGTATTGAATCTATATTATTGAATGTATCCATGTATTAGTTTATCAGAAAGAATGCTTTGCAAGTAGACACCTGTCTTGTCTCGCTATTGCTAAATCATACTGAGCCATGTTGTCATTCATCCCACATGCATACATCGGAGACACGCTCATTTCACTCACACTAGAAATAGGTGGGCTTGAGGACAGAAATTAGCCCCTATTTTTGCTTTGTTACAGGTTTAATTGTGTCCTAAAAACCTGAGGTCGTATGTTCGAGTCAATCCCGCTGCCTGGAACTCCGCAGGAGCATAGAGGTTGACCAGACTCTACATCTTTGGTCCCCCTCAGTCTTGGGTGGGCTAAAGGAACGATACTCTGCCGGTGGTGTGAACCAAACAAAGAAGAACAGACTTAAGAGAAATGAGTACACATTAGTACCATTTCTGTCGGCATTGTGAGCATAGAACTGTCAATGAAGAAAACGTGAATTAACATAGCAAGAGACAAAATTAATAGCATAGCTGAGAAGTGTTATATCCTTAATTAACAGCACAGCTGATCCATGTACTATAATTAATTAACAGCACAGCTGATATAAATTTTTTGTTCCTATAATTGGAAAACTTGGTGTAAAATATTTATATATATATATAAAATAAATACACTGACAAACAACATTTTTCTTTCTTATATAAGAATAAGTGTTCTTGGGTCAGTTTCTTGCGCTGATTTCAAATCTGAAATCCGTTTATCTCTATCACGTCGGGTTCTTAAGATATTTGGGAATAAATATATTTTTGGGAAACCGTTATTTGCTCCGTTTCATTTTTACTATATAACTTATTAAAAATTAATAAAATGCAAAATAATTCTACTTTTTATACTGCTAAAAGATGCATGACATATGTTATGCTTTTTTTTCAAATAGTTACTGTATTTTGAAATAATTCTGAGCGAAATATGGCTTCTAGAAGTTGTAGAAATTCGGCTGATCTGTTCTGTTACGTGTGCGGATATTTTACCGATCGTGTTCACCAGAAAAACTTTACACCATTACTAAAGAAAGCATATGAACGTTATTTCGATTCGAAAGTTGATGATGCAAATAAATCTTGGAAGCCAAATGCAGTTTGTTCGACTTGTGCAAATACATTGGCAGGTTGGTTACGAAAATCGCCGAAGCATAAGTCGATGCCTTTTGGAGTGCCAGTAATATGGCGTGAACCGACAAATCACGCTACTGATTGTTACTTCTGCTTGACAAATATCCATGGTTTCACTTTTAAAACTAGAAAGTCTGTGGTTTATCCAAATATTGAATTGGTTTCGAAACCAGTGCCTCATGATCCAATCACATGTCCAATCCCATTTCCACCAGAACAATATCCGTTGGACGTGAATGAACCATCAGAAAGTGATAGTTTATCTGCTTTAGAAACTAATTCTGACTCGGATTATATACCGGTGAATGATGGTGTTCACTTAATTAACCATTCAGAACTGTCAGATCTAATACGTGATCTCGCTCTTACCAAAGGACAAGCGGAATTACTCGGTTCGCGACTCAAAGAATGGAATCTTTTAGCGCCCAATACTCAGATATCTAAATTTCGTCGTAGACACAGAGAACTTGTTCAATACTTTGAGATGGATGATGGCATTTGCTATTGCAAAGATGTAAACGGTCTAATGGTGCACCTCGGTCATGAGCACATAGTCAACGAATGGCGACTTTTCATCGACTCTTCCAAGACTAGTCTAAAAGCCGTGTTATTGCATAACGGAAATTTATTTTCATCAATTCCAGTCGCCTACTCTGTTCATATGAAAGAAACTTATGACAATATGGCTATACTTTTCCCAAAAATAAAGTACAATGACTACCAATGGCGGATTTGTGGAGACCTAAAGGTCATTGCAATGCTCACGGGCATGCAGACTGGGTATACTAAATTTTGTTGCTTCCTATGTGAATGGGACAGCCGCAACAGACAGGAACATTATGCAAGAAAGGTGTGGCCTATCAGGGATCGTATGCAGCTCAAGCATAAAAATGTAATACACGAGCCATTAGTTAACAAAGACAGCATCATTTTACCACCGTTACATATAAAGTTGGGGCTCATGAAGAATTTCGTAAAAGCGTTAGATAAAACGAGCAAAGATTTCACTTATCTTCGAGAAAAGTTTCCGCAAGTTAGCGATGCAAAGATAAAGGAAGGTATCTTTGTAGGACCTCAGATTAGGAAAGTTATTGCAGACAAACAATTCGAGAACTTGTTACATGGTAGTGAACTTCGCGCATGGATGGCATTCAAATCGATCATCGATAACTTTCTGGGAAATCACAAATCTGTCGACTATGTGCATATTGTTAAGCAGTGCATAGATGCATACAGAATTATGGGCTGTAACATGTTCCTCAAAATCCATTTGCTCGATTCGCATCTTGACTTTTTCCCTGACAACCTTGGCGAAGTCAGCGATGAACGTGGAGAACGATTCCATCAAGATATCGCCGTAATGGAGTCACGCTATCAAGGACGGTGTAGTGTGACCATGCTTGCCGATTATTGTTGAATGCTTCATCGCGATGTACCACATGTCATTCACCGACGAAAGTCGACTGCAAAGAAATTCAAGCCTACATAACTGTTACACTTCTTGTATGAATGATGTTGTAATACTGTATGCGTTGTTAAAAAACTTGAATTGCGTATTTCTAGAGATCCCGACCTGATAGAGAAAAACGGTTTGCAGATTTAAAAACAGCGCATTAAAATTGACCAGAAAAACATAGAAATATTGGAGAAAGAAAAAATAAATTTTTTTTTGTTAGTCAGTGATATTTGTAAATCACATGTAAACTTACAAAATCATTACATTCCATTTTTTCAACATTCACCCTTCAGCACAAGAGTAGATAGTGTATATACTAAATAAAAATAAGGAAATTGTATTTGAACGACTTGTCAATTTTATCAGTGTTAAGTAAAATCTGTTTCCTTGTTTATTAATATCACAGTTAGTTACACAGCGGAGGTGGCACTTTATGTCGGTCTCCTCTCTACTATTGTTTCGAGATCAGAACATTCACAGCCGTAACTAATTTGTGATACCAGTAGTTCTCTCAGACACTGGGACTTCACCATTTTCTGCAGAAATTCTATTTCTGTAATTTTCAGTACTATACTGATCCTACAGCCAAATAAAACCTCTCGCCACAGTTATGGCGGCCGGCGTGATGCTGATCACATTACCCCCTAGTGTGCCGATGATCAAAAAAATATGAGCATAACACCATATTCCCAATATGCCTCAACGGCCGTGTAACGAAATCCTTTCTCTTCTGAGTTTTCTCTTAATTTGTGTTCCATACTTTCATTCAATAAGTTTTCATATTTATTTTTACTTCAGTAAGATATTTTTTTGTTTTGCGTCTAGCTGTTTCACTGCTGAGATTCCAAATTTTGTGTTTGTTTTGTTCTGTTGTTTGTTAGTTAGCTTTTTTTCTTTCGGCTTTAAAGTAAATTTTTAAAATAAAATCAGCATCGGGTTGTGATCTTAATCTATATCTGGTCCCCTGTTTTAAAAGCTGTTCTTTGATCATGATAAAGTTAATCTAATTTCTTGTTATATCACCGGAGAAATAGTATCTGTATAATTATATATAAAACATGGTTTCTCTACCAAATAAGACATTCAGCAGTGCTAAGAGATATTAGTGCTGTTGTGTGTCTTTATTATATTCTTATAATTATAGTTGGAGTAAACGACTGGATACTCTGGCCAAGATTAACACTGGGGTAGAACTGGTCGACAACGCAGACAGCCAACATCAAACTGAAATATTAATGTCACAAAAGGCGAAGTGGAACGAATACATACAGTTTATTGGTACTTGAACGCTGCTCCAAGTTGCATTGTAATAACGGCCACTATATATTCAATGGCATGACATATTCAGTCGTCAAAATACTCTGTACCGTCTGTGACTAGTGTGGCCGTGATAGTGTGGGTTAAGGTTTGCATTTCTTTATAGTGATCGTATAGAGTTGATGTTAGAAATTCAGATCACTGCCCTAACCAGTGGTCAGCATGTGTGAGCAGACAATGTAAACACTCTGCTGTAAACAAGTGATGAGATGCACTGTTAGACAAGACGTACAGATGGTTGATGGTTTCTAACTCTGTTGACACACTGTATTCCAACAGCAGTAAAACGAACTTCAAAGTTTTATTTACATAAAGTAGAATCCGCTTCTCTCTTCTGCGAATTTATCTCATAGATTTATACATTCAATTTGATATAATTCCCATTCGTACATTTTCTCAATTCAGCGAACATCCGAAAATCATATTCTTGTACATACATCTGTCACTGATCTGCTCTCGTCTAATTTCTCCACTGCTATGTCACCTGGGTGATCTTCTAAGAAAGTTAGTTTATCTTTATAACTTTTCACTTAGTGACCTTCTGGTGTATCTTGCTAGAAGACTGGCCTACAACTGCCAGGGATGTTGATTTTCTACCAGTTTACCTGATCACTACGTCTGTCTCTGTTTTATCTAAAAAAAAATCTATCTTCAATATAAACTGCAATCTGCTGTCTTGAAAAACACAAAACCTTGACAACTTGATAACATAACTCTTGTTATGGCGTGTCTGTAACCACAGTAGCCAACCACATCAAAAATGGCTTGTTTTCCAGAAACATGAATATCAAGAACCTCGCTCACTAATGAACTTTCAAACTACCATCTCTCTAGCACACACTTGCTAACTTACGCTCAGCGCGTTCAAAATCAGACTGACTAATTCCCCGTTCTAACAAACTACCATCTCTCTAGCACACACTTGTTAACTTACGCTGAGCGCGTTCAAAATCAGACTCTAATCCCCGTTCTAACATTTTTCGTTCACTCCTAAAATGTGTTCATCCTACCACAACTTTTTCGTGCGTATTTTTTTTCTTGCTCACCCACCAAAACTTACAAGGGACGTAATTCCAAGTTATTTCCCTTTGATGATTAAACTCAAACCACACACTTCTCTTCAATTCTTATTACAAAAACCTTACATGCAAATATGTCCCACAACAATTTTGGACTCACTTAATATGATTAACTCTAAACATAACTACTACATCTTCCAAGTGGAAACCACGGAGTTTCCTCCCTTTGCTCAAAGCACTCCTCTATACATATCACTTCCCTTCAACAAAGACGAACAGTCTTTTAACAACTCCATTCATTTTTTTCAAACCATTTATCTACACTCACTTACTTTTCTAAAACCAAACCACCGTTCACACTAGAACACTGCCCTGACAATTTCCACATTTTTATTTAATTCAGTCCTTCAGTCACAAAGAATGCATAATCCCTTTGAAATGAAAATAGCTAGTACACCTTACACAAGATCTTGATGTACAAGTGATGGTACAACATAGGGATATGTCACAATATTATATAAATTTCAGGAGCTCAGATACATACGTCCACTCGCCATAAGCCACACACATCGAAGACCCTAGCAGACGATATTCCCCCGTCTGCCTTCCTTACCTCCACGTCTGCCCATCTACACCTCGAGGCAATGACGTCACTTCCTTTGTTACAAAGGACTACGTATAATAAACAAACGAGGAACCTTGTCGAACCATCTAATGATATCGACACAAATGTTATGAATTTTACTCATAACAAGTGCCTACAATACTTATTAATGTTATCAGACTAAAAGGTCTTTTATATTTGGGCATGCATCCTATAGTCCGTTCGGAAATTCGTGCCCACACATTGAACATTGTAACTTTGCAACCCCTTGACGGATGTTATTGAAATTTGCTACGTGCCCTACTGATATCAATGCAGTTATTAATATATTTTTTGCCCTTACAAAACTCATGTCATGTTCGAATTTTCTTCTTTAAGTTATATAAAAAACTCTTACCGTTGTCTGGGTTAATTTTTATTAGTTTTACAGGAAAGTTACCACATCCGTTCAAAAAATGCGCACTTAATTTTTGTTGCAGCACAGCACAAGCGATGAAATGTGCTATTCAATATTTTTTTTTGTTTGAATTAGTGTAGTGACTACATGTCCGCACCAGTGCGCACCTATTGTACACAGTCGCGAGTAATTATTTCAGCGGCGTATGCTAATTGTAATGAGTTGGCTGCAACGAAACAAAACGACACCAGCGTAATAATATTAATAAACTAAACTGCATAATTATGAAAAGCGCAATGAATCTGAAATGCAAATTTATCACTTTGCAGAAGGTAACTGTTATATTGTACAGGAAATTTCGCAGAAAGGCTAAGATGGGTTGTTTATACCACGACATCCAAGAACCAGGTAGGAGAACACGAAAGGCCCTGGGTGTGGATAGAAGATCTTTTCGACGTTGGATACAACAGGACGGTGATTGTACAGAGGCTGCGGTTAAGCAAGGAAGGAAGAAAAAAAATTGATGATTTTGACAAGGATGTCATTAGACGTTTGATTTTGAAGATGTTTAATGCCAATCAACTTGTTACTCTCCGCATGCTGAAAAGTCGGCTGCAAGCAGAATGCGATATTAACGTCTCAAAAACAACTCTTTGGCAACTTGTCAGAAGTGTCGGCTTTACTTTAAAAAAAAAAAACGTCTTGCGGAAGGAATTTCTTATGTGAAAAACCACATCTGGTTGCAGCTCTTCTTCTTCTTCCTCGTTCGCCTTCAGACTTCCACATTTATGACTTTAATAAAGGCAGTAGTCAACCCAAGGTTCCCAACATCTCCAAACAGTTTTTCGTTGACAGAAGTGGGTTGTTGCCATATGCTACTCCGTTCATTACTGTAGGTTGGGCAGTATTGCAGCAGGTGTTCGACTGTCATTGGGCTGTTACCGCAGGTGCAGAGATCTGTTGCACCAATTTTGTATTTGTGGTACAAATGGTATCTCAATCTGTTGTGACCAGTGCGTAGCCGAAAAATGATGACCTGTTCTTTTCTGGATAGTTGATGATATGCATCATTTTTCAAATGTCCCGGGTGCTCTCTTTCCCATTTGGACTTGAATGTAGCCTTTATAGTAGTCTTTGCCGTTGCGTAAGTTGTCTCTATATCATTTTGTTGTAAGGCACCTCCTTCCTTAGCAAGTCTATCTGCCTCCTCATTTCCTGGTATGTTGCAATGGGCTGGTATCCACTGGATAGTGCACTTCTTGAAGCATTCGGCTAGTCTTTCAAGGGAGATTATCAGATCTTTCAATCCTTTAGTTTGGTGGCTCTTCAGCGCTGATATTATTGAGAGGGCATCTGAAAAGATTACTATCTGTTTTTCTGCCTGTGCTTTGCATTCAATAAGAGTTTCAGCTGCCTGTTTCAGGGCTTCTGCTTCAGCACAGAAGTTATTGCAGTATTTTCCAGTGGCAATTGCCATAGAGTGAATTCTATTCTTTAATTTTATGAGTATGCCGGCACCCCCATTTTCAACTGCATTTGTTGCCGAACCATCAGTATATGCATGTGTCCAAAGCTTTGCTGGAAATGTTTGGTCAATATACTTGGTTGCTATACACTTTCTTTGTGTTTCTGTCTGTGTTTCCTTACCTTCAATGCCTGGAATATCAGATTTTAACTTAGGAAAGCATCTTATTTTCCACAGTGGGATAGTTGAGCTTGTTGGGATTTTCTTTGCAACTGAGCTTGCTAGTATGGTATTATTGTTAATTTTTTCTTTTGCTTGGGCGACAAAGTTAGTTCGCTTGAGCCTGCCTCTTCCTAGCCTATTCATTCTTTGGTATATGGGGTGTCCTTCGAGCCTCTTAAATTTTTCAGCTTATTTTAAGACTCTGCTGTCACGTCTATCCTCCATTGACTGTAGCCCTGTGATGTTTTCCATATGGTTGATTTGTGTAGACTTTAGGGCCCCTGTTATAATACGTGCTGCTTGGTTTTGAAGTCTGTTTACTCTGTCAAAATTTGACTTTGCTGCCGTCGACCAAGCTGTGATGCCATATTCCATAGCAGGTCTGACTCTGCCTGTGTACAGCTTTTTGAGGATATTCTCATCAGCACCCCATGTGGTGGAGCCGCGGTAGCATAGTGGTTAGTGCACTGGCTTCCTAGCGCAGTGGTCTATGGTTCGATCCCCAGATGAGGCGGAAAATTTTTAGGCCACAAACGGCTCCTGGGTCGACCCAGCCCCGAATGGGTACCAGAGCTACTCTGGGAAGGTTAAGGCGGCCGGCGTGATGCCGACCACATCACCCCTCGTGTGCCGACGGTCAAGATAATATGGGCCTAACACCATATTCCCAATATGCCTCAATGGGCGTGTAACGGGTTCCTTTACCTTTTTTTTTTTTTTTACCCCATGTGGTACCTGCTAACTTTTTCATGATGGCCATGCGAAGTTTTGCCCTTAGCTGTATTTTGTTAATCTGTGATTTCCATGTCATTCGGCGGTCTAGTGTGATTCCTAAGTATGTTGGTGTTTCATCCTCTCGTACTGCCTGTCCATTTAGTTGCAGCTTTGCTTGCTGTGGTTTATTTGACAAGGTAAAAATAGTGTGTGTAGTTTTTTGTTCATTTATTTTGAGCAACCACTTTTTGGACCAACTTTCAAGGGCTAGCAGTGAATTCTGCATGCGCACTCTTGCTGTGGTGATGTATTGTTCTGAAGTCCACATGGCCAGGTCATCAGCGTAGAGGGAGTTGTGGACATTCTTGTGGATGTTTTCTGTTATATCATTTATATATATGAGGAAGAGTGTTGGGGAAAGGACCCCACCCTGTGGAACTCCATGTTCCATTGTAGTCTTTTTGCTTAACTGTCCATGCACCTGCACTCTAGCTGTTCTGTTTGTTAGATAGTTGCTGATCCAGTTATACATTCTTCCACAGACGCCATATTTAAGCATTTTAACTCTTAGCCCATCTTTCCAAACTTTATCAAATGTTTTCTCCATATCTACTTAGACTGCTAAAGTGTGCTTTCTTTCTTGGAAAGCATCTTCGATTTCCTGTGCAATGTAGGTGACTTGGTCCTCTGTAGACCTATGTTGCCTGAAGCCTGCCTGTTGGTGCAGTAAAATTTGTTTTTCTTCAAGGTGCCAGCTTAATCTGGTATTGATCATCCTCTCCATAAGCTTTCCCGTGCAGCTTAGAAGGCTGATGGGTCTGTAGCTGTTGGGGTCCATTCGGTCTTTGTCCTTTTTGGGGATTGGAACTAGTACTGCTTCTTTCCAGGCTTGTGGTACTATTCCACGCTTCCAGCTATAGTTCATAATCTTGAGGAGTACTTTCTTGGCCTTAGGCCCTAGCTCTTTAAGCATGTCATTTGTTACCCTGTCTTTTCCAGGTGACTTTCTTTGCTTAAGGGATACGATGGCTGCCTCTAGCTCTCTCATGGTGAGGTTTGTTGTCATATGCTCTTCTGGAACAGTTGGTATATTTTGGTACATTTCTTGCTCTTTGGAAATTTCCTGTTTTCTGTCCAGTGGAACATTTATCTGGCTCTCAAGTGAGAATTTTTGAGCAAAAACATTAGCTGCCTCTTTCTTTAAGGTTGCAGCTCGAAGCAAATACCTTAGGCAGATTCGTGAGAAAAGGCAAGACGGCTATGATATAGTGTATTTGGACGAATCTTGGGTTAATGCTCATCATACGAACGAGAAAGAATGGCAATCTGTTGACGGAGACCATAGAAGGAAAATTTCCAGCAGCAAAGGTCAACGCATTATATTAGCACATGCTGGCAGCAGACAGAATAGGCTTGTCCGTGATGCAGAGCTTATTTTTCTATCAAAGTCTGTAGATGGTAGGGACTACCACAATGAAATGAATGGGCAAACTGTTCGAGATTGGATAGTGAATACACTCCTCCCGACTCTAGATAGGCCGTCTTGCCTGGTGATGGATAATGCTGGATAATGCGTCCTATCATAATGTTCTAGCGCAGGAGGATAAAGCTCCCACTTCGGCAAGCACGAAAGACGAAATCAGGAGGTGGCTTGTGAATGAAAATATCTTCGCTGACAACAGCTATTTAAAACCAGAGTTGTTGCAGCTTGTGAGACAGAGGAATAAGACAAAAGTGTATCTGATTGATACAATCATCCAAGAGCAGGGTCATGTTTCTCTTCGACTCCCACCTTACCATTCTCACCTTAACCCAATAGAGCTGGTTTGGGCTAGTTAAAGGGCAAGTGGCCGCCCAGAACACCACTTTTAAAATGTGCGATGTTAAAGACATGACTCGTGAGGCCCTTTCACGAATAGACACAGAGTACTGGGCTAATGTGAAGATCACGTGCTACAGGAAGAAGAAGATTACTGGCAGCGAGATGGCTTGCAGTTTATCCAACCAATAACTGTTGTGAACTTATTGGAGTCGTCCGATTCGGAATGAGGCACGTCGATCGCATTCCTTCGTTTGTGATAAACTAATTTCATATGCCAATCTATAATAACACATAAACAGTTACGATTCGTCAAACCTTCCTGATGATTTACTGCTATCATGGTTCATTATCAGAACATCATTCCTCGTATCAAAATCACGTGAACAACCAATCACACATTTAGGACACGCCTTTGAACCGTCTTGTCGCACAAATGTTGTGATTTACTGTAAGAATTAATGTTACGGGCAGATTTAGGCAAATATTCCAAGAAGATCAAAGAAAATCGCAGTTTTGCAAATTTCGCGACAGCTGTGGATGTAATGATCGCAAAATCTTAACTGCATGGAAAATCTAAGACTGCACGCAAAAATTCATGTCCATACAACAAACAGTTTTGCAGAAAATTGACGCTTTCTGTGGGCACGAATTTCCGAATGGACTGTAATATAACTGACAAGGTTAAACGAGACGCGCCTCGCCAAAACGAGGCAAACTTTTATTATATAAAAAAAAATATTAGTGCCTTCATACATGAGTCATTCAATGGTACATTCAATGTTGTTACAGTCAGTAGATGCCTTTCTAACAAATAAAATTCCAGTAGTTATTCTATATCCTACCCTGATCAAGTTATTCAACTTTTGCAATCATTTATGTTATCTGCAGTAGGTTTATTAACAATTTGTTTCACCCACTCGGAAAACGATTCATCTGAAGTGTTCATATTTGATTTTAAAAAAATTTTTAAAAGGAGGGGGGGGGGGGGGCCTCTCAGTTATGTTATGCATATTTTTGTGTTTCTTATTTCTATTGTTTCACTTTGCTTTTTTTTTTTTTTTTTTTAAATGAAAGGAGCACGCATGCAAAAGAAGTATGCCGGAAATCAACAAGAAGTAACCATGACCAATGAAGGCTAGCCAGGTCAATGCGCAAAATCGGCCGGAGACAAAAAGTGTCAATATGTCTCGTGTCTTTAACAGAAACGATGCCTTTCAGAAAGTGTGATTAACATTGTCAACAGGTGTTGATATTTGTTCGCTGGTGAGTAAAGATAAACAACAACACAAGGACGGGATCAAGAGTCAGGTAACACAGTCCCACGACCTTTTTTGCGCCCCACTTGACCTTTATAATGTTTGAGAGGCAAAACAAATGATTTCACAAGGTTTTTTCCCCCCTCCGGTACTTACACATTAGGTTTTGAGCGGCGACAAATGCCCTTGACTTCTGCTTGTGGTCAGGTGTTTAATGCTACCTTTCTCTACTGTGATGCCTCAAAAACAGGTAAAAAAAAAGGTAAGGGTAGTCCCATAGCAGATATTGCATAGGGGAGTGAAGTTTTAAAGACTTCACCATACTAGGTTCAGCATCGAGAGGCCCTTCTTCGCTGCCTTTTTCCTTCCCTAACTCAAAGTCAGGTACCCATTTACAGCTGGGAAGACTGGAGCGTGTCGGTATCGTGATTCCAACCCAGCACCTTTGCCACGAGAGACCAGCACTCTAACCACTTTGTAATGCCTCAACATGTTCATAATGTTTAGGTTTATCTTATTTCGATTCGGCCTTGCTTTCTCTTCCACTTAAAGCTCATGTTAATATTGCTTTAACAAACACCAGAGAATTAGCAGCCTGGAAGAACCAAAAAAAAAACCAAACAAATGTAATATACCATATAGAATAAAGAATACCATAGTATGATTGTCAAAAATCAGCTATTGCTCCTAATATTTAAACATTTGTTTCATGTATACCCAGCTCTTTCGTTACTCCATAAGTCTACCCAGCTGTAAATGGGTTCTTAAATTTTCTCTTGAGTTAGAGAAGGTTTAGGTAGCGAGGAAGGGAACTAGTCACCCCTGTTATGGCGATGGTTCTTCAATTATAACGATCTGCTTGTTATTGGGACATTTACTTGAATGATCATTTTTATTTCTTTCGTTGGTTAGCTGAATGTCCAATAAACATTTGTGGTTCATTACAAATTTCACTATAAGATTTTCAAGGTAAATAACTTCGTAAAGAAGAGAGCTCATCGTGCATGTAAACATCAACATTGTCCATCTGAAGAACCAACCCTAACGTGATAGAGGTAAGCAAGTCCTTTCGTTGAGTCCAACATTTATTGACGATATAACGTACGAAGAAATCACGAGCATTATTCATTACATGCATACATCTGCAAATTAATGTCATTTGAATCCATATAATATTCTCAGTTCGTGTCCAATAAATGAATTAATGTAGACAGAGCGTCATAGCTATATGCACGCGCGGTTGGGGATTCCAACAGCCGACAGTGAGCGTATGAGTCTGACGAATATAAATATTATGGACTGTTTAATGATCCTTCCTTACATTCGGTTAAATACTAACCTTATCATCGTATCTCTTTCACATAACTTTGGACTGACCCTGAGTCCTTACTTCGAAGTAACTATATATATATATATATATATATATACGGCAATACAATGCCCAACACTGGAAGGATATAGGGCACGTCTTTACAGCTTGACGGTCAACGTAAAAGGGGTCTCGTATCTAAGTCACGGTGCGTGACCTTTCAACGCTAACACGTCATAATTCGATCGTGTACCTAGCGTTCAGCAGACCGTAAATTATTAACATCAAATTATATTAAATGCTGTCACCCTAAAAATTGCACACTGCCAACCATAGCAGACGACTTCAATAAAAATACCGTAACAATTCCCTGTCCAACGGGGGAAAAAAAATCTATTAGATAGATTTTTTTGAACTATCTTACTGAAACATGAAAAATTTAACAAAAACCCGACATATGGCCTACGATGTTCTGTCTGGGACAGTGTCGTGGTCATGTCGATAATATATCAGTCATGTAATATACTAACAGTCATGCTATACATGTAAATTAAATTACCCAAAGGGTTGTCACCTGTCGTTAAATAATTAACTAATTAATTAACGTAAGTGTTAACTAAGTAAGAAAGTGTGGTGTCATGAAATTATTATAACGAATTAAAATTAAACTAATTAATCATAATATGTGTGTAAGGAATTAAGTTATTGACAATCTAATTAAAGAAAATGAAAGAAGATGTCATAAGAAAAAATGAGAAGTAAAGACAAGTAAAGTGTAGAATAAAAATAAGGTATAAAATCAGTTGGTGGTGTTTTGAAAATTAACTATGTGTGTAGAGTAATTATTAACTACTTAACTTAATTAACTAAATAATAATATATTATATAATTATCATATTCCTAATTATATCTAAGAATATTATCTAAGTATTGTGTGAAATTCATTTGTTTTCTTTCTTACATTTCTTTTTTTCCATGTTTCATTTTCTTATTATTTTTTTTCCCTCACATTTCAATTTAGTTTTATTTCTTTATTAATTCAATCAATAAGTAGAAACTAAGTAATCTTGGATATGAAGATCCAGACGTCGTTATTTTCCTTGTGAATACACGTAAAGTTCCATTATGAAACTGTTCAAATGTTCCGATCCTGAATGAATATAAACCTTCATAACGTTCAATTAGTCATGTCACATAACGAAATCTGTCCAGCTTGCTTTCAGATATTCTTTCCGACTATCTTGCAACCAGTTGTAGCACGAATGGACACTAACCAAAGTCCAAGCGTAAATACGAACAATATGTTTCTTGCTTTCATTAATTTCGATCGACGAATGTCTCTATTATTTGCTTCTCTGAATAATAGTTGACGTTTCATTCATAGGTCGATAGTTCATTGATCGAATTCTGTCTCTTGTTATAATTACGTTTGTTAATTTATTTGAAGACTATCAGCGTTCATGAATCGACTTCCGAAGGATTTCTTGAAAGTACATCGGCTACGACGTTCTCTGTACCCGATATGTATTCAATGTTGAATTCAAAGGGTTGTAAGAGGATTGAAAACCTCGTTAATTTCGGGCTTTTGTGGTTAGAGCGACGTAATGATGCCACCGGCTTCTGATCTGTCTGGATCACGAAGGGTGCACCTAACAGGAACTTCTCCAGTTTGGTGATTGCCCAAACGACAGCCAACAACTCTTTATCCACAGTCGAGTATTTCGTTTCTGGCGTCTTGAGTTTGCGTGAGATATAAAGAGTCGGATGTAGTATATCGTCGTGACATTCGAGCAAACAAGCGCCAATCCCGTAATTACTAGCATCTGTACGGAGGATAAACTTTTTAGAAGCATCAGGTAGTCTCAAAATAGGTGGGTTTGAAAAAATTGTTAATATTTTACGAAATGTTATGTCGCATTCGTCAGTCCATGTCACCTTCAACGGCATGTCTTTTTTTAACAATGATGACAAGACAGCCGTGATGGATGACAAATTAGGTACAAATCTGCTGTAGTATTGGACTAACCCTAATAAGCTTCTTCGTTTGAGGAACTGATAAGTTTAAGATTTTGGAAACCGTACTAGGAACCGTTTGAATACGTCCCGCTCCAATAATATGTCCCAGGAAGGTTATCTCCTGAAACGCAATTTGTATTTTTGTAGGTTTAGCGGTTAAGTGATTATCCCTTAATATTTATAAAACACCTCTAAGCCCCAAAAAATGTTCCTCAAATGACGAACTAAATAAGCATATGTCGTCAATGTATGTAATGATGTCTGGTCTACCTGATAAAATGTTTCGCATCATGCGAGTAAAGGTAGCCGGAGCGTTCACAAGCCCAAAAGGCATCACATTCCACTGGTAAAGACCTTGTGGAGTGGAAAACGCTGTGTAATATTTAGCTTTTTCGGTTAGTGGTATCTGCCAATAACCTTTAGTTAAGTCTATCTTAGTGAACATTGTTGCGTTGGATAGACGAGGAAGTAAATCGTCGAGAAGTGGATGTGGTTCGCTATCAACTACGGTTTGTGCATTTAATTTCCTATAGTCAACGCATAACCTAATGTTGTTGTCCTTCTTTCGAACAATGACTAATGGAGAGGTACTAGTCTCAATAATTCCCAAAGACAACATCTGCTCAAGTTCTTGAGTAGTTTTACTAAGAAAATTTAGTGGTACAGAATAAGGATGTACACGAATTGGTGTATCATTATTAAGAATGATGTCGTGACTAATCACTGATGTGCGACCCGGTACGTCGGTCAACACATCTGGAAAAGATTGTAAGAGATCAACAATCTGACGATGCTGTTGCAGTGTAACCGAAGAAGAGATGGTTACATCCCGCCAAGATTCAGTAGGTTGTACTATAGGTACAGGTAACGACATCTGTACCTCAGGAAAAGAAGATTCTTCTTCCTGAATTTCTGAAAGATTAGAATAGTGACAAGTAGGTAATACTGTGTCATCTAATAAAAAAACCAATAACTAAGCTATATACAGAATAAATGACGAATAAAGAAAAGAAATGATGACTGACTAGTGCTGAGTCATCAAAGATGTGACGAACAGTGTTACCGTAACCTGTTATCTGCGTGATGCAGAATCAGGTACTAATTGCAATCTCAAAGAATGGTGGTGAAAATAAACACCATTGTCAAGCTCGATAACCATTCGAGCATCTCTATTGTTACGAAATGTAACCAGAGCTTCACCATACCTGTTATTGGTAGGTGGCAACAGACGCACGAATCTAACGTCTGCCGTGTACTTAAAGAAATTGCCAAGTGTCTGCCATGTAGTACCTTGTGGCAGATTGCTAACACGGTACGAGAATATGTACATTTCCCAATATATGTAGGACCATTGTCACTAACATGGGAAAATGATTGATGTGCAACATTAGTTGCTTGAGGTCCCTTGCAATGTATGTTCCTCATGTAAGTATTGTTCTTTCTATATACTGTATTCTTATGTTGGGCCTGAGTATGATGACCCTTAACCTGTAATGGTACATTTGTAGCACATGTAGTAGTGGAAGGATCAGAAGAACGACCAACATTCTTTTGTTTCAATGTGCTGGTATTAATTTTATTTGGTATCTTCCCATTACTCTTGATTCCAACATTATTTTTCAACACCTTACTCCTCTCAGTACAATCTTTTACATTGTTGACAATGTTAACAGTTTTCTTAAGATCAGTTATAATCTGATCCTGTCGCCAAGACTTATCCACATTTATATTGTTATCATTATTATTTTGTTGGCGAGTCTCATCCTTTTCCTCATCAATTTCTGGAATAGTAGTCAAACTGGAATTGGTAACTGTTGTGCCACATGTATTCAACTTATTGGCACGTAATTGAGCCATAGCAATGACGGCGTTAGCATTGCCATAAAGTTGCAAATTTTTCATTTCCCATTCCTTGATTTCTTCTGGGGTGCAATCTCTGCTGCCATGTATACGACCAACCATAAGGTCCGCAATAGGATTTTTCAACATGCATACCTTAACATTACCTGTGAAGAATGGTGTGTTAACATGAATTATAGCAGTGGGGTAGCATTCTATTGTCCCACCAAATGTCATGCATCTGACATATTCCCCTGTCGCACAACTTGGATGGATCAGTGACTGCCGGACTCCAATGGTGGTAGATCCGGAATCTCTCAAAACTGAAACTATAGATCCATTTACCATCCCTCTGTTAAATATCAGAGAGCCTGTTCCGTCGTTAGCCGCTAGCCCGACTTCTGGGAGGATGTGTCCGCAATTCAAAACCGTCTCCTTTGCCTTCTGAAATACAATATTACATTTTGGGCAACTATTTGCCACGTTATAATTCATCACATGACATGTAGAAGAAGGTTGTATTACTTTATCGTTATGTGGAACCCCTGGGGTTGTACTATTAGTAACTGCCGCCCCTGTATTGTGATTATAATGAGACGATCTACGAGACTGAGACCGCTGACGAGAATAATCATTGGAATTATTTTGTTGTCCCCTGTAGTTACTGTTATCTCGGTGTCTCGAGCCTTGATTATAGTTATTCCAACTATTACTAGTGTTAGAGTTGTATGATCGATTATGATTTGCATTGTGTTGACCATTGTTGTATCTAAACTGAGGTGACTGATTCCTATTCTGTGGTCTTCCTCTGTTAAAATCACTCTTATTGTTATAATTATTTTGCCCCTTATGAAAATTAACATTATAACTTCCTTTGAAGCGACTTCTATCTACGCTGTGTGTTCGTGGTTTGTCATGACCGTGGTATGACATATTGGAGGCCACAGGTAGAGGTTCTCTTATTAGAGAGTTAGAAATGCTCGCATTCGGATGGGCGGTACAATAATTTATTGCCATTTTTTCCAAATCATCAATCGTAGATGGCTTTCGTTCTTGCAAATAAGCAAAGAACGGTGGGCTGACAGAGGATAACACGTTATCCCTCAGTAACAAATCAACTAGTTTGTCATATGATTTGTTTACACCTGCCAATTCAACCCATCTGTTAAAAGTATTGCGTATATTCGCAATAAAACCTGCAAAGTCTTTATTAGAATCTGGTAGAATACTCTTAAAACGTAATCTACAACCCTCTTCGTCTAAATGGAAACGCCGTAATAGTAAGGCTTTAATGGCGTCATAATCACTAGCTATTGTTGGATCAGCATTCTGAGATGCCGTTAATGGTTCACCATCTAAGAATTCATTTAGTTTAAGTGCCCATGCGTGTTTAGGTAAGTTATTTGTTGTGCATACCTGTTCGAAACGTGCCATGTATGATGAAAGGTCGTCGAAGTTCAACTTGAAATGTGGTAATTTAAAGTTATAATAAGGTTTGTTTTGATTGGATGAAGATCCATTTTGAAAGTTATCAATCTGGCTCGTATTAGCACTTTGTGCCTGTAATCTTGCAGTTTCCAACTTAAGACGTGCCAATTCCATTTCTTGTTGCCTTATAATTTCCTCTCGTTTCATTTTATTCTCTTCTTCTTGTCTAAGTTCTTCTTTCTCTCGTTTAAGTTCTTCTTTCTCTCGTTTAAGTTCTTCTTTTTCAAGCCTAGCAATTTCTCTTTGCTTTTCTAACTTTGCTTCATGTTTTTCAAGTTCAGTAATTGCAAATTCCTGAAGTGCCTCACTTTTTTTATTAAATTCCTTTCCAATCTTAAGAAAATGGTCTAAGGTAAGCATCTTTGACGTTAATAATGTAAGTATTTACTCACTAATCTATAGTTATCAACAATATAATATATTCAATTACTTGTACTTACTCAATGTATGAAAATCAGTATAACCAACTATAATATTCTTGTAGTATTGGTTATAAGTTCAATAACTATATAATAGTTTATAATAATATTATCTGTACTTACTAGCATACATCACAAATAGTTATGCCATTTATTTATTCAAGATGCTGAATTAAAATCAAGCATCTAATATCATGACCTAATAATTATGGGTATTATTCTTACATAATTATGTTATTTAATTAATTATATGTGCCCAATAAACTGTTGTACTAGGAAAGTGTACTAATTAATATCTAATTTGTCTGTTCTAATTAAGGCAGACAATAAATTTTATAGTTATTGATCAATATATATTATACTATTATGCCCTAGTCATAATATATAAAATGCCTCAATAGTGTATTGGACTACTACTGCAAAGTGATGACATCATCAAAGTCATCATCTAATTTAATAAAATTAATCAAATTAATTAAACATATTATTAAAATCAATTTATAGTAATATCATTAGGTTATGAGATGAATAAAAACAATACAAATGATTAACCAAAGCTTTACAACACATTAGTACGATACAAAAAGTGACATTTTCACAAATAAAATGATTTTACAAAACTAAGCATAGAAATCGGAAGTACTGAAAGGTCAAGGATTGAACCAAATCGAGATTGAACTAAATCTAGGTCAAAAGACAGAAAAAAAATACGAATGCAAAACTAATGACGTCACAGGACTCATCTAACGGTTATTACAATACATATATGAAACTAAATGAAAGATAGGTCAGAAAGGACAAGATAGATTACTAACAATAATATAAAACTGAATAATATAAAACTGAATACAGTAAAATACACCAATTATTCCCAGAACTGGACATCTAACATGCAAGGTCAAATAATAGCAAATGCGAACGAACAAGCTATTGGTACAATCTTCAACAGGGTTCTTCGCCAAATGCAATTATTTAACGGCCCTACGGAACAATCAAAACTGAGTTGGTCATTTGAAAAGACATAAACCAGTTTTGATCCCCACCTACCGCCCACAAAAGTTACTTCACGACATAAATACATCTGGAAAAATAAAAATACAACAGTTAACAAATGACTTTCAAAAGATATGTTGGTGATCGACATGGACTAACATCGCTTACTACACAACCAAGTACTTAGCTTTTAGAATCGATAGGTTTGCACAGTGCCTGCTTCGCCAACAGGATACGGAGCTCATATGGTATGTTCATGAAAGTTGAACTTAGTTACCATTGTTGGTAGAAGTGTTTCACCATTATTATTTGAAGGTCGCTGACTTACGCTGCCATTGAGCCAAGTTTGTCCTGTTGCTACGGTATGACGTCACCAGTGTACAACTAGAAAAAATGTCCATTTCTCTTTCGCTTGAAGGGAAACTCTGTCTTTTCTTGATTCTTAGGTCCTTAAAATTTCACAACCACGTATGGCCATCATTTGTTATGGCGATGGTTCTTCATTTATAACGATCTGCTTGTTATTGGGACATTTACTTGAATGATCAATTTTTTTTCTTTCGTTGGTTAGCTGAATGTCCAATAAACATTTGTGGTTCATTACAAATTTCACTATAAGATTTTCAAGGTAAATAACTTCGTAAAGAAGAGAGCTCATCGTGCATGTAAACATCAACATTGTCCATCTGAAGAACCAACCCTAACGTGATAGAGGTAAGCAAGTCCTTTCGTTGAGTCCAACATTTATTGACGATATAACGTACGAAGACACTACGAGCATTATTCATTACAAGCATACATCTGCAAATTAATGTCATTTGAATCCATATAATATTCTCAGTCCGTGTCCAATAAATGAATTAATGTAGACAGAGCGTCATAGCTATATGCACGCGCGGTTGGGGATTCCAACAGCCGACAGTGAGCGTATGAGTCTGACGAATATAAATATTATGGACTGTTTAATGATCCTTCCTTACATTCGGTTAAATACTAACCTTATCATCGTATCTCTTTCACATAACTTTGGACTGACCCTGAGTCCTTACTTCGAAGTAACTATATATATACGGCAATACAATGCCCAACACTGGAAGGATATAGGGCACGTCTTTACAGCTTGACGGTCAACGTAAAAGGGGTCTCGTATCTAAGTCACGGTGCGTGACCTATCAACGCTAACACGTCATAATTCGATCGTGTACCTAGCGTTCAGCAGACCGTAAATTATTAACATCAAATTATATTAAATGCTGTCACCCTAAAAATTGCACACTGCCAACCATAGCAGACGACTTCAATAAAAATACCGTAACAACCCCCACCTCATAAAGTTGGACCTAGTATACGGAAGTCTCTAACACTTCAATCCCCTAAGGCAGTATCTGCTATGGGAAAATACACTCCGTCCTCTTTACCTGTTGAATCACTGGGCATGTGGATTTTTATTTTAAATGGTTGTTGGCCAGAACATAGAGAGAACTGTTTTGAGGCTTGTATCTGCAGAGAAAGGGTTTGTCACCATCATCATTATGCATCATTTCCCTAAGGAACATTAGGGATCCCGTTACACGCCCATTGAGCCTTCTACTAATTCATGCCAAATCTTCCTGTCCTGTCCAAGAAATTTCCATGTCTTCGTTATCTCTATCATATCTGTCTCCAATTCTCTTCTCCGTGTGTGTTTCTGTATCTCTCGACATCTCTTACCCTCAGCACTGTTAAAAAAAAAAGGATCCCGTTTCACGCCCACTGAGGCATATTGGGAATATGGTGTTAGGCTCATATTTTCTTGACCATCCAGTGCACTAACCACGAATGCTACCCGCGGCTGTGACCCCTGGCACTAAGCAACGAACTATCTTCCAAGTAAGAGTATATCTTAATACTGGCCCTCGCCGCCAGAGTTATTGATTCCTGGATGATATTCTCTCAAAACTTCCAACCTAAACTCGTTCCATCCCTTCTTGTGATGTTACTTAAGTGACAGCTTCGTATAGTAGTTAGTTTCTTTATGTCCAGTACCTTGGTTACTCTAGCACTCAACCTTTTAGAGACTTAACCCAACTTGAAGAACGTTCCATCAAAACAAACAGTTTATTTACATCATATAAGTTCATCATAACAGAGGCATGTGGTACTAATTCCAGGTACAAACATTTCCTAACTATCTCTTGTAGATCCCATTCCTCCTGGGTATATATCCATGTACCTGTATATATATATATACCTGAGAACACCAACAGATATGGTTTATTCCTATTTTCTTCCCTTAAGGTTTTTATATTTATTCTGGCTTTTCCCAAGCCTTTCATCAACTCTTTCCTGAGTTGGTTTCCTTCATCTACTAATCCGGTCAGATTTGACTCGAATTAATCAAAATACCATCATATTAAAATTCATATATGCAAATTGATACATTGGGTACACCTGTTGTAGTATCCTCATACTTATACCTGCTAGAGAGCGCATGTTTCGTCCTGTAAATACAATCAAACTTCAATTGCTTACTCATCTTACTTGTAGCAGTTGATGTTGCAAAATTCATTATACAATAGCCCAACACGGCTATTTAATCCATGTTCTTCTGTAAAACTTCTCAGCTGCTGACTTAGTCTTAGTTTATTCACATCATAGTCAATTTTGTAGCTTCAGCTTCGTTTCTCCTTATTCTGCGCTAACTTAGTTGTAAGCGTCGTTAACCTTGTAATACCTTATTTCAACTTCTGAAATAATTCTATTCAATGTCTATCAAAAATTATGAGTCAAAGGACCTACTTACTTTGGTTGCACAGAATCCTCACAACACTCATTTTTCTTACTATCACCCCTTATCACTAAACTTATATTTTAAACACAGTTCTGTCTTTCATAAGTGAATAGATTCTACTACTCTAACTAGGTCTATAGGATTCTTCAGAAGTATTCATTCTGTTTCTCACAGAAATGTAACTTGAGCCTGGCAGAAAACACATTCCTGCCACTGTACGTCCTTAACCAGGACTGCTTCCTCCGAAAAATGCGACCGCTCAACAGCGTGTCTAAATGGGTTCTCTTCTATAAAATCATTCTCAGCTGATCTGAAAATGCGACCGCTCACCCGCGTGTCCAAATGCGTTCTCCTTTATAAAATCATTATCAACTGATCTGTCCTTGTTTACTGTAAATTTATTTGTTCGCTCAGCTGAAATATGTTCACGCTTATCCGCTGTGTAAACAACTCAGTGAAGTGTCATCCGTTGTCCTGGTAAACTTCACTCAGACTTTTCACGTGCATATTTTTTTCTCTCAACTCACTTAATCATATAAGGGAGGTAATTAACCGTTGTCTCCCTTTGCATAATTTGACTTAACCTTATATTGTCTTCTCTAAAGCTTGCTATACAATTCTTATATGTACATTTTCTAAACCATAATTACCAACTCACCAAATCTACTTAAGTGTAATTAAGCACTTTCCTCCCCTGACCTTATTATTCAGAGTCTCCTCCCTTTTATCAAAGCATGATTTCACTCATCTTATTTCCCTTTTCATCATCATGTGACGTATTCTTTCCAGAACGTTGTCTCCATTACAGCTGCTCTGAACGCATCACGATTCTGGGCAAGTCGACCTGCATCAGCCAAAGACAAGTTCAGACTCTCTGTGATATCCTGGGTCCACCGTCGTCTAGGTCGACCCCTTCCCCTTTTTCCAGGGACCATGCCTTCCATCACTGTTTTTTCCAGACTATTATGTCTTTTTATATGACCGAAAAATTTCAGCTTCCTTTTTGCGATGGTATTTAGGAGCCAATGTTCCTGTACGTTTAGTGAGTGCAGTACTTCTCTGTTGGTCTTTTTTTCTGTCCAGGGTATTCTCAACATCCTTCTGTAGCATTTCATTTCGAATGATGTAATCTTTTTTGCAACTGTTTTATTGAGTGTCCAAGTCTCGCAGCCGTATGTTGCTACTGGGAATATACATGCTCTGATCAGTTGTAACTTTGTTTCTTTGCTTGTGCCTTGCCATAGGTTTTTCATCTGTATTAGCTTATGTGAAGCAATTGCAAGTCTTCTTTTAATTTCTACTGCACAGTCGCCAGAGCTGTTAATGATTGATCCTAAGTATTCGAATTCATTGACACTTTCCAGTTTTTCGTTATCAATTTCAATTTCTGGTTTGGTCTTTACTTTGTCTGTTGTCAATACTTTGGTCTTCTTGGTGTTTAGGTATAGATTCTGGGCCTCGCTGTGTTTTTTGGTGGACAGAAGTAATTGTTCAAGTCCTTTTGGTATTTCCCTTTTAGTAAGACAAATAGTCTTTATTCAAATCTATTCTTATTTCTTAAACCATTTTTTCATACCTTCCCTCCTAACCAAAACTAAATCACCGCTTATAATTCCTGTTTGAGCATTTTATAATGCTCCTAGCAAAGTGAACAGTGACACTATCAGCAGGCATCTCCACTGTGTACCTGTCCAGCACCAGAGATTTTTTCTTTTCTCTTGTTTCGCTGGCACTTATCTGGTTCTCGTCAGCAGTTCCACATTAATGATTTTTGTCCTATAATTTCAATTCTACCATTCAACGCAAACACCCATTTATAAAAGTCTGTAATTTCTTGGTTGCCTTTGCCATTGCTAACTAAAAAGCAGAGTCAGGTACATATTTTTACAGCTGTGTAGACTGGAACTTGATGCGACCTGGTTTCAAATCCGTCCCGATAAACAAGCATGTCACTCGAACTTTTTTGTTTACTTAAAATATAATATTATCTCCCATAGCTTTCACTTTGTTAATTCACTCTGGCCAATCGAAAAACTACCCCGTTTTACTGATTGATTTGTTAAAATGCTAAACTGTATTAATGTAGAGAATGGCTACAGGAAAAAAAATTGGGAATGAAGAAGATCAATCAATCAATAACCGTTAGCTCCCCCAAGGAGCATAGGCCTTCAACAAATACACGCAAAGTCCTCCTGTCAAGTGCCAAGTCTTCCTCTCACGTGCCAACAGCTCAAGTTCTTTCCACGTCTTCCACACCATTTTCACTTCCGTCTCCAGTTCACTTCTCCACGTAATTTTTCTTTTTTGGTTTTGTTTTGTTTACCTCTGCCTCTCTTTCCCTGGGATTCCAGAACAAGGACTGGCGTTGTAATGCTATCAACAGGTTTCTTCAATGTGTGTCCTATCCATCGCCAGCGTCTTCTTCTCATCTCTTGTTCCACTGGCACTTGTCTGGTTCTTGTTATCAGTGCCAAATTGGTGATCATCTCATATCATTTCAATCCTTCTATCCTACACAAGCACCCGTTTATGAATGCCTGTAACTTTTGTTGTTGTTCTCTAAGTTTCAGAGCCATACAATACGTCTCTTGACATTTGAGTTGAAGATTCGTATTTTCGTGTTGGACTTGATTTCTCTTGTTGTCCATATGTTTCTCAATGCAATGAAAGCTCCTCTTGCTTTTTGTATTCCTATTTTGATATCACTGTCCGTCCCTCCAACTTTGTCTACATTGCTGCCAAGATATGTGTAAGTTTCTACATCTTGTAGTGATGTTTCTTGAACCTTGTTATCATTTTCTCCATTTATTCTCATTATCTTTGTCTTTCCCCTGTGTATTTTCAGACCCTCATCATATATTTTCATTTTGTCTTGCATCTGATTATGGGGGTTATGGGTCAGAGGATCTGCAAAATCTAGATTACCAAGCTGTTTAGTCAGATTCTACTGGATTCTATTTCTGTTGACATTGATTTCACACAACAGAATGAAGAAAATGGCTACTGTTAAAATGTGGGAATGATGAAAGTGGTTACAGTAAAAATGTGGAAATAATGAAGGTGGTTATAGTAAAAATGTGGGAATGATGAAGGTGGTTACAGTAAAAATGTGGGAATAATGAAGGTGGTTACAGTAAAAATGTGAGAATGATGAAGATGGTTACAGTAAAAATGTGGGAACGATGAAGATGGTTACAGTAAAATGTGAGAATGATGAAAATGGTTACAGTAAAAATGTGGAAATGATGAAGATGGTTACAGTAAAAATGTGGGAATGATGAAGATGGTTACGGTAAAAATACGGGAATGATGAAGATGGTTACAGTAAAAATACGGGAATGATGAAGATGGTTACAGTAAAAATACGGGAATGATGAAGATGGTTACAGTAAAAATGTGGAAATGATAAAGATGGTTACGGTAAAAATACGGGAATGATGAAGATGGTTACAGTAAAAATGTGGAAAGATGGTTACGGTAATAATACGGGAATGATGAAGACGGTTACAGTAAAAATGCGGGAATGATGAAGATGGTTACAGTAAAAATACGGGAATGATGAAAATGGTTACAGTAAAAATGTGGAAATGATGAAGATGGTTACAGTAAAAACATGGGAATGATAAAAATGGCTGCGGTAAAAATGTGGGAATGATGAAAATAGTTACAGTAAAAATGTGGGAAGGATGAAGCTGGTTACAGTAAAACTGGACATGAAGCGGGTGGTTGTAGTAAAATTGTGGAAATGAATACTACTACGGTTAAAATTTGGATATGAGGACGACGGCTCCAGTAAAATTGTGGGAATGTGCAGGACGGCGTCAGTGGAGCTATAGAAATGATGTTTAAGACTTTCAGATTACTTTAAAATAAGGAAAGCTATATTCTTTAGTTGCAAAAAATGTGTACATTTTTCTGACCAAGCTGTTTAGTGTTTATTAATATCTGCTCAAATTTAAATGCAATCAAGACAAAAGCAAGTCATGTTATAACAGAAAGAGGTAATTTCCTAATACCCGTGCTTTTTTGCTCCTCACAGAATATGTGTAGTTATGTGTTGTTTCGGGTTAGGGTTGGGGTTAAGGTTAACCATAACCCTAACCCCAACCCTAATCCTAACTGTAAATGCTATGAAACAACACATAACTAAACATATTCTGTGCGGAGCAAAAAAGCACGAGTATTAGGAAATTACCCAGAAAGATATATAAGAAAATCAACAATTTTTTACAACGAAATTGCAGACTTACACGATTGTTAATGTAAGAAATAATGTTACGATTTTTCACGAGCTGAGAAGTTGTAAGTGTCACATAGAAAAGTGCTCAACACACGTCTCCTTTGACATTTAATCGGCTTCTGCTTTTTGGTTTTTTTTGTTGTTGTAAATTATCATTAACATCAAGACGCGCCGTGTAGTTTCCTAGGGTCTCAGAGGAACCAAAAAAAGTATAGGACTATTGATCCCCCAGGCATGTCATAAGAGGCAGTTTGTATGAGATTGAGCTTGGGACTATGTAAAATAAGTTGTTACAGAAATCATCACTGCAAAAACATTAATTCTTTGATGCAGACTTCCTGTAAGGGGACCACCACTACATGAGGAGTGAAGGGAAAAGATAAAAGTCAAGACAGTTAAGGTCTCTAATTTAAAGCATTAATTTAAAACCTAATTTTATAAGCCATATAGCATTTTCTTATTTTTGTTGAGCAAAATGATGCATGCCAGAGTAGGGAAATGGTAAGGGGGTCGGGGAGTTTGACCAGGACTCATCAGAGTACGAGGTAGCTACGGTGGGTTCAAGTCAACGGTCGGTGAGCCAAGAAACGGATCATGATTGAGCTTCGGTGTGTTAGACGCACACTTTGGTTGGACGGATCGTAGTTTGACGTGAGCAAATATAACATTCGCTGGCTTCACCTTCTTCCAAATGTCCGCAAACAAAACATGGAGGAAGCCCCTCTGCCGTCTGTGCCAGATTGCGAGGACGCACAAACTGGACGTCGACATTTTGGTCCAACCTGGCAAATGTCAGTTTCGCTGAAAGATTTTCCTTTCACTTGCTTGAGATATTTCCCAGGTCGACCAGAGTTTATTACAGACCTGAAGTTACTTCGTGTCGGAAAACAACTTGAACAAAAAATAATACTGATTCAAGAATAAGAAACTGCGTGCTTTGAAGAGCATGGGACTTTGTTAATTTCTTTTCCTACTTTTATTAAATAAAAGTGAACATTTTACCGATATATTTCAGTAAGAAGTAAATGTTTCGTCGTTTGCAGTAAACTTATAATCCACAACCAAAGAAGTACTTAGGTGTTCAAATAACATGTCGGTTATAAAAGCTACAGAAGTCGCGCTGATGATTATCCATTGTTTGCTGGTGAAAAGTAAGTATTTATATGTGTATCTAATGTTTTCTTCTGATAAGTATGTTTTAATATTAAGTACATTCTATTGTTTGCTGCTGAAACGTAATTTTATATAGAATGTACATTCTATTGTTTAAAGCTGAAAAATAAGTTTATATATTATATACTTTAAATTGTTTAATGCTGAAAAGTAAGTTTCTACGTAACATATACTCCATTGTTTAATGCTGAAAGTAAGTTTACATACTCTGTTTATATTATTGTTTAATGCCGAAAGGTGATATCCTATCACCTTACCTCTTCATACTCCTTATGGACGATGTCATCAAGGCATGTAAGGAGAGAACAAGAAAGTATTCAGTGGGGTACTGGAAGATGAGACAGGTCTATATTTCGGAGCTGGCATTTGCTGATGATGTTGCCCTGATTGCTAAATCAGAGGCACATCTCCAATCCAACCTGCAAGTCTGGAAGGAAGAGCTGGAGAAGAGAGGGATGGTCATAAGCAGCTCTAAAACAAAATCCATGGTGATATCACGAGAAGAAAGAAAACATCAGATTAAGTTGGGAGAACAGGTCCTGGAGCAGGTCGACCACTTTAAATATCTCGGAGCTATTATAGACCGAAAGGGAGGCATCAAAGAAGAGTTAGCCACTCGAAAAGCAGCGGCTGGGAGACTTTTTCAGGCCATAAATCGAGGATTCCTCAGCAAGAAAGAGGTTGGTAAGAAAACGAAGATGGCTGTATACCGCTCCACCTATGTCCCAGTCTTGACATATGGATGCGAGTCATGGGCAATGACTACAACCCACAAAAGCCAGATCCAAACCTCAGAAATGAGGTATCTGAGGAAGGTGGTTGAAGTAACAAGAAGAGACATGGTACGCAACCAGACGATCCGTCAAGGCCTAAAATCCCATCCGCTGCAGACCCAAATAGAACAGTCCCAACTAAGATGGTTTGGCCATGTCTGCAGAATGGGAGAAGATCGGCTACCACGACAAGCATGGGAAACAAAGAGCCAGGGATCCAGACCTCCAGGACGACCCAGAGTCCGCTGGGAGGACAACATTAGACAATCTTTGAAGGACCGAGGACTAGAATGGAACCAGGCCAGGAAGAAGACAGCTGATAGAATGGTCTGGCGCTCTCTCTTCCAAATCTCTACACCTCACGGTAGAAGGGGAACGACTAAGTAAGTAAGTAAGTTTAATGCCGAAAAGTAAGTTATATACTTTCCAATATTTAATGCTGGAAAGATAGTTTCTATATTATAAACATTCTATTGTTTAATACAGAAAAGCAAGTTTCTTTATTATGTACATTATGCACATGTTAATACTGGAAAGTAAGTTTTTATATTATGATTTTTCTATTGTTTAATGCTGAAAAGTAAGATTGTATATTATGTTTTTTTTTCTATTGTTTAATGCTGAAAAGTAAGTTTCTATATTATGCGTACTCTATTGTTTAATGCTGAAAAGTATGTTTCTATATTATGTACTTTCTGTTGTTTAATTTTGAAAAGTAAATTTCTATACTATGTAGTTTCTTTTGTTTGATGCTTAAAAGTAAATTTCCATATTATGTACATTATTTACCCAAGCGCAGAAACTTGCGCTAAATACATACCTGTATAATAAATTATGATTGGCTCGCATAAATTAAGCATCATATTAACAGGAAGCACGTGAGTTACACAAGTGATGTGAGTCTCAGTTATCATCATCATTAATACTTATCAGCCCGCCGTGAAGCACAGGTCCAAAACAAAAAGACACCAATCCCTCACGTCCTGTGCCATCCAATTCAGCATTTTCATGTTTGATTTATCCCGTTCATGTCTGTCTCAAGTTCTCTTTTTCATGTGTCTTTTTATTTATTTCTTTGGGGTATCCCTCTATTCCCCTTACAGTAGTGATTCCAGAACAGGTGCTGCCTTGTAATGTTATCAACTGGTTTTCTTAATGTGTGTTCTATTCAACGCCAGCACCTTCTTCTCATCTCTTGTTCCACTGATATTTGTCTAGTTCTTTCCATCAGTTCTACATTAGTCATATTGTCTTGAGTTTTAGTAAATACACTTTCTGTTTCAATTAAACAGATATTGCACGATGCACTCTTACCTTGTGACTATATCTCAGTGTGCTGCCGTGCCTATCAAAGTGTGCCGCAAAAAATTTGTAAATTTACTACATGAAGAAATTAGATCACACAGAGTGTATTTAATTTAGTATTTATCACTGTAATTTTTAATTCAGGCGCAGGGCCAGATAGGAAGGGCGGCAAATTTTTAGAAAATTGAAGTGTTGCCGTGAACACAAAAAGGTTGAGAAACACTGCTATATCTTTTTTTTTCTTCTAGGATCCTTAACCCCTGACTGACAAAGCAGTCAGTGGCCATCACGCCTAGTGGTATCTTTTAGTGCGGCAACAAACTGTCTCAGTGATCGAATTGTGACTATATAAGCAATCGTAAGAGGCGACTAAAATGAGGTTGTTCATGATGCTGGCAAGCTCACCATGCACAAAAAATTGCTACTGAACCTACCACCACAAGAGCTCAAGAATGCTGTGGTGCAGGTATCCTGTAAGACGACCAGATGAAGTGGTGACCTCATGATTCATACAGGGCGAAAAGGGATTTAATAATGATGATGGTGGTGGTGGTGATGGGGATGATGACGATGATGGTGATGATGATGATAGTGGTGGTGGTGATGATGATGAAAGTGGTCGTGATGATGATGATGCTGGGGGATGATGATAGTGGTGGTGGGGATGATTGTGGTAATGATGATGGGGGTGATGAATATGGTGGTGCTGGTGGGGATGATGATGGTGATGAAGGTGATGGTGGTGGGGTGGTGGGGATGATGGTGATGATGGTGGTGGTGGTGATGATGATGATGTTGGTGGTTGTGATGATGATGATGGTGATGGTGGTGTTGGTGACGATGATGATGACTGCGATATACATACGAACATACAGTGATGTATTCATGGTTGTTTATATTTTTTATAGGTGGATTTATCGTGCAGTGAACGCCTATTCGTGGTGCTCGGTATCAGAACACCGTACCTCGATACAAAACTTAGTTATAATGCGTTCTACGTGATACTAAGCATATAGTTTTAAAAAGTGAATAAACATAATTCATAACAAGTACGTAATCCTTTGTTTATAACTGCAACATAACAGAAGTTATGAGCCACCCAGCAGTTGCTATTAAATGCAAGCCCCAACTTCATACGCCACTGCGTACATACATCCTGCACATACAGAAACATACTATCATATATATATATATATATATATATATATATATATATATATATATATATATATATATATATATATATATATATATATATATATATATATATATATATATATATATATACCCTTTAGCTCCCCAAGGAGCATAGGCCTTCAACAAACACATGCCAAGTCTTCTTGTCCCGTGCCATCCACTCAAGTTCTTTCCACGTTTTCCTCATCATTTTCACCTCTGTATCCGGCTCTTCCTAGACGAAAAAAGGTTAGTCGGCAACCCAGACTCCTTTCGGCTTTCTCTGGGTCTTCATGCGCCTCCTTTCCAGAGGACCTTCTTCTGTCTTGGGTGTGTATATATATATATATATATATATAGCATCATCGTGTTTCTTGGATTTTAAACACACAAGAAAACTATGGTTTACTTGTCTACTTTGAACATTAGTTGAACACTTTATAAATAATACATGCAAATACGACTTAATTATACAGACATAGACAACATATTCACGTGCTTATCAATTTTAAAGAAAATTAACGACTAAATTGCTCACTTGGCAGTCATACAGAAAATGATAGTCTAACTTTCGAACTAATCAGTTATATAAAAAAAAACGAAAGATTAATGACCAGCAAATACATTTAAGATAATATCAAATGCAGTAAAAAAGATAGGAAGATACAGCACAACCTACAAACTCCTCAAAATGCAACAGGGTATAGAGAGATTAGCGTAGGAACACGGAAAGGGATATACCATAAACACTACAGACCTTAAACAACGTCACAACAAACGACAGAGAAATATCAGCATGGGAGAACCAACACAGAAAAAAAATCAGACCACAAGGTCTTTTGTATTTCGACTTGTGCCCTAATATAGCCAACGGACCTTGTGTCTTGGTTGAACTGGACGCGTCTCGCTATAACGAGCCAATACTCATATTTTACATTTTTTTTAAACCATCCAAGGTAAAGTATGCAACATAGAATAAAGAACACTATGTATCCAAATTATAACCACATAGGGTTGAACCGAGTATACCATGCATATGAAAAACACGAATTTTCCGTGAATGGACCAAACATCAAATTAAAAAACAAACGATTTACTCGAGTACTTACTAAACTTTAGCTATTCTCCTGGATTATCAGTTGCGCAGGTAATGTAAAATGTATTCATTCACTTTAAATATCAATAATACAAAAATTCATGCATGTCACGGAATTGCCTCCCCTGCTTTGCAGTAGTGGTCCAACAGTGGCCAAAACTCAAGAGTATCTAATATGGATCTTCAAAGGTGTCTACCGTCGCACAAGATTACTCTTGGCAGAGTTGTAGATGGAAGGATAATGATTCTTCTATCTCAAGGGAGTATTCATAAGATATTTCAGAATTAAACAACAATGCTGCGTTGGGCAGCGCAATTGTTAACTTATATCTGATCCGCCGCCTTTTATGACGAATTAAGCAATTATTAATTTCTCCTCGTTCTAGCCCCCACTCTGATTTACTCAGTGGAATTCTTCTTATTAGGGTATATCTCTGTTTAGAGTGTATTTAGTAAATTGACCGAGACAAACATGCAGTACATTCAAAATGACTAAATCGACGTTAAATTTGTATATTTACCAATAGCAGATTTGATAATCACTTAGGTTTTAACAAGGTTTTAAAAAATGAATATTTATTTATCAGAAAATTATCATCACTGTGTGATGTTATGATAGTTTGTAAAGGAGGTCACTTGGCAGCTTTTATGGGTTACTTAGCTGTCAGTGACAGTTCTGCTCCTTCTGATGGGTTGGTTCTTGGTAGCCTGAATTGCTGATCAAGCTCGTCACTGGTCAAGGTTGTAGGATGCAGCACGTTCCCATGAGTGTCCACGAAGTTGGTCCCTCGTCTTTAAGCCCCTTCTGATGATGGTATCTAGCTTCGACTACAGGCCAAAAGTACCCTTATTGTCTTAGAAATAGTACCCTCAAGTGGTACCACCAACTAGTATGGTAAAAGAATAGAAACAAATACCCTCTGAGTATTGAGTTTTCCTACACATAGTTATGTGTCCCCTTTTTCCTACTCCACCATCCCATCTACCTCAGAATTTACCCTCGATGAGAATTAAGCTTAATCCCTCGAGAGATAACTTTCTTTACATTTTAATTGAATAGCTTTATATTTACTTTACATTCAAATGACAAGGTTAATAGTATAGATTTTTTTTCCTTAACCAGCCGCAATTTGGCTTTCAGCCCTTCGGCCCAATGACATGTCATTGCGAGGCTGGGGAGCCTGTGAACTTTCCTTCCAACCCGGTCAGGAGCTTCGCTCCTTCCCATCCACAGAGGGTTTATCTCAGGAGCCGTTCAGGTTATTCAGTCAAAATCCCTGTCAATGACACTTCTTCAAACGCCCACGCCCGTCTTGAACCTTGAACACCTAATCGCCAGCGCAATGTGGTAACCATTACACCAGCGCGGCTCCCTAATAGTATAGATAGAATATGTTTACATTTACATCTACACTGGTTGAAAAGCTTGAAAACTTTCATTAATTTTAAAGTGAATATGTTTACATAGACATTTACACTGGCTTGTAACTGTAGATATTATAATTAGAATGTACATCATTTCTTTCATCTTTCTCTCCCTGCTCCATATGGAACTTGGGACTACCTATGCTTTTAGTTCTCTTTAAGAAACTAGCAATAAAGCAGTCACCAGCCCTTGCAGTGGAGGTTCATGAAATCATCATTCTATATGCTGAGGTTGCTAGCCTCAAATGACTTGAACATCCACTAGCATTTTCCAGATATTAATATTTACGTGGCAATATATACATATTAGTTCACATGTTAGTAATGAAAACTATAGAATGTAAAATGTATAAATCACGCCAATCTTGGCTCACAGACTGTTTGCTCAGAGAAGTAGGTTAAGGCACTAGCGCCTTTTTTTTTCACGTGTTCTTGGGTGTCGTTACTTCAACAATAAATTCCCACTATGACTCCATGTTTTCAGTTTCCTCAGATCCCGGCTTTCCTTATTAAAATAATAGCGTTTTCCTGGGCTGTTTAAGTCCTTCAATATGCCCTAACAAAGTCCGGTCTGATAAATGGAATTCTGATTCTAACTTCTGGCAGTCTGGTGGTCGTCTTGGCAAGCGATTCTCACAGTGAACTAGACTTGCAAAAAATGTCAGATTATATTGCCTGTCTTCCCTCGCATTTGTTTGTTACGATGCCAAGCAGAGCGTCAATCGTTTCAAAAATGCGTGTTTTGTGGGGTAATTCAAAATTATTTCTACGTAAGAAAAATTCTGCGCGTGATGCAAAAGATCACGTCTCCCATATATGGAATGAAAACATCCGATCCTCTCTCGGCAATGTTTACTAATAACTTCTTACACCTGCCCGGGCGATTTTAGTGTTAATCTGTAGTCTGCTGTCGGCTAATAATAATAATAATAATAATAGCCCCTTCAGTCATAACTGACTATGGGAATGCGCCCCTGAGGTGACAGCCCTCAGCTGCTTATTTTCCTGGTGCTCCTTTCGACGTTTTCTCCTCACCTCTGCTTCTTGTGTGAGCCTCTCTTCGCCCAATCTGAGGTGGCGCCGTAAATAGCATTGCCACTTAGTGCGATCGGCAGCTTCATCCTCCCATGTTGCTGGATCCATGTCCAGTGCCCTCATATCTCTCTTGCACACATCTTTGAACCTCAGCTGTGGTCGCCCAACTGTTCTCTTGCCATCTGCTAATTGTCCATAGAAGATATCTTTTGGGATGCGACCATCTTCCATGCGGCGAACATGGCCAAGCCAGCGAAGTCTGCGCTGTCTAAGAAGCGTATAGCTACACCCGAGATTAACCAACATTATTGTCGGCTTTCCCAGCAGGGAGGAACGGGTAACCAAACAGACTGAGAAGAGTGTAAGAATGTTTGAAAATACAAAATATCTGCTACATAGCAGAGAAAGAAAAAGGTGCCGACCACTGAAAAGCACGTAATTAAGTCAGTACAACAACTGTCACAGAATACGGCCGTAGTGGACAAGAGAGCGACTATAAATTATGTGACAATGCATTAATATTGCTCTATGACAGCGGTTGAAACACAAAAATAAGAATCTTCATCTCAAGTCAGTCCTATAGTATGGCTCTGAAACATGGGGGGTAAGGGGTACCGTTACACGCCCACTGAGGCATATTGTGAATATGGTGCTAGGCCTGTGTGTTCTTGACCATTGACACACTAGGAGTGATGTGGTCAGCATCACGCCTGCAGCCTTAACCTTCCCAGAGTTGCTCTGGTACCAATTCATGAGACTGGGTCGACCCCGGAGCCGATTGTGATCTAAAAAATCCACCTCAACTGGGGATCGAACCTTGAACGACTGAGCTAAGAAGCCAGTGCACTTACCAGTGCGCTACCGCGGCTTCTCTGAAACATGGAGAACTTCTAAAAGAACAACCCAGAAGCTACAGACTTTTATAAACGGGTGCTTGCGTAGAATAGAAGGACTGACATGGCATGACAAAGTCACAAATGTGGAACTGATGACAAGAACCAGACAAGTGCCAGTGGAACAAGAGATGAGAAGAAGACGCTGGCAATGGATAGGACACACATTGAGGAAACCTGTTGATAGCATTACAAGGCAGTCATTGTTCTGGAAACCCCAGGGTAAGAGGGACAGATTTAGACCAAGAAACACATGATGAAGAGAACTGGAGACAGAAGTGAACATGTTGAGGAAAACATGGAATGAACTTGAGCTGATGGCACGTGACAGGAAGACTTGGCATGTGTTTGTTGAAGGCCTATGCTCCTTGGGGAGCTAAAGGGTAGTGAATTGAATGACAACAGTGATCAGTCTTTTTACGACCACGAACCAAATTTCACAGTTGGTGAAGCTCGCGATCCATATACCAAAATTGACAAGTGAACATGCAAGCAGACGATATGTCAATGCCTAAAAACCCAACCCTTCCGGACCCAAGTAGAACAGAATAACTAAGATAGTTTGGCCATGTCTGCAGAATAGGAGAAGATCGGTTGCCACAGCAGGTATGGGAGGCTAAGAGCCAGGGATCCAGACTTCGAGGACGACCCAGAGTCCCCTGGGAGGACAACATTGGACAATCTCTGAAGGATTGAGGACTATAGTGAATCCGGGCCAGGAAGAGGACGGCCGATAGGATAGTATGGCGCTCTCTCTTCCGAACCTCTACACCTCACGGTAGAAGAGAAACTACTAAGTAAATAAGTAAAACAAGTGAACATAAATAGAAGGAATTCAGCCAAAGATATTCTGCTTAAATCTTCGAGTAAGAGAAACGTAAGTGATTCGACACTTCGCAATGTTTCCCGCGACTCAATTTCGCGACACATTATGTCGAGTCACGTGACTTGTCTGATGATCGTAGTCGCCAATCAGCTTTCACCTAGAGCAGCCATTGCATGTGAATTACTACAGGATATTTAATCATCATAGTCGTTTCCCATTGTACACCTTACGGAGAATGGGTCCACTATTGTAGCGTTCCTCTTGCAGGAAGCCTGCACCATGCATTCAAATGCCCATGCCGCTGTGGTTTCTGTGGCTATTTGTTTTACATGATGAGGTTGTCAGCACCATGCGCAACCTAATTTTATTCGCCTTGTACGACATGCTTGAGGGTTCCCGAAATGCTCAGCGTCCACTTCGTCCCTGATCTACAACGATTATGCAGCATATATCTTCGGAAACAGAAAGCGATAAAAATAAATGAGAAGCATTTTTGTTGAACCATCTTTAAAGTAGCAATATTAATGCATTATTTCTACATTCCCCTGAACAATAACAAGATTGCACTTGAAGAAACACTCCTAAAAGATGTAGACTCATACACATATTTTTGCAGCAATACAGACAGAGTTGGAGGGACAGACCGCGATACCAAAATCAGGATACAAAATGCCAGAGAAGCTTTCACTGCATTGGGAAATATATGGAGATCAAAATAAATCAGGTCCAACACACACACAAAAATCAGAATTTTCCACTGGGAAGTCAGTCCTGTTGTATGGTTCTTAAACAAAGAGAACAACAAAAACAACCAAATAGTTACAGATTTATAACCCGAATCTGGCATAGAATAAAAACCTTGGAATGGTACGAACAGATCACAAATGTGGAACTGATGATAAGAATCAGATAAGTGCGTGAAATATTTTGGTGCGTAAAATTGGATGATATTTATCCATATTTTCTGTGTATGTGTTTTGAATGCATCTTATATTATTCTGAGTCCCATTATTTCCCATTCACTGAATGCTTTCTCTCGCCATATAGCTACAGCATAACCATGTGTGACATGTCTAAGAAGTAAACGTGCTTCAATTTTGATTTCTGTCCAAACTTTTCAGGTATCAGAAGTCAGCCATTTTACTACGAGGATGAACAGGTTCATTATCCAGATATCAGTTCAGCCAATGAAATGTACAACCTTGACCAAGTAGAGCACAACCAAGATGGTTCCATGAGAGCGCTAGGAGGTGTGATAACTAACAAAGATATCACGACCATCGGCTTCTATGATGAGATCCCGAATGAAGTCACAGACATAAGCACTTATTCGTTTTCGCAGAACAATAATGACGGAACAACCACGAATAACAGTCTTAGTGTTACTGATGTCGATGCCACAACTACCAAATATCATAACAGCAATTTACATTATGAAAATGGAGACTCGTCAAGCAATAACTCGGAAACCACTGAACAAAGCAACACTCTTGCAACCGTTGAGAAATTTCAAGACAAAAGATCTACAATGAAAAGCGATGTCACTACTACAGAAGATTATAACAATGTTAAACAAACAAACCAAACAACGAAGAGGCCAAGCGATGGCACGAAGCAACAGCAGCCTATATCGGCAAACCCTGTCTACGATTTCAGTGAAGCTTCTTCTGAGTCTTCTATTTTACGGAAACAACTTGCTGAAGACACATCTCACACTGGTTTTAAAAAGAATGGTACGTTACAAGGAAACGCGTCTGCGGTGTTTGGTCAGCACATTATACTCAACAACATCTCCATGTTTGATGCTCGTACTATCAACAACAGCTTCTGTGACCCTAAAACGCATTCAGGGTGTGATGTCATACACTATGAACGTTGTGGTCCAGAAACGAGGCAATGCCGGTGCCTGAATGGTTTCCTTCCGGAGAAGGGAGTTGTGAGTACAGGCTCTTGCAGAGGTACCTCGCTTTAATTTCCTTTGTGTACTGTGTAAATTATCATTCATGGCCTCAGAAGTTTGAATATGGAAGAAATGAGATAGGAAAAAGGAGAAAAGGAAGACGGGGATATTAGTTGTTGAAGGTGGAAGAAGATGAAGTGTATGATGAGATAGATAAGGAACTAGTGAAGATGTATAGGAATATTAAGATTACAAACAGAACAAGAATATCAAAACCCCTGTCAGAGCTGTGGAGTCTGCCAAAAATTTGTCCAACTCCCAACTCCACTAAAAAATTATCGATTCCACGACTCCGACTCCACAGCCCTGACCCATGTAGTTCCCGGAGATCTCTCAGAAGACAAAAAAAAAAGAAAAAAAAAGATTAAGACTACTTCTACCTCAAGAAGCCGCTAATATGAGGTTGTGCATGAAACTGGCAACGTCATCGTATAAAACAAACTGCTATAGAAAAGCACTGCTGTAAGAGTACACGAATGCTTTAGTGCTAGTTCTCAACACGGGAACCAGCTATAGCAGCAGCTCCATGATCCATAAAGAGTGAAACATGAAATGAACGAATGCTAAACAGTGAAGAAAATCACAGCTAGTGGGGGCTAGGGGAAGAAATGAAAATGAAAGCTAAAATTTAAAAAAAAGAAAGAAAGAAAGCTAGTAAAATGTAAAGTACAATAAGTTATTTCAGTTCCAACCTTCGCCTGTTCCATTTAAATTACACTTAAACTAAAATACATCTATATTCGTCCCCAGCTGTCAGTTTTTATCACGGCCACGTCAAAGTTGGGGCAGACAAATCCAGTCAGAAGTTGTCAGATGAGCAGATTCTGTCCATGAAACAGAGGCTCGTGAGTCTGGTATGTTTAAGGTTTAAACAACAAAAAACCCCACTAGTTTTATGTACACTACTAGATGTTAAGGACGGGACCTAAGACGTGTCAACAGTGAGGAATGCAGTTAGCGACCCATAGCTAGACTGCTTGCAAAGGGCCAGCAAACCAGAGCTGACCAAGACCCTACTCCACCTCCAAGTGGTGGTCCTGGAAACAGGCTGCATCACTGCAGTCTGGCTGAGTGAGTAGGGATCGAAGAGGGAAGGCTAACCCGGTCCCAAAAATGCCGTGCTGAAGTCGGATGTGTCGGCCGAAAGGCGCAAATATTGCAGCTTTGCTGTAAACGGACACAACGCAACCAACGTCCTTTTCAGGACGAACGAAGAAGAAGAAAGAAGAAGAAGATGTTAATGACAATGGTACAGTGAGTATCAAGACAATGTTCATGCCTCTCCAAACGTAACGTCTGCTCTTTTACAAACTGAAAAATTAAGACTACAAAGGTTTGGGAGCGTTTTTGATTCATTATCAAATCTATCAATCTCTCATTTTATCGTTTGTTTAAAATGGGAAGATTTGTATGCGAATGAGCAGATATACTTATTTTAAACTGCTCGACATTTTTTGTTTGTTTTGGTTACAGAAGTGTGTAAGAAAGTTTTTTTTTAAATTTTCCCTCCAGATTGTACGGATATAAGCGAGAATGTGTTTATATATATTTTTCATGTTGATGATTGATGATACATGCAGACATAGTGATTAGATTAAATGTTGATGGTTTGACCCCATGAGTGGCAGGATCGAAGACGAAAGACAAAGGGCAGGATGTTAGACGGGCCTGTGCGCACAATTCTGAACCCTTTTAAAATAAAATTCGTTCTTTCGATCTCTTTTCCGTGTGTTTTTGGACTCCTTATGTCTCTCTTCATAAAGTTGCGACTAGTATAGTGAAGGCATTAACAATTCACTTCCTACGGCAGTATCTGTTATGGGACTCAAAGCTGCTAATATCTGGCACAAAGCAGTCTGTTCGAATATTTCATGAGTTTGATTATATGCCACCTAAACCTGATTATCCTATGTATAAAATCCCAGCTTTTTCTGTCAGTACGTAACGCTAAGGGATGCAACTTTGGTTGAAAGTTAGACATTAATTGTATTGTTTCCCTGAAAATAGTAACACTTACCAAAGAACAATGCGCAAATGACGGTGTGCATAAAAATATATTTATAGAATATGTGATCCCGTATACACACATTGGGATCCTCGCTGCTGCTACGTAGTTCGTGTACTGTGGTGATGCACAGTGGGTTTTTTAAATACTTTTGAATAAGTAAAATTGCCGTTAGGAATTGGTGCTTTTGAATTTAATTCCCGTCTTATGACGGGCTTTTACACTAGTGTTTCTAATAATTGTCTAATGCAGGGGTTCTCAACCATTATTTGCTCACGGTCCCATTCTGAACCGTATTTACCTCTGTGGCCCCATCATAGTCGCTGTTAGCTGGAAAAGAGGTACTTTGCCATCTTACTGAGGCCTCCTAGAAATATGGCTTGACCCCCGGAGGGGGGGGGGGGGGAATGGCGCATATGACCCAAGCTGAGAATCACTGGTCTAATGTACTGTATGTAGGGTGTGACGTTTAGTTTCATCTTCTTAACTGCCACATTCTTCTAGGGGCTAGTTTTGAAGTATTATGAAGATTATGTTTAACACGAACAATGACCAAGTATTACACTTAGGAATAAATACATCAACTCATGGTGTTTAGACACAGCACACATTTATTACGTTCAACTCTTGACAATGTCATGAAAATCCATAGGCCAACAGCAATGGGCCAACACTCATTTTGACCGTTACGCTTTATGGGATCAATAGAAAATCGACATATTCTGTGTAAGTCCGTCGCAGTCCGTACATTGAGTCATAATTATTATTATCCAAGTAACATCGGCCATGGGTTCCAATAAAGATATAGATACTAACGACACATCCAAGAATACCACATATTAATATCTAAGCGGACACTAGCGACGCATTTTAAAACACACCCATCTCGCATCGGCCAGCTTCACAAAACGATCTCCCCTCGTTGCGGTCCACAAGCACTTACGTCATAATTCTTACGCGTACCAAGTCGCTTAGCAACTTCAATTTGAGCACCACAAAGTTCCAAGATAATGGACGCTTTGAGGTGTACAAATAGAGGTGAAACAGAGGGTTTGGATTTTATTTATTTTGTTTTTCCCGTTCTTTGCTGTTTTTTTCATTAATTTTTTTCTACTTCTTGTTTTTTTTTAAAAACGTACTTAATTTTGATTATGAATGGATACTATAAATGTATGCTGCCATATTACCTTTATAACGTTGCATGCCTTGAAATAATGCTTAAAGTAACATGCGGGAATGAAAGGACACAGTATGCAAGATGAGAGAGAGAGAGAGAGAGAGAGAAATAGAGAGAGAGAACGAACGAACGAACGAACGAACAAACTTTATTTTCGAAGGGTTAAGAATTGGGCACGCAAGCCCGTCTAACATTCTGCCATTCCACTCTCGTTTATCTTGCATATTATATCATTTCATTCCCACATGTCGAGAGAGAGAGGAAGGGCAGAAATTAGACGGGCCTGCGAGCCCAATTCTTAACTCTTTGTTCATTTACAAAATAATTTCCACCGTTTTGAACATTTTTCGTCATTCGTACTCGCTATTCTAAAATTGTCTTGGTCATTGTCTCCACCACGGCTGTGAAATTGGAGTCGTGGAGTCAGTCATTTTAGTGGAGTCGGATTCGGTAAAAAATTTACCGACTCCGACACCAAATTTTGCGAAACTTACGCCAAGGCAGATTCACGTTTGATCCTTGCAAGGGAGAGGGGCGCTTAACAAATTTGAAATAACATGTTAAAGAAGTAGAACTCATAAAACCACTTTCATGTTAAAGTACATCCATTTTTTACATAATGTAGGAAAATTTCAGTTGCTTCTGATCATAAATAAAGTTTTTATCACAATTGGAAATTTGTTGGCACATTTAGAAAAAGCACACAAGAAATGAAAATAAACTACATACACTGTTAATTTTTTCGTCATTGTTAAAATGAAACTATTTTGCCTCATGGTGTTTGGCAAAACGGTCATTTGTGTGCAGGTGTGAATGATTTGTTATTTTGTATTAATGTATGAATGAATGAATAGTTTAAAATGTAGTCTACGAATGGAATGTCTAGGGTTTTGTAAATGATGAAGTGTAAGTCACAACAATAACAGACAGATAAACAATTTAATTTATTCCACCACACTTGACAACACTGTGACACTCACACACATGAAACATTCTATGAGACTATCTTAAACGAGTCACTGGTAAATTTTCAAATATCAAGATGTATTAAGTACTTTTCATTAATATATATGTGTCCTGATTCAAATACAAAGTGAACCAGGAATCACAATCAATTTCAATTATAAGTTATATATATAGAATTTATCAATATGAATCTTGTAGTGACATATTTTATTAATATTATCATATGTGTGTCAGTTGTGTAGTAGTAATATGAGGTAATACTGGTTTTGTTTTTTTTTAAGCTATGTTGTTATGTGTCATCATGACTTCACGTGTTTGTTTCTGTTGGAACTAGTATTGGAGATGTTCTCAGTTCCTTTCATTAAAACAATTAATTTCCCCTCTTATTTTAATACAATGTCAGTTTAAGGGGTATACATAATGTTGAGCTCCGCTGGCCACATAGGCTTAACTTTCGTGATGGCGGCAGGAAAAGACTCCTCTGCTCGATTGCTCCCCTGTGTTCTGGAGACACCTCACTGTTTGCTATATGGACCAAGGAGGATGCTGTCCGCCTCTGGATTCAGCAAAGCTCTGACCAGGTACTGCTCAATAGCTTTAGGACCACAGTCCCTGAAACAAGAAGGTTGTACCTCCTACTTCAGAACTAATTTATACTCTATTTCTACACTGAGCACAATACATAACAAACACTGAGTTCAGAGCGGTAGGCCAACTGCTATCTTCATCTGAAACAATTTTCACCAGTATATTCCTCCCTAATGGTTACTACGCCTCTGCAATTCCAGCATTATTTCTTTCTAGTCAATAAAATAGGTGTCAGTGTACTGTTTGGCAATTCCATGTAGTTTTACTTTCCTCCGACACCTTCTGTTCCGGCTGGAGCATTATATAAGCTTTACCTCATGTTCGCTACTGAACCACACATATATACAGACATAAATTATCAATTTACATTCAATTTTCATTAAAAGATGTCAAATATTTCAAGCTTACCACAATTCATGGAAATAACACAGAATTACGTTGACCGGCAATGAATATAGCACAATTCCGATCTGCCGATGTCCCAGGCTTTTATTTAGCAAAATATGCACTGGTGCTCAACGCACTGATTCTGTAGTAAGTTTATTTGCAAATGTGGTGCTGACCTGACGCCTCTAATTGACTATATTGGCAGGTCTAACCAATCATGCCATGTTTACACAGCTTTTCAAAAAAGTACCCCTACTCACGTTTCCCCTAACAACAAAGAAGTAGTATTTATAGTCCGACTAATCGTGTTTAGCCTTACATTTATTGCGCTCCAATCAAATAGGAGTTAACATGGTAGGCTATTTCCGTAACGTAATGTTTTTCAAACACGTTATAAAAAAAATTTTATGAGCAGAAATGATTTCATGCTGTCAGGCACCCCCACTATTTTCTTTTGGCTATAATTTGTTAATCCCTAGACTATTTGCGTAACGTTTAACATATTATTTGTCAGCAAGTCCTAAGGAACCCAAATATATATATTTAATGGAGCCAATATGCATTTTCTTCTAGGATAGTCGTGCTGTTACTACCTCCTCACTTCCAAACTTTAGGGTGTCTGGGTACTGTCATGTTTTCAAACGTAAACCAGTATAATGTCATATTTCCTAATAAGAATTTTGTAAGTTTTTAAAACCTAACTCTGGTATGGGTAGTGTTTTTATCACTGTCGATTTGAAAAAAAACTAGTGCATGTGGCCTTACACGCGTGATGGCAGCAATTGTGTATCGCGCGACGCGTGTTTAGTGTTGCATGTGTCCCTGCTTTCAGCCCTCCCTTCTTTCTATCTTTAGTCCATCTGTCTTTCGTTTTAGGTAACGTAGTGTATAAAAAGACATGAATGGAATTTTAAATCTAGGTCAACCTGCGTATCTCAAGGTTTTTCTTAGAAATGCAGCACATGTTTTATCGTAGAAGGCGGGTATTGAAGCAGTCGGCTTTTACTATCAACGTGAAACGTTACAATTTGCAGACGCAGGAGCAAACAAGGGGGATTTCGAGTACAGTCATTGTGACAGCACTGTTCTTTACCATTCTTCTTTCCTTTTATTAAATTTATTTGTTAGGCTTTACATTTACGTTTTAATTTATATATGTGGATTAGAATTTCTCACGACACACACATAACTCCATATAAGGGCATTATTTTACTCCATATCACTAGTTTAAAAAAAAAAAAGTGAAAGTCGGACTTCTAAAATTTCCGGAGTCGAAAAATGTTTTGGCCGACTCCACAACCCTGGTCTCAACTACGACTTTAATGCTGCCCTCACACTTTCAATTTTTGACTTGTTCCTGTGTCCACCTAACTGAGCAGATGTATAATATTTATGTATGATTTTTATGCTGTTGCTTTTAAGTTATTGTACTGCATGCTTGGTGTAATCCTTTCCTTGATTGAGACAACGTTCCATTTGTAATGTGAATTCGACAAACTATTCATTACTAACAGTGGTTAGAGTGCTGATCTCTCGCGGAAAAGTGCCCGGTTTGATTCACGGTATCATCAAGCTCCAGTCTACCCAGCTGTAAATGCGTACCCGACTTTTCTCTTGAGCTAGGAAAGGAAAATGCATCAATTAGTGGAACTGGTCACACCACATCTTAATGCTGGACCTAATATAGCGAAGTCTGAAACACTTCGCTCCCCTACGACAGTATCGTCTATGGAACTACCAGTCCTGTACAGTTCCCGGGGGTCTCTGGGAGTCAAAGAAAAAATGCCTACAGCTCACATAGATACTCCGACAGAGATGACTAATAAGAGACTATGCATCGGGTTTGCAACTTTATCATGTAAAACAGATAGCTTCAGAAACTACTGCTGCGAGAGGATGTGACAGCTTTGGTGAAGGCTTCCTGCAAGACGACCAGCAGCATAACAAGCGAAAAGAGAAATAATAAGGATAAAGACTCACTGTTACGTAAAAATACATTTCTTAAAACTCGTACTATCATAATTTCACAATTTGACACATCATCATCACGTTATAGAGCATGGAGCCAGTACTACAGCTGGGCCTTTTACAGAAAGCCTGCGTAAAAACATATGCTGCTGCAACAGTGGTTTTGTAGAAATTAGTTTTAAGTGGTGAGGTTTCCAGCCCCATGCACATTCTCATGTTAATAGCCTTTTACGACATTCTTGATGGAATAGTAGGTCAGTTCTTTGTCTCCGCATAGACCCTTGAGAACAGCGCGGGACATTTGGACACGCACAGGTTCAGAAACTGAAGACTTCTTTTAGATCTAGTAACAATGTGAAACGTTTTGGTTTCTTTTAATTACTTTTCTTAGCATGGATTTTTATAAAAATCTGTCACGCAACACTGTTAAAGGAATGGTTTTGTATTGACAGATTGGACTGACTTTGAAAAGGCGAGGTCTGGACATAGTACTAGACGTTAACATCCGTTCTGTAGAAATGGAAGGCCAACAAGCATCCTTGACGTTTGAACTTAGTTTGAACAAAGATATCCTGTCTGGTCAACATGATATACAGAACGCCCTAAGCGAGGATGTGGCCGTGACGTCGGAAGGGGAAATTTTGGTTGATCAAGCTTCAGAGCACTTCAACTTTGGGAGCAATGGTTCTTCCAGCTCACTGTCTGCTCTTGTTGGTGGGTATAACAATTTTCTGGTAGTCATTAACTTACACGCACAGTGTAGTTCCGTGGGTGTCTAAAGAGACATAGAAAGAAAGAGCTACTGCGCCGTCAGGCACGTCTCACAAGGCGACTAATATGAAGTTTTGCATGCGGTTGGCATGTAAAACAAATCGCCACAGAAACCACTCCTGCAAGAACATGTGAATACGTGTTGCAGGTTTCCTGTAAGGGTCCAGATGCAGTAGTGGCTCCATAGGAAACGAAAAGGAACTTGATGATGATAGCGGGTAGACACTAGAATTTGGGCCATGTTTTCAGAACAGTTCATAAAAACTGCTAATCTTTGGACCCAGAAGGAAGGCAATAAAGAACGATCAAAAACAGCTTGGCAAAGAACTGTGGAGGCCGAGATGAAAAGCATGAACCAGACTTGGTGCACCGCATGTAGGATGACCACAGACCTAGCAAAGTGGAGACAGTTTGATGCTGTCCTACTAAAAGCTACTTAGGGTGATGGTCACTAACGGCTTTGATCCCCGTGAACTACACGGGCCTCTATCCGGTATGTTGGTATGCATATCTTCTTGGTTGCTCCAGGTGAGTAGTTCTTGGTTGGTGTCACACAGAGATTTATGATCATTAAATTTTCTATATTCGCTTCTTTTTCTACCCGTGTCCTTTACTTTATTAGCGCTCTTTTATCCTTTTCCTGTATTTTTCGCATTCGTTCGTTTGCGAAAAATATTTTCTTTCCCATTCTCACTTTACCGTTTTTCTTTCTCATACTGATACTCATTCTATTACGTAGATGTCAGTCAGACGAGAAACTGTGAATACTCATCTATCTCAGACATAGGAGCAGACTTATTGGCTAGCATTTTCATCTGACACGAACGTTTCTCCGGCGTGAGGTGTGAAAACCGACATCTGCACGGCGCAGAATGAGACATTTGTCTGGTATTTTCCTCTGTCACGGCACTCTCATACAGTTTCGTTAGCAGTGAGGTGTCAAGACGCGAAGTGGCAGTTTATGGCAGGTCTTCTGGTTATGGAAAGTGTTAATGAGAAGGGGAGAGGTCGGCGCTTTTTCGTGTTTCGAAATAACGTGGGACCTCTTTGTCTGTTTGATAGATATAATCAGAGTTTTAAACTTGATTTCACTCATTCTCCATTTGCAGTAGATGTGGTCACTTCGTTCTAGATACTTAAACTTATAAGTGAAACTCTTAGTTTCGATGTGATACCGTAGTTCTGTGTTGAGGTAAATATTATATTAAGTATTTAATATTTTGTGAGTGATTAAGTGTTGAATCGCCTATATTTCACTAGTTAGATTTTTGTGCAGAGTGCTTAATTTATAAGTCCGTTATATTCTCTAGCTGACGTGTTTCAGTGGAAAGCAGAATAAATTATAATTTCTAGCTTAAAACCAGGTAGCTATAAGGAATTAAATTTAACTGCTAAATACTCAGTCGAGAATATTTTAAACTAACTAGTAAATGCACTGATGCCTCATGAGTATTGACGAAATATATTTATATGTATTTCTAATTCATGATGATTGATTTTTAAATATAACTTATTTCACGGGAAGTTTTAAATGATAAGTCAAGCTGTACGTTTGCAGTTTAAAATGTAAGTTATAACAAGTACATAGTATGTATAATTATTTTATATGCTGATCCTGTGAGCCCGCTTTGAAAACTAATTCTTACCTGAACTGATAAAGTGATACTAACTTAAAATGTGAACGAAGTTATAGCCTGAAGAGGACGCACCCCGGACAAATTGGATAAAACCAAGATCTGCAGAGCTGTGGGCAAACTATGTGTATATGTTTTTGAACATTTATTTGTGTGATAGAAAGAAATGCACGACAGGGCCCTGATGAATGAACCGAGAGAAAGCAGGAAAGTGACTCTTTTTTAGAACCAAATAATTAAAATTTCTGCAAGTTTTGTTGCAAACAAGATACTTAATTAGGATAGATCGCGTTGTTCATACTCTTTTCCAAATCATTATCTATACCGTTAATGTATCCTTGATTCCTTGGGGCTATCACTTTCTTCTAACAGGACGTGGGCATACCTTGAGGGATAAGATCATACTGTGGGTCTACTGGTAGTCATTGTGACAATTGTTTCTTGATGTGTGTGTTGTGATGTTTTAGAGTGAAATTAAAATTTCTCTTGAACTTAATCAGCGCGTTGGTCAGCTCGTTCCAAAAATATCTATATAATCATTGTTATAGTTTTCCCACGTGTGTGCGTCTACATGTCGTCAATTGTGTGTGTGTGCACGTGAGTGGTTATATATATATATATATATATATATATATATATATATGTAGTCAATAGACTGTCTGACTCCTCTAGATCTGTTGTAGAAGATAGGCTAAAGAGAGAAAAGATTCTCGATTTCAGAGACAGCCTCTATTGATTTCTACCATCTCACTCGTGGAAATCTATTTCTACTATCATCTCTCACTGTGGCTATCACTCATTCTAATCTATTCAGAAGGGACCAACCCAAGTCTTAATTCCCCTATCAAAAATCTACGACAGTTGGTGATCAGTGTCATTATTCACTATACAAAAGTGTTCTTTACCAAACTCTTTCATTTCTTTTACAATTACTACACAGTATAATTACACCTTTTATTCTGTAACAAATTATAACATGTACTACAAATGTACAAACGTTACTATACATTATGACTACACATGACCTGCTCTAATTCGCGAGCAGAAGTGAATCCTTGTATAAGCAAAGACCACAACCACTGCAACCAACACGCCTCTTGTCGATACCAGAGTGGTACGGTCTCTTGTCAGTGCAATCAAGGATATGAAGACATGACACCAAATCTGTACCGATTGCCCGGAGAGGTGTGCATTGGTAAGTAGTTTCCGTATTCGATCATGAGTCTGTATTTTGAGTTATCTTGGTTTGTTTTCAAGTTTAAAATGTGCGTTTGCTTTAGACATTTTCACATAAATCTATCTCGGTGTCTTCTTCTTCATTATCTTTCGTCTGCAATAGAGCAAAGATCTTTTACTAGATGATCTACAAGCTTCCTTCTTTGGGCAGAACGTTCCAAATAATAATGTCTACGTAGGCTTCCGTTTTTCCTCGTTCTATTCACATTCTTCCTTACGAAGGTGCTATCTCATTTATTTATTGCTGGGATTAATTTGGCAGTGTTTTTTTTTTTTAGCTGTTTAAACTTTTAATGGTTGGTGGTAGCAGGCCTTTGTTATTTGTCTTATACGAGATGTCAGGTAGAATACAGTGGTTCTCATTTCAGGGTCTTGAATCCACTCGGAAGGGTCTCAGCGTACTTATATTTTCAAATCTCGTTGGCCACATTTTCCGCTAAACGTAGGAGGGAAGATGAAATTGTCATTCTTGTGAGAGCTGTGATGCTTTAATCAGCATCAAAACATCTTTTTTAAGGATCTGATTAACATTATCTATCCATCTTCCTCTTGGGAGTCACCTGTCTCCTATCTGGCCAGATCTTCTGCTGGTACAAACTTGTGCCGGAGTCTGATTGTGCTGCATTCTGGTAAGATGACGTCACCATTTTATTGGTTAGCTTCTCTAGATAAGAGGACGGATTAAGATAGATCCGGATCTACCTGTAGATCAAACGGGATGATTTTATAGATCTCTAGTGATTGGGGGAGAGAACGAATTTTAAAGCTAGAGATATTTTGGAGTAATTCTCTTACGCAGAGATTTAAAAGGTCTATAGGAGTCAAAGTATGTTTTCCTAGTTCTCATTGCGAACTCACGAGCTATCTTACAATAATGTCCTGTAATCGTGAACTGCACGAGACAGGAGTGCGATCTTTTCTTTGAATTGAAGTTAACGTTCGGTAAAATATCATTTAGTTTGAAGTTTCCACTGCTAAAAACTACATACGAGCTGTACTTTTTCCAAATTACAAATACTCTGAAACAAGAAAAGACATAATTTTATCAAAGTAGATCTTCAAATACAAAAATTTCAAATTTCTGCGGAAGAGAACTACTCCGAAAAATCTCTAGCTTTAAAATTCGTTCTCTTTCCCCCCCCCCCCCCCCCCCCCCCCCCCCCCCCCCCTCGTCACCTAGAGCTCTATAAAACCATCCCGTTGTGATCTACCGGTAGATCCGGATCTATCTTAATCCCACGTCTGATCTAGAAAAGCTTAACAAGAAAAATGGCGACACCTTACCAGAATGCAACACAATCAGATTCTGGCACAAGTTTGTACTAGCAGACGATTTGGCAAGAGAGGAAACTTTCCCGAGAAGAAAGTGGATAGATAATGTTAATGAGATCCTTAAAAAACAAGGTATGGCGCTGGTCAAAGCATCGCAGCTCTCAAAAGAGTGACAATTTATTCTTCCCTCCTTCGTTTAGCGGAAAATGTGGCGGAAGAAAATAGAACATATAAGTACGCCGTGAGAGCCTTCCAAATGGATCCATGGCCCCGATATGAGAACCAGTATCTATCAGACATCTCATAAAATGCAGCTACCACATCCTATTAAAAATTTAAACAGCTACAAAAAGGCACTGTCAAATTAATCCCATAGATCAGTAAATGAGAAAGGACCAGTGTTTATAAAGTAGATCACCATAGCTACTGGGTTGCCTGCCACTGCTCTTGATAGCTGCAAGAGCACATGTATGCTTTGGTGCAAGCTTCCAGCTAGACTACTAGAAGTAGTGGTCGTTCCGTGCTCCACAAAAAAGCGAAAACGGAAATAATAATGATGATCGTGAGGATGATGATACAGCAAACACGTGGTGTTTCGTTCCCACAAATTCTTAATATCTTCGTTTCTTTCACAGTATCCTATAATGCCATTAACAGGTTGTCTCGGGCACATAACCTCACATGCATAGCAACACCAGACGGCGGATTCTGGGATATGAACCTGTTTTATGGTCTTGAGTAAAGTGTTATGTTTTTTTTGCTTAGCCAAAATATTTTAATATAAACATCAAACTCCATAATTCTCGCAGTTTGTACGTCGGTCACAGCTAAGGGATGCAACTGTGGTTGAAAGCTAGACATTAATTGTATTGTTTCCCTTATATGTAATATCCCGAAAATAGTAACACTCAACGAAGATAAGTCGGTGAATTGTGCAACACAAAGTGAGTGACAGTGATATATGAATAAAATGTAAGTTTTTTATTGTTGAACCCAGTTTCATTCCGGAAACGGATTTAACTCATCATTTTATTAAAAATAACCTTAAAATGTAAGTTTTTGATTGTTTCTTCAAGACAAAAATTTAATTTAAAGTATTGCAGACTTATTGTTGGAGCTACTCGCTGGAAATGAAACGGTTTATTGGAGCATAGATACCATGATTTTCGATGATCCCAACGACGCAGTTGATTTCCCAACCGAGTTCCTTAATGAGCAGTGCCCATCAGGAATGCCCCCGCATTTGCTGAAATTAAAGGTTGCTGCATGTATCATGCTATTGCGAAATCTGAACGCAAAAAACGGACTATTGAATCGCACGCGTTTGGTCATAAAAGTCTTGCATCGGAATTCCATTGATGCAGAAATTATCACTGGCAATAATAAGGGAGAACGAGTCTTAATTCCTCGCATTGACTTAGAACCGAGCGAGAGCAGTTTGCCATTTAGGATGTGACGTCGTCAATTCCCAGTGATTTTAGCATTTGCAATGACGATCAATAAGGTGCAAGGACAATCTTTTGATCACGTAGGAGTTTTCCTTCCTGAACCTGTTTTCGGACACGGCCAGCTCAATGTCGCCCTCACCCGAGGAACAAATCATGAAAGCTTGAAAGTATTTGTTAAAAACACTTTTTATCAGGGAACATTCTTTGAAACAAATCCACGCACTTTCACAAAAAATGTTGTCATCAAATAACTTTTATATTGAATTAAAAAATATTTTAAAAATAAATTACAGTTTTTTTTATTTATTTCCGTCATTATTGACGGGTTATTGCTAGTAAATTATAAATACTCGTATTTAAATATACATGCAGTAAGATATGTTCTATACTGAACAAGTTTCTGAACTATTGCATTTTGTAAAGAAAGACAGCAGAGTTGAAGAATCCAAAATATTGCTTGTTCGTTTGACAGAAAAATGCAGGTGTCACAATGGAGGACTTTGTGTGGATGTTGACGCTGTGTCTGGAACCAGGCAGTGCAGGTAAGTGTCGGTGTCAGAGTAGACTACCAGTAATTGTAAGCACCGTGTCGTCTGTGTGGCGTGTGGTTCTCTGAAGAGAAAAAGAAAGAATATAACCACTGCACGCGCCCTCAGGCATGTCGTAAAATGTGATTAATATGAAGTTGTGCATTGGCCTGGTAATACCACCATGTAAAATAAAGTATCACATAAACCAACGCTACAAGAACATGTGAAAGCTTATGCCAGGCTTCCTGCAAGGAAACCAGTTGCAATAATGAGCGCAACAGAAAGTAATGATGATAATGTAGTTGTAAAATTATATCACACATTAAAAAAGATCTATCCGCAGTGACTAAAAAAGATCTATCCGCAGTGACTAAAAAAAGATCTATCCGCAGTGTCTAAAAAAGATATATCCGCAGTGACCTAAAAAGATCTATCCGCAGTGACGCACGATTTGAAGCACATGTCAAGTATCCTTTGATCGTGATCAGTACTCGGTAGAGTGGTTAGAGTGCTGGTCTCTCGCGGCAAAGGTGCCGGGTTCGACTTACGGTAACGTTACGCTCCAGTCTACCCAGTTGTAAATGGGTACATAACTTTGCTCTTGAGTTAGGGAAGGAAAATGCAGCGAGAAAGGAAACTGGCCACTCCACCTCTCGATGCTAGACCTAGTGTAGGGTAAGGGTTTTTATATGTGTGATGATAGTGCTAGAGAAGAAATAGAATAATACTACTCTCCAGAATGTGTGAGGTCCCAGTGACAGAGAAGTACACTGGTATCACTCGATAGTCACGGCTGTGAAAGTATCAGGACCTGAACAGAACAGTCAGACCTTACTGCGCCACCCTGCTGTGTGACCCCAAGTGATAATAATTCAACAAAACTCACCTTCAACTTTAGTAATTGAATAATGCTGTTGAATACAATTAATCTTCTTCTTTCTTTGATCCTTAACCACCGACCGTCAAAGCAGCCAGTGGCCATCACGCCTAGTGGCGTCTTGTAGGGCAACAACAAATTGATTCCACTTTGCTCGGTCGGTGGCCATCCTTCGTACTGTGCCCCAACTCTGGTTCATTCTTTGCATCTCAGCCTCCACAGTCCTCCGCCAAGTTGTTTTTGGTCGGCCTCTCTTTCGTTTTCCTTCAGGGGTCCAAAGCATAGCTGTTCTTGTGATGGCATCGGGGTCTCTTCTGAGGACATGACTAACCCAGTTCCAGCGTCTGCCAGCTATGATGGTGTGCATGTCCTCTTGCTTGCTACGAGTAAGCAGATCTTGGTTGGTGATGGTATTCGGCCAAAAGATTCGGTGAATTTTTCTTAGGCATGTTGTGTGAAAAGAGGACAATTTCGACATTTCCTTCTCTGCAACTCTCCAGCATTACGCACCATAGAGAAGCACAGAAAGCACACAGCTCTGATATAATCTTAATTTTGTGCTTGTGCTGTATTGGGAGGACTTCCAGATGTTGTTTAGGCTAAAGAAGGCTGTTCTTGCTTTGTTCATGTTGATGTCTTTACCTGCCCCACTGTCTGGTGTTACTATGCTTCCTAGGTATGTGAAGGTATCTGTCTGTACCAGTTGCTGATTCCTTATTGATATGGGCTCAGGGTTGCTCACATTGAGCATCATAACCTCAGACTTCTTTAAATTGATGTTCAAGCCCCCCTGCTGGCTAAACTTATTAAGCCTATTGATAAGGGTGGATTTAACTGGAATGATAAGCCAAAGGGTCTGACCACCAAAAGTGGATTTAGGCTGACGACAAATCACCACCCCTATCGACACCTGGTATAAAAGTGCAAGATGTAGGTGTCTTCTCTGGTTTATAGTGTTGCTGTGTATGTTGCAGTAGAATAGTTCACAGGGTACAACACAGGCAACATGATGTGTAGAGTCATGAAAATGGTAACTTCGCTTTATGTTTTATACCATTTATTGCACGCCACAAAACAGTCATGATATTTTGTCATCACCAACATAGTTTAACGAATGCAGCATTCAAAATCATATTAGCTGATAGTCATGTAGGATTCAATACTCAATAGTTCTATTGTAAACAGATAGCTTCTGTATATTCGATATCATAAAGTTCTGGTTCATGAAGTTGTATAAATAATATATATATATATATATATATATATATAGCACAGATCTGGGTGCCTAAGGTTCATACATATAACTTCTGCAACAGTGTCAGCTGCAGATCATCAATGTTCATAGACAATAATAAATGCTCCCTTCCTGATGCTAGCAGATCAGATGTGTACAATAAGTCCGTTTACTGTCTGCACGTGAATAGCATACATGGAATACAGGTCAAACCGACCCTTATAACCTTCCTAAGTCTAACCATCTGACTTGGACGTGATCTCTGATATAACGAATCCTGGAACACAGACAATAGTCTTGTTGGTCTAGAGCGACCCATATATATATAACTAGTTCAGGTATAAAGATACCGGTGGCGAAAATCCTAGTCAAAGTACCTCTCCATTTTGAATCACACAGGCGAGCAAGGAGCCACAAAATGACGAACTTCTAGATGATAGCATAAAGTTCAATACAAGAGGAATTACCTTTCTTCGGAAATCAACCACGAACATATGCCTCCAGGCAGGCTTGAATAATACTGGGAAATAGTCTAGTTAGCTAACTAACTCACAAAGACAATGTATTTCCCTCAGAAAATCACAAGACGCACATTGCGTCCGCTCGCTGCTCAGACCATTTCTAAACTCCCGAGCTGGGCGGAACACACCAAACGAACTACCAGTTTTGACATGCGCAGAACTCCAATATCTGAGTCGCGGCTCACATAAGACGATTCTAAGAACATTCGAGATAAAAGTCTTACACAGTCGCGCCTTTTATGGTCATGAACAGAAGCGTTAAGACAGGTTTCAGACATCTACAACAGTTGACTGATACTACCAAATAAGGAGATATGGTCACGCTTCGTTCAAGAAATTATAGACCGAACGTGTCTCTATACAAGAGAAGGCAAACTCATAAAAAAATTGTAGTCTCGATATCTCGGGTTATGTCCCTTTGACTGTAAAAAACATAATACACCTTTCAGTCAAAAAATGATCATACATACGAAAAATGATCATACAAAGACTTTGGAAAAAGTAATTATTTGTGCGTAACACCTATCCGTTTTTTCCTGGCTGTGTTGATGTGAATGTGCTAGTAGTGCAATGTCATCTGCATATTCCAGATCTTCCAATGTAGAAAATGTAGTCCATCTTATTCCTCTTGGACTGCCCTCTGTTGTCTGGCGCATCACCCACTCTATGACTGTTAAAAATAGAGTGGTTGATAAGGGGCATCCCTGTCGTACTCCTGTCTTCACATCGAAGGTTAGGTTGCTCTGCCCAACACTACACGTAAAGTTGGCATAGAGGCTTTTTATGATTGACACTATGCAGCTTGGAATTCCATAAGCCCTCAGTATTTTCCATAAACTGTCCCTATGTATGCTGTCAAAAGCCTTTTCAAAATCAACGAAATTAATGTAAAGCTGTCTTTGCCATTCTGAGCACTGCTCTATAATGTTCCTGAGAGTGAATATATGATCTACACATCTTCTGTTCTTTCTAAATCCTGCTTGTTCTTTCCTCAGTTTGTGGTCTACTACTGCCTTTGAAATTCTCTGTATAATTATCCTGCCTAGTATTTTGCTGGGAACTGAGAGAAGAGTGATTCCTCTCCAATTATTGCAGTCTGCAAGATCTCCCTTCTTGGGCAATTTGACAATTATTCCTTTGTTCCACTCTGATGGTGTTGTCCCCGTTTTCCAGACTTGTGCAAATAGTGGTTCTAATAGTTCTGCTGCTAGCTCAGGGTCTGTCTTAAATAGCTCTGCATTTAAGTTATCATGGCCCGGAGCTTTGCCGTTCTTTAACACTTTGATTGCTGTGTTAATTTCTACTTTTCGTGGAATGTATGTATTTACATCTAGATCGTTTTCAGCTTCAGGAACATTCAATTGTGTCTCTGGTGGTTCCTTGTTCAGAGTTTCTCATCATGCTTGGGATTCCAGGAAAAGAAGAAGCAAGACTGGATAACACCAGAAACATTAAACACCATAACGATGAGAAAGGAAATGAAAAGAAAGAAAACAGAAGCGAAGTCCCCCAGGTTAAAGCAACTATATAGCGAACAGTACAGTCAGCTGGACAAGGAAGTTAAACGCCAAACCCGAGCCAACAAAAGGAATTTCCTAGACGATCTTGCAAGACAGGCAGAGGAGGCAGCACTGAGAAATGAACAAAGCACAGTATACAAAATAACTAAATTCATCAGCGGAAAACGAGGTGCAAACAATATTACATTAGTAAGATACAATTAATATATCCTCTTTATTTACTTCTATCTAATTTTGTAATGAATGGTGGGTGTTGGAAGATAGTGTTCAATGGATAAGTATATTTACAGCTGATGGTTGTACATTTATATGTATCACTTAATAAAATATAAGTTTGGATTTTCCAATTGAATTACACTAAAATGTCTTCCACACAAGTTTTGGCACTAGTCTTCAAATATCCTGGACTTTAGTGACGTTTATCATCACAGACTATCGTTCTTGACTGCTCAGAGAATCACCGGAATTAGTTTTACTATTCTCATCTTTTGCTAAACAATGTCCTTTCTCTGGTGTGACACACCACACCCTTGCTGACAGACTGTTCCTTTAGCCCACCCAATGACTGAGGGGGACAAGGGCCTGGTACAGATTCAATCACTGTGCTCCTTGAGAATATAGGCAGCGGGATTGACTGACTTCTGATTTCAGCTCAAGACTCGAATATGACCCTGTAGAATCGATATAAGCTCAGTGTGTGACTGGTTTGTAGTGAAGTATGCCTGCACTGCATCCAGATAGGATAGTATTAGTTTGGCAGCTGGTTTTCTCCTCAGTCTCTCACTCTGGCGGATTTTGTGTTAGTGTGTGATTTTAAATTTGTTTTTTGTTTTTTTAAAGTTTTGGCGAGGTGCGTCCCGTTCAGCCTAGTCGGTTATATTAGGGCGCATGTCCAAATATAAAAGACCCTTAGGTCTGAGGTTATAAATCGTTCGTTCGTTCGTTCCTTTGTCTACTATGTTGCTGTTATACCCTGTTCAACCTGAAAGTTGGTTATAATTGGGGTATATATTGCGTTTAGTTTCTTCGGTGCTAGCCGGTTGTTAGTCCTGAAAAGGACTGGTCCTAAAAAGGACCACTAGCTGACTGTCTGGATACCTCTTCTAGAGGTCCCAGCGCTGATCCTTTATATACTGCGAGCGCGCGCGTATCGGAGAGCTTACTCGGTTGGGTACATCTTTCTTATCACGAATCCCTCCTTCTGAGTGTCGTAAATTTATTTTGAGAGAAAGAGTCTTAGAAATAGTGGTCCGGTTTAGAGTGGAAAATGATGGTGGAAAGCTCAGTGATAGAAAATGTAGAGATTAAATAGTTGCTTCACAGCGTGCTGGAGGAGAGTAAAGACAGACTTATTTACGACAAATCGTTTCTCTCAATCTTCTCTTCCGCTCTCCTGGTCAAACAATTATTTGCCAGTTTTCCAGACACACCTCTGCGCGCACACCGATTTGGTGTTTTCAAACACACAGACGACGTAGATACAAACTATATTAAACGAATAGGGGAAAAGTTGGGCTTTGGGTATTTCCAACACAGTACTCAATGAGTTTATGTGATTTTATTCACCTTAAACATCAATCACTAACAAATATCAGGTATTACATAAATTATCATAAGTACACAAATGCAAATAACAAGTTTGGGAGGGGTGAAGAAGATTGGTATCGACTAAGCCCTTCCCGCTTATTAGACAAAGATAAACCCAGTCCAGAGATAGATAATATCAGGAACACGGGTACGTTAACCTAACAGTGAAGTTAATTGCTCTGAAAGAGGTGTTACAAAGTTAGGTATAGGTGATAGAAAAAAAACCTGTTCTTCCCAGCTGTTCTTCCTTTTACTAAGCAAATGGAAAGGAGGGGGGTTTAAAACAGAGTTAACCAATTATCACCTCCCCCTTAAAGGAACAGTGCAGGGAGTACAGAAAAATTATATTACCAGGCACGAAAGTTAACAAAAGGGTTACAAGAGAAAAAAAAGATTAAATTTCCTGTCATTCATGCACACGCGTGAGGATCCACACTCATATACTCACACACTTACCAAATGCAGCCTCAGACGATCCATAAAAGTATATAAAAACAGCAAGTATTCTCTTGACATGTGAACTGTCTAGTCCTTCGATGTCCCGCCCCAGATGTTTGCGAGATTTTGCTGGTAACAAATATTCTCACTTATCGCAAGACTTGAAGACTAAGAGTTCTTGTGTTTTTTATTATATAAAAAAAGGAGTCTATGGGATGGCACTGACACAGTTCGGCACAGGGGTGAAAATGAAGTGGTCTCTTTTAATCTTCCGCTATGGTAAAATTCCTTCAATGCGTGATGATAGTAACTGACCGGAAAGTTTTATAAATCCAATTGAGGAAAAACTAGGCTCAGTCACAGTCAGGAAAATATGTACTCTCTCACAGTAAACAGTAAATGTATTATCGCTACTGGCGATGATTACCTTCCAGTTTGTCTTACTGATTTGTAATGGTAATTTGACGATTGTTCTTTTAAATGTTCTTGGGTGGGCTTTATTTCATTTAATTATGACAGCTAGGTCGCAAAGGACCGCCACAAAGATTATATTTAAAAGAAATGTTTCTTCAATATGACTGGAAGTTTATAGGATGATTTCTTTATTTCTTTATTTATTTAGCTGGGACCGCAGGTTACGATCACTCGCTTTGCACAGAATAGAAATCACTGCAAATATATATATAAAATCCAGGGGAAAATCTATAACAAGATTTCAATAAAGCTAGTGCTTCTGTAAAGGTCTGGCCAGCGAGTGATAAAGTGTCTATTTGTTGCGTGCATATTTTGACGCACATTTTACAAAAATCGATATGGCTATTTAATATGGGAAAAATATAGACATTCATTCATTTGTGTATGAAAATGCTGTCTATGGTAAAAGCGAGATAATCCATGTTTGATTCACACTTTTGATTATAGGAGTAATCGTTCTGGATATTGATCCGGCGCAAGGATATTGCGCTTGCGTTTGTACTTATTTTTTAGGGCCAGAAAATATATTAATTTGCTTATTGTGTTTATGGCCTGAATTCATATGTATTACATATTATTAGTACAAGTAGAATCAGTCCTATATTGTATATTTTGGATTGGTAGGAGGGACTAGATTCTTGTATTCCGGTCTAGCGGAAGTATGAGTTGTTTTGACAAGTCGTGATGAGTTCCGATGTACTGCTTACAAATGGCGGGGTACGTTTTTCTAGAGCTGGTCCTTTCGTCAGAAAAGATGTCTTACGAAGTGGTTTTTCTACTGAAGGAGATGGTGTCTCTACGATAGTTTGTGTTAGAGACTCTCCTTATGTCAGTATATAGATGATTCGGACTCCAGGTAATCCCAGCTCCTATTTTGATGATCTCTCGTCGGTTAGGCCTAGCTTGACTTTTTTGGCTTCGCTATGCTAGTGTCGTGTTTTGTATCGACGAAGATGACAGATTTTCCTGCAGCGGTTATGGCTACGTGAATTAACCTGATCACCGTAGAGCTGTATGGAAACATTTATGAAATCCTTTATATACCCATTATAAATTAACTCTGGCTTATATTCTCCTTCCTATGAATGAGTGAACGACAACTCAGGGAGGCAGCCATGTTGGATTTCGGTCAGCATATGTTTTGATCACTGCCAAGAGAACAGATTATTTATCCTATTATCGGACAGTGACAGGGAGATCTCAATCTTGCTAGAAACCCCCTTCGTGGTTTCATAATATATACTACAAACTATGGACGTCAAGTAACTTTGGTTATTTATCGATCCGCCCTTCACTGACGCGTTTAGTCAGATAGGGGATGTGGCCATAATGTATCATGACATTGAACTTTTGATGTACTGCCCATTATTTCTGAATGTGTCATGACTTCAGATCTGCTATGTATACCTACAAATTGATATGTCAACATACCATGATGTACTCGTATGTCCCAGTGTGTACGTCTGAATAAATTGAGTAAACTAAGATTCCAGCAGTCTGCATTGGTGCCTTGTAGACACAAGTGTATGAGTGGTTATATTGGTCAGCACACGAACAGTACACCATTCGCGTCAATCACACTCTACATTTCTACTTCATACATACACCATCCTGCGTCGGTTGAAGTGACCAAGTTTAGGGCCTGCTTCCCCTGGAGCCTTTGCCTTCCCTAACTCAGGACTAGGGTGAGTTACCCATTTACAGCTGGGTAGACTGGAGCATGCCTGATCCCAACAACACACCACTCTTCCTTACAGAGCATCCAGTGTGTGTGTGAAAGCAACTTTACAGAGTGGAAAGAAGAAAACAAACTTTACAGTGGTGAGCCAGATTCCTGGGTCCAGCTTACGCAGTTTTGTGTTGAGAATCACAGTTTACAGCTGAAAGAACATTTGTTTGAACACATCAACACCAGTAGGACAGCTATACAGTCGATGTCAGCTTGACCTGTATTACCGATAGGATGCTGTATCTAGGTCAGCGCTTGTTGACAGTTTTTCGCTGTACAGACAGTATTACACAGGACAGTGGTATCAAGTGTAGAAAATATCTGGAGCAGTATTGTTGACATTTCTCAACGTACAGAAGAATCCCAGTGTTGTTGAACATAAAGTGCATAGTTCATCGTGGGATCTTCATATGCTCAAAAGAGAAAAAAATTGACAGTGTAATAGTTTAGAATTAAATCTATTACTCAATAAAGTGGCAAGTTATTAGAATTAAAATAAACTGTGCCTGCTTTACAACACCATACCTGCAACACATTCCATTCATGACATAAATTATATTGTATGCTATATGCTATTTATGCTTACATGTTATTTGTTATGTATTAAATTAATTTATGTTCTGTGTGACTAGTACAAGGTATGCCGAGTTACATTGGTCTGGTACTAGTATTCGATAGGTACACATTTTCTTAATTGGAAATTTGTTAGCAACAATTTGCTGCTATTTCTGTTAGTTGTGATGAGGTGTTCTTTTCTTCGTTGTTTTTGTTAATAATTTTGGTGTTCCTTAGTTTTGTTTGATTTGTTTGTATAATTGTAGGTCTCATCTTTCCTTTCATTTCAGTTTTTTACACCCTTATGTTTATACACTGTGGCGTTATTTGTCTTGTCATTTTATTATTGCAGTTATCATCACGGTTTCTGTGATCATTTTTTTCATTTCTCCTATTTAATTTAATTTAATTTGATCTCTGCAAATGTGTTCATATTGTCTTTTCTTGTTTGTCCTTTGTAATGTCTTTAGTTGACATATGACGTATAGTGGTATACACTGATAGTATAGTACAGATCAGTACTTTATGATTGTTATTGTTATAAAACAAAATGTACAAGACCTTTGTAAGGCTTGTCTCCCAAAGTGATTGGTAAAGGGAAATATTTTTTCCACAGGTACTCAAGTGATCTTTGATTACATTGAGGTATACAAGACCTTTGTAAGGCTTGTCTCCCACAGTATTTGAGATACAGTTATTGTGTCCATAGGTACTCAAGTTATCATTGGTTATTATAAACCATACAAGTTTGGACTAAGACTAAGTCTATGGTATAGACTTGTCTCTCATTAACGTGAAAGAGGGTAATTTATTTACTTTTTCAGGTTTCTGATTTAAGAAGACAATATGTCTACATTAGATTATTTCATTGCACAAGGAAAATCTCTTGATAAGACTGGAAAAGACTTAGAACAATGGGCTGTTGCTCAATATGACAAAGCATTAGCTGCAGAAGAGAAAAAAATTGCTGCTGCTGTTGAAGAAAGAAAGGCTGCTGCTGAGAAAAAAAAAGCTGCGGCTGAGGAGAGAAAACATTTGATGGTCTTACGGAATTATTGCTAAGAGACAAGGTCATGTCTTCTGTAAATAAATCATTCCTAGAGTTCTTACATGAGCGTAAACCTAGTACAATAAAGCAAATGGAAGAATATTGTGACCAGTATGCCACGGCACACCCTGACATGATTCTTAGTAACTCTAACATTAAAGAGAGTATGCCAGTTGCTTCGGCAACAGAATATAATCAGAATTACTCACACAAATTCCAAGGAGCTAAAAATAAATTTGATAAAAAGGTTAATTGGGATAAGTATCAAAACCAAGATAACCGCTCAAATCAGAGTTCTTCTTTGAAGAACTGGAATCGGTCTGATAGTCCTCGACACGCGAGGGGTTCCCATAATGTTAGAAATTCTCGGAAAGGGAGTAGCTATAGGAACTACCCAAGTGCTTCATGGAGACAAAAGAAACAATATTACAGGGATACTCAATATAATGAGCATGATGATTATGATCATGAATATTATGATTCAAACCCAAATAGGGTTATAACAGAGGCAATAATAATTATAGAGACAATTATAACCGAGGTAGATCACAACACAAAAGACATGGTAAATCTTATTACCAGGCTAACTCTGCACAACAGGAGTTCCACGACACCGATAATCAGAATAATGAAAAAAAAGACTCCAATAGTGTAGCAAATTCCGCTTTCGATTTTGCTAGAGCATCTGAGTGTTCGCAATGCAAAACATTATTCGATCCAACCACAGTGTCTACTTTAAGCTGCGGTCACCCACTTCCCGCTCTTCATGCGTCAATTGCGCATAATGGAAGGGGTGCTCTTGTCTTTAATAGGGGCCTAATAGATGGTACCGGTATCAATTCTTTTCGACTCGGGGTGCACTACCATTGGAGTGAGGCAATCACTCGTAAATCCTTCTCGAGCTACAGGCAATATAGTCAAATGTGTAACATTTGGTGGCACATTGGAGAAGTACTCCACTGCCATTATCAATATTGCTACGCCTTTCTTTACAGGAGAGGTGCAAGCATGTCTCTTGCCGAATCCGATCGCTGATCTTATCATCGGTCGCATTCATGGAGTGAAAGAATGCACTCCACAGCAAATTTCTAATTGGGAAAATGTTAATATGCAATCTGCTAATGCAGTAATCACTAGGGCTCAAGCTCTTAATATGCCACAATCTTCACATTCTGAAGATAATGATGCGCAGATCCAAGATGATCCCTTGGAGATTTCCCACGATTCCTTTATCAAACAGCAGGAAGATGATCCTACTCTAAAGAAATTCTTTACTCTGGCAACAAAAGGTGATCCGAATAAGGATACAAATCGTAAATCTTGGATTACGATGAAGAATGGCGTACTTGTACGTATGGTACAAGACTCCGCTAAGTCCATTCATTCTCAAATCCTTGTGCCTAAAAATATGAGAGTTAAAATCTTACAGCACGCTCATGATTGGCTGTGTGCTGGACATTTGGGTTTTTCCCGTACTAAAGCTAGAGTTCTTCAATCTTTCTTTTGGCCTGCTGTGAATAAGGACATACGAATCTATTGTCGATCTTGTAAAGTATGTCAAGAGATTAAATCCAGAGGTCCACGCCATGATGCACCTATTCAGGCTGCAGACATTCCCATTCGGCCATTTCAAAAAATGGCGATAGACATCATTGGTCCATTTAAGATAAAGTCTGCTAGAGGACACCAATTTATTTTGACGTGTGTTGATATGTGCACACGTTGGCCGGAGGCTGTTCCTCTAAAGAGCATAACTACTGCTGATGTCGCAGATGCTCTTTGTTAATATTTTCTCGTCTGGGGTTTCCAGCAGAAATATTATCCGACCATGGTACCCAACTCATATCGGATACCATGTCTCAAGTAATGTCGACTCTGAAGATAGAGAGATCGCTGAGTAGTATTTATCATCCTATGTCCAATGGGATGGTGGAACGTTTGAATAGAACTCTGAAAAACCTACTAGGTAAGATAACAGAAGATCATCCTCAGGACTGGGATAGGGTTTTACCCACGGCTCTCTTTGCATATAGAGAGGTCGCCAACGAACATACAGGATTTTCTCCCTTTGAACTTGTCTTTGGCGCGAAACCGTGAGGTCCTATGTCCTTACTTCATGATCTTATAACTGCTGATAATATTGTCGATGACACAAAATCCTCTTATGAATATGTCATCGCACTTAGACACAAGATTATTGAAGCATGCAAATTGGCACTGCTTCTTCTGAATTTGCGAAACAGAAGGCAAGGGAATTTGCCAATAAAAAGAGATGTTTGCGACAACTTTGTCCAGGTGACAAAGCATTTGTCTTGCTACCTTGTAGGGAAAATAGACTTCTCATTTCTTGGAAAGGGTCCGTACGATATAATATCAAAAGTTTCCGATGTTGACTATATCGTCGATATTGACGGGAAGCGTAAAACCTTCCACATCAACATGCTCACGGAATTCCATGAACGTCCTGATTATTTACAACCTGTTTTCCAGGCAACGGACGATTTTCCAGTCCAACATGGACAGTACTCATCTCTGTCAGTAATACAGGATGAGGAAACGAGTTTCTCGGATGTAAATTTACCTTTTCCACTGATTCCTCTTCACTCTAATGAATCATGGAAAGATGTTGCAATTTCTCCAGAATTATCTCCAGGAGAGCAGAAACAAGTTTCTACTATGTTAGAACAATTTCAGGATGTCCTTACTGACATTCCTGGTCAAACTGATGTCATTCAACATGACATTATTCTTACTGACCATAGTCCTATAAGAGTCAGACCGTATCCTATCCCGATACATTTTCAAGCACAGGTAGAGAAAGAGTTAGATGAGATGATAGAGTTAAAAATTATTGAACCATCCACATCAGCATATTCTTCGCCGATGGTTATAGTACGGAAAAAAGACAATAACATACGTCTTTGCGTGGATTATCGCAAATTGAATCAAGTGACTAAATTCGATGCTGAACCTATGCCTTTACTAGAAGAGCTACTTACGAGACTATCGAATTCTCACTTCTTTACTAAACTCGATTTGTCTAAGGGATATTGGCAAGTTCCACTATCCGAACACGCCAAACCGTTTACTGCTTTTTCGACGCCTAGGGGTCTATTCCAATGGAATTTCATGTCTTTCGGTCTTATGAACGCCCCTGCTACATTTGTACGCATGATGCGTCGAATCCTATCTCATCGCTCAGATGTCATTGTGTATCTTGATGACATCTGTCTTTTCAGTGATACTTGGAACGATCACTATAATGGTATAAATGAACTATTGTCTATCTTACGCGAGCATAACCTGACAGCGAAACCATCGAAAGCATGTATTGGTTTTAGCGAAATATCTTTCTTGGGACACCGTGTTGGTCATGGGTTCCTAAAAAACAGAAGACCATAATACAAGTAAGATACTTAACATTTCTATTCCTAAGACTAAAAAGCAAGTACGAAGTCTCTTAGGTCTAATACAATTTTATGGACGATTCATCCCGAATCTGTCCTCCATTATGTCACCTCTTTCTTCCTTGCTAAAGAAAGGGTCTCCTAATGTAGTCCATTGGACTCAAGAATGTCAATCCTCTTTGGATAAGGTTAAAACTATGTTTTCTACTTCACCTATCCTAGTATTGCCTTCTAAGGATAAGACATTTATTCTTCGTAGTGACGCTTCATCCACCGGGATTGGAGCTGCACTAATGCAAGAGTACTCTGGAACTCTGCATCCTGTGATGTATATTTCTCGGAAATTAAATGCCGCAGAGAAGAATTACTCGGTCCTAGACCGTGAATTATTGGCTATGGTTTGGTCAATCCTTAAACTGCAAAGATTTCTTCTGGGCGCGCATTTCATTGTGGAAACTGACCAGAAAGCTCTTACGGCTATTCAGAGTAAAAATCTGAAGAGCGCAAGATCAACGCGATACGCGATTGCTCTACAGCCATTTCATTTTTCGGTGCGAGCTATCCGTGGGTCAGAAAATGTGATGGCAGATATTTTGTCTAGATGCCCACACGATTCATAACTGTTATACAACTTTGATACAGTTGTTTCTATGTTGAAATGTGTACACATATGTAATATATCATATATTGATTGTAACACTACTTAGCGGTTCATTCATATTTATTCACCGCTGATCTTTCAATGTTTTTTGTCTTTGATAATCATGATGTTAAGATATCTTAGATGAAATTTATGTATAAACTAATGTGAAAATTGTGTCATTGCTAATATTGTAGTATGCGTTGGTAACACCTCTCTGGAAATATTTATACTTAGAGAAGTACTTTCTCTAAGGTCATAAAACTTATGCTTATCATCTGCGCATTGTTATTGGTGCGTTGTGAGCCTATTGTATGTTGCTCCTAGATGTATTTCAAAAAAAAAAAATGTACCATTTTTTTTTTCCCGAGGGGTGTGGTAATCTGTTGCGTGCATATTTTGACGCACATTTTACAAAAATCGATATGGCTATTTACTTACTTACTTAGTCGTTCCCCTTCTACCGTGAGGTGTAGAGGTTTGGAAGAGAGAGCGCCAGACCATTCTATCAGCTGTCTTCTTCCTGGCCTGGTTCCATTCTAGTCCTCGGTCCTTCAAAGATTGTCTAATGTTGTCCTCCAGCGGACTCTGGGTCGTCCTGGAGGTCTGGATCCCTGGCTCTTTGTTTCCCATGCTTGTCGTGGTAGCCGATCTTCTCCCATTCTGCAGACATGGCCAAACCATCTTATTTGGGACTGTTCTATTTGGGTCGGCAGCGGATGGGATTTTAGGCCTTGACGGACCATGTCTCTTCTTGTTACTTCAACCACTTTCCTCAGATACCTCATTTCTGAGGTTTGGATCTGGCTTTTGTGGGTTGTAGTCATTTGCATCCATATGTCAAGACTGGGTGTATTACAGCCATCTTCGTTTTCTATGAGGTCAATTTTATGGGACATAGTGGCTGTTACGCACGAGTTATTTTTTTTTTGTAAAAACATTTTTTACAATATTTAGATCAGTTGCCTATGGTCAAAGGGACATAATCTTGAGACTACAATTTGTTAGGAGAGACACGTTCGGTCTATAATTTCTTGAACGAAGCGTGACCACATCTCCTTATTTGGTAGTATCAGTCAACTATGGTAGATGTCTGAAACCTTTCTTAACGCTTCTTTTCATGACCATAAAAGGCGCGACTGTGTAAGACTTTTATCTCGAATGTTCTTCGAATCGTCTTATTGTGAACGGCAACTCAGAGATTGTCGTTCTGCGCATGTCAAACCGGGAGTTCGTTCTGTGTGTTCCGCCCAGTTGGGGCAGTTTAGAAATGGTTTAAGAAGCGAGCAGACGCAACTGCGTCTTGTGATTCTCTGAGGGAAATACAGTGTCTTAGTGAGTTAGTTAGCTAACTAGACTATTTCCCAGTATTATGCAGCCTGCCTGGAGGCATATGTTCATGGTTGATTTTCCGAAATAAGGTAATTCCTCTTGTATCGAACTTTATGCTATCGTCTAGAGGTTCGTCATTTTGTCGCCTATTTGCTCGCCTGTGTGATGCAAAATGGAGAGGTACTTTGACTAGGATTAAGTCACCAGTATCTGTATACCTGAACTAGTTAAATATATATGGGTCGCTCTAGACCAACAAGACTGTTGTCTGTGTTCCAGGATTCGTTATATCAGAGATCACGTCCAAGTCAGATGGTTAGACTTAGGAACATTATAAAGGTCGAGCTGACCTGTAGCCCATGTATGCTATTCACGTGCAGACAGTGAACGGACTTATTGTATACAACTGATCTGCTAGCATCAGAATGGGAGCATTTATTATTGTTTATGAACATTGAAGATCTGTAGCTGACACTGTTGCAGAAGTTATAGAAATTATTATTATTTATACAGCTTCACGAACTAGCACTCGATGATTGATGAATTTCTGAATCTATTGAACTGTGATGTCTTATGACGCATATATACAACAGCTATCATTGCTGACTACAGAAATTGTTTTCAATGTGCCATATCATCTTGCTGAACTCGTTAACCATGTTGATGTCATAAGTATCATGACTGTTTTGTGGCGTGCAATAAATGAAAGAAACTTATACAACGAAGTTACCCTTTCTATGACTCTACACGTCATGTTGCCTGTGTGATAACCCTGTGAACTGTTCCACTACCACATACACAGCAACATCCTAAATCAGAGAAGACACCTACATCTTACACTTTAACACCAGGTGTCGATAAGGGTGGCAAGTTACCACTTCAGCACAAATCCACCCTTATCATTTTTGGTGGCCAGAGCTGGTTCTATCATCTGATATTTTGGCGCACCATATCATTTTTGGTGGCCATAGGTTGGTTCACTCTGATTCCAGCTATCAAGGGGGTCAGCAAACCCAGACATCATCATCATACTAGATACAACTACAGCATCAACTACCACCTTACAAGAAATTTTATTGAAAGTATCCGGATTTTCTGACAGTTGCTGATTTTGAAACTACCCGGCGCTGCTCGGCAATATTGAAGTTTATGTAAAATTAGAAGGACAAGTACCGAGCGAATGGATTTCCTGATCTGGTGAAAAGAAGGACAAGTGCCGTAACAACTGTTCCGGTCTCAGGGGTACTGTTGCGGGTTCAGAAGGTCAAGTGCCGGTTAAATCAATTTAGAAGATTCAGAAGGTCAAGTGCCGTAACAACTGTTGCAGTATTAGAAGCTCATTTCCTTCGTCATGGCTGTTTATGGGAGCAGAAGTTAATCAACGTTGGATCATTATCCTCAGAATGCTGATTACATCCTGTTCTGCACCGTGCTGACGCTGGATTTATAGAAGTTAAGTGGCCTGTTTTGTTTGTGAACTGTGCCCTTATGTTCTAACTGAGCCTTCTGTACTTTCACACTTTCTCCTATTGTTTTCATGATACATGTTTATATGTTATATGTTATTTGTTATTTGTATATTTATATGTTTATATTTCAGCGGGTTTTCTCGGTTGGGCGGAGTCTTACAGTAGAAGATACCACGTCACAGAGGTTCTACTGTTAGCGTTTTCGTTAGGGACTGTGCGAATTTCCTACAGTGAAATTTGCTAGCGACAATCGTTGCTATATCTGTTTAGTTGTGACGAGTTGTGCTTTATTTTTGTTTCTTGTATATATATATATATTTTTTTCTTTTTTCTTCTCTCTCTTTCTTTGTGTTTTTAGTTTCGATTTCGATTGTTTGTATTTGTAGGTCTCCCCTTTGCTATTATTCAGTTCTTTACGTATATTTTTGTGTATACACTGTAGCGTCATTTGTTAGTCATATCTTCGCATATTTCTTTTTAGTTTTGCTGTTTGTGTATTTGACTTATGCGAATGTTTTCGTATTGTTTGATCTTTGTTGATTGTTTACATTGACTCTGATCTTTGTTATTGTTTACATTGACTCTGATCTTTGTTATTGTTTACATTGACTCTGATCTTTGTTGTTGTTTACATTGACTTTGATCTTTGTTATTGTTTACATTGTTGATGACCTTTGTTATTGTTTACATTGTCTTGTTATTGTTTACATAGTTCTTGCATAGTTAGCTTTCACTATTGTTGATATATGCTCATGCACTATTGGTCTATAGTGCACTTATCATAACAAACTGGTGTTTTTTTGCTTATGCACTATTGTAGTGCAGTTATGATAAATAACTGATGATTATGCACTGATTTGGGTAGTGCACTGTTAATTAAGAGGTGACTTGTGATATTATTATACATTTGATAATACAAGTTGGTGTCAACTCCTGTTTCCCACAGAGATTGGGTTCAACATAGAGATTATACAAGCACTTTATTAAGTCTTGTTGCTATTTAACATTGAAATAAGATAATTAATTATTTCAGGTTCTGTACTCACATTTTGGACATCATGTCTACATTTGAGTACTTTATTGAGCAGGGTAAAGCCCTTGGGAAGACAGGTGATAAATTAGAAGAATTTGCGACTGTTCAATATGCCAAGGCATTGAAGTCGGAAGAAAAGAAAATGAAAGAACAAACTGAACAAAAGAGAATAGAGGCTGAAATAGAACAAAAGAAACTGCAGATGCAGGTGGAGGAAAAAAGATTTCAAATGGAAATGGAAAAACAAAAAAGAGAAGCAGAATCTCAGGAGAAGAGGCTTCAGGCTGAAGCTGAAAATAAGAGACTTGAAAAAGAAGCTGAAGAAAAAAAGTTACAGGCCCAGGCTGAAGCTGAAAATAAGAGACTTGAAAAAGAAGCTGAAAATAAGAGACTTGAAATAGAGGCTGAAGGAAAAAAGTTACAGGCCCAGGCTGAAGAAAGAAAGTTACAGGCTGAGGCTGAAGAAAGAAGGTTACAAAGAGAGGCTGATGAGAGAAAAGCAAAAATGGAACATGATGAAAAAATCTTAGCTTTAGAGTTAGAGAAGTTAAAGTTATTGAACACTGGTAATGCTAATGATGCAAATAAGGTGTCAAATAAGACTAATGCTAAGGATTTCAAGCTTAATCTACCAGCATTTAATCCCTCAATCGATGATATAACATTTTATCTAGATAGATTTGAAAGTGCATGTAATGTGCATAATATAGATAAAACATTATATGTGTATCATCTGTCCAAGATACTTAGAGGTGATGCTTTGACTTTGTTGAGTATGGTAGATGTGCCTGACAAAAACAACTATGAGGTTGTCAGGGCGGCATTGTTAAAGAAGTACCAACTTAACGAGGACGGATATCGTCTTAAATTTAAAACCATGTTACCAGAAACTGGAGTTGAATTCTCTGAATTCATCTCAGGCATCCGTCTTACTTTTTTACGATGGGTTGAGTTGTCTAAGACAGAAAATACATTTGAAGCTCTTATGGATTTACTACTTAGAGATAAGGTTATGTCTTCTGTTAATGAAGCTTTTCTATCTTTTCTTCATGAGCGTAAGCCTAAAAACATAAAAGAAATGGAAGAATACTGTAGCCAGTATGTTACTGCGCATCCGCACATAACCATTAGTAACTCTAAGGTGAAAGAAGGTCTGCCAGTTGCTTCGGCAGCACCTTATGGCCCAAATTTTATGCGTAAATTTCAGGGTAGCCAGAAAAATTTCAATAAAAAGAGTAATCGTAATTATGCCCAGAACCATAGTGATCAATTCCAGGGTGATTCTTCTTCCCAGAACTGGAGACAACCTAATACTACACGTTATTCTACTCCGGTTAACTTTAGAAATTTTCACAAAGGTAATCGGTACAGAGGAAAATATTTTATGCAGAGACCTCAATACCAAGATAATAGAGGTTCTCAACAGCATAGAGATAGTAATGACAGTTATGGAAACTGGAACTCAAACCAGGATAAAAATTACAGTAGGGACTTTAATGATAATTGCAGAGGCAATAATGGTCGCGGTAGATCGCAACATAAGAGAAAAAGATATCAACAGACAAACTCTGTTCAACAAGAATCTCAGGGAGCAGATAAACAGGTTAATAATGATAAAGACCATAATGCTATCGGATGCTCATCTTTTGATTTTGGTAGGGCAAATAAATGTATCCAATGCAGTACTTTATTTGATCCGAAAACCGTTAGTACTTTAAGCTGTGGTCATCCTTTGCCCGCTCTTCCTGCTAATGTTGCTCATGATGGGAGAGGTTCTCTTATATTACATAAGGGGCTAGTAAATAGTAATCCAGTCTCAGTGTTGTTTGATTCTGGATGTACTACTGTCGGCGTTAGGCAATCTCTTGTAGATCCATCCTGTGCTACAGGAAAAGTCATCAAATGTGTCACATTTGGTGGCACGTTAGAAAAGTATCCTACTGCTATAATACACATTGCTACTCCTTTCTTCACGGGAGAGGTCCACGCGTGTCTACTTCCAAACCCTATTGCGGACCTTATTATTGGTCGTATTCACGGAGTTAGGGAATGTACCCCACAGCAGATTGCTGTTTGGGAAGAGCAAAACATTGAAGCTACCAATGCGGTGGTCACAAGAGCACATGCTCTGGATCCACCTCAAACTTCATTAACTAATAATGATGAAGTAAATGACCAAGATAGTCACTTGACTATTACACGTGACTCATTTATCAAATTGCAAGAAGAAGATCCTTCTTTACAAAAATTCTTCATTCTAGCAAAAAAAAAAGGTGATCCTAATCAGAACACTAATAGGAAATCTTGGATTTCTATGAAGAACGGCGTACTTGTACGTATGGTACAAGACTCGACTACGTCCACTCATTCACAAATTCTTGTGCCTAAGAGCATGAGATTGCAAATATTGCAACATGCTCATGACTCGCAATGTGCTGGACATATGGGTTTTTCCCGTACAAAGTCGAGGGTTCTTGCGGCTTTCTTTTGGCCATTTGTGAGCAAGGACATACGAATGTACTGTCGCTCTTGCAAAGTATGTCAGGAGGTCAAATCTAAAGGACCACGACATGCTGCGCCTATCCAGGCTGCTGACATTCCTATTCGCCCTTTTCAAAAAATGGCAATAGATATTATCGGTCCTTTTAGAATTAAGTCGGCTAGAGGACATCAATTTATCCTTACATGTGTCGATATGTGCACACGTTGGCCAGAGGCAATACCTCTCAAGAGCATCTCAACTGCTGATATCGCAGACGCTCTTGGGCTGATATTTTCTCGCTTGGGTTTTCCCGGAGAAATATTGTCAGACCATGGCACTCAACTTATATCAGACACTATGTCACAGGTAATGTCTATGCTACACATTAAAAGGTCTCTCAGCAGTATCTATCACCCAATGTCTAATGGGTTGGTCGAACGTTTAAATAGGACTCTGAAAACTTTACTTGGTAAAATAACTGAGGATCATCCTCAGGATTGGGACAGGGTCTTACCCGCGGCTCTCTTTGCGTATAGAGAGGTCCCCAATGAACATACGGGGTTTTCCCCTTTTGAACTTGTCTTTGGCGCGCAACCGCGCGGCCCTATGTCTTTACTTCACGATCTAATCACTGCCGATAATATTAGCGATGAGACTCAATCTTCTTATGAGTACGTCATTGCTCTTAGGCAAAAGATCATCGAGGCATGCAAACTAGCAACTTCGTCTTCAGAATTTGCTAAAGAAAAGGCAAGGCAGTTTGCAAATAAGAATAGATGTCTACGACAACTTTGTCCAGGTGACAAAGCTCTCGTTCTACTTCCTTCAAGGGAGAACAGACTTCTAATTGCATGGAAAGGTCCATATGCAATAGTCTCCAAAATTTCTGATGTCGACTATGTTGTCGATATTGATGGAAAGCATAAAACTTTCCACATAAATATGCTCACAGAATTTTATGAAAGACCTGACTATTTGCAGCCTATTTTCCAGGCTACGGACAATTCACAAGCAACTCGTGGTCAGTACTCATCTCTGTCAGTTATACAGGATGAGGAAACTACTTTTTCTGATGTCAATCTTCCTCTTTCTATGGTCCCACTTTATTCTACGGAATCTTGGAAAAACGTGACCGTTTCTCCAAATCTTTCCGCTGAGGAACATCGACAAGTTTCTTCGATGTTGCAAACATTTCAGGATGTTCTTACAGACATCCCGGGACACACACATGTCATAGAACATGACATTGTGCTAACTGATCACAATCCTATCAGAGTCAGACCATATCCAATACCTATTCATTTCCAGTCTCAAGTCGAAAAAGAGTTGGATGAAATGATACGTTTGGAAATCATTGAACCATCCACTTCAGCATACTCTTCGTCTATGGTTATTGTTCGAAAGAAGGATAATAACATTCGCATTTGCGTAGATTATCGCAAATTGAACCAAGTTACGAAGTTCGATGCTGAACCTATGCCTTCATTAGAAGAGCTACTCAATAAACTTTCTAATTCTAGATTCTTTACCAAACTAGATTTGTCTAAAGGTTATTGGCAAGTCCCGCTAACTGAACGTGCCAAACCTTTTACAGCTTTTTCTACACCTAGGGGTTTATTCCAATGGAATTTCATGCCTTTTGGTCTTATGAACGCCCCTGCTACATTCGTACGCATGATGCGGCGAATTCTCGCATATCGTACAGATGTCATAGCATACCTAGATGATATCTGTCTATTCAGTGATTCTTGGGAAGATCATTATTTGGGTTTATACGAATTACTGTCTACTCTTCGCGAGTATAACTTGACTGCAAAACCCTCTAAAGCCTTTATAGGATTTAGCGAGATTTCTTTCCTAGGTCATCGGGTTGGTCATGGTCTTTTAAAGACAGAGGACCACAATGTTTCAAAAATACTTAACATTTCGGTCCCTAAGACGAAGAAACAAGTAAGGAGTCTATTAGGTTTGATTCAATTCTACGGACGATTCATTCCGAATCTGTCCTCCATTATGGCACCGCTTTCTACTTTATTGAAGAAAGGGTCGCCTAATCTGATCCGCTGGTCTAAAGAATGTCAATCCTCATTGGACCAGGTTAAAGCCCTATTTTCATCTCCACCTATTCTTAAGTTACCTACTATTGAGAAGACTTTTGTTCTTCGAAGTGACGCCTCGTCAACAGGGATTGGGGCAGCACTAATGCAGGAGTATTCTGATACTTTGCATCCGGTGATGTATATCTCTAGGAAATTAAACGCTGCAGAAAAGAATTACTCGGTTTTAGACCGTGAGTTATTGGCTATGGTATGGTCTATTCTGAAGTTACAAAGATTTCTTCTAGGCGCACATTTCATTGTGGAAACCGACCAGAAAGCGCTTACTGCTATTCAGAGCAAAAACTTGAAGAGCTCGAGGTCCACTCGTTATGCCATAGCTCTTCAACCATTTCATTTCTCGGTTCGAGCTATCCGTGGTTCGGATAATGTAATGGCAGACATTCTGTCCAGATGTCCACACGATTCCACATGATTCTTCTGTCATATATATATATTTCCTGATATACAGTCCAATGTTATAATGACATGTTAGTAGATTTTGTCTCACTTTTTTTTTTTTTTGAGGGAAATTTATAACATTGTACCATGTAATTATCTAAGAAGGCTTAGTTAGTGATATACGGGCCAAAAGATCACTCGGCCACATTTAAATAAATTATTTTCAGGATTGTATTAAGAAATTTACCAGTTGTCTTTAAGATTTGTGTTATTGATATTTTCGCAGCACATCATTGAAGTCTGCGAGTTTATGTCCATTGTGGAACTTTGAGGATATCAAGTCCTGTCCTACATTGGGAGCGGATGATGTCCACATCTTCTTCTATTGAATGTTTTGTGTCACCGAAGAGCAACACATGTATTACTTATTAATTACTGTTACTTTATATAATGTAATAATATAGTGCGGTATATTAGTAAATTACACCGCTATTTGCAACACATTGTATGATAACACATAATATATTTAATTTCATATATTGGTATGAGTATAATTTGATTGTCATTATGTTGTTGCCATCATTGTGGCGTGTGTTGGTGGCACCTTCCTGGAATATATCAGCGTATACTTAGATAAATTTTTTCTCTAAGGATCTGAGATATAATCTCAGTGTCGCTCCATGCGTTGAGCTAATTTGTTAGGTATATATCCACGCATCATACGTGCGTTAGGAGCCTAGATTTTTTCCGGCTCCAGGATTTAAAAAAAAAAAAAATGTTTCATTTTTTTTTTTTCCAGGGAGGGTGCGGTAATGTTACGCACGGATCATTATTATTTTTCGTTTGTATAAACATTTTTTCATATGTATGATCATTTTTTTTTGACTGAAGTGTGTATTATGTTTTCTATGGTCAAAGGGACATAATCCGAGTTATCGAGACTACAATTTGTTAGGAGTTGCCTTCTCTTGTATAGAGACACGTTCGGTCTATAATTTCTTGAACGAAGCGTGACCACATCTCCTTATTTGGTAGTATCAGTCAACTATGGTAGATGTCTGAAACCTTTCTTAACGCTTCTTTTCATGACCATAAAAGGCGCGACTGTGTAAGACTTTTATCTCGAATGTTCTTCGAATCGTCTTATTGTGAACGGCAACTCAGAGATTGTCGTTCTGCGCATGTCAAACCGGGAGTTCGTTCTGTGTGTTCCGCCCAGTTGGGGCAGTTTAGAAATGGTTTAAGAAGCGAGCAGACGCAACTGCGTCTTGTGATTCTCTGAGGGAAATACAGTGTCTTAGTGAGTTAGTTAGCTAACTAGACTATTTCCCAGTATTATGCAGCCTGCCTGGAGGCATATGTTCATGGTTGATTTTCCGAAATAAGGTAATTCCTCTTGTATCGAACTTTATGCTATCGTCTAGAGGTTCGTCATTTTGTCGCCTATTTGCTCGCCTGTGTGATGCAAAATGGAGAGGTACTTTGACTAGGATTAAGTCACCAGTATCTGTATACCTGAACTAGTTAAATATATATGGGTCGCTCTAGACCAACAAGACTGTTGTCTGTGTTCCAGGATTCGTTATATCAGAGATCACGTCCAAGTCAGATGGTTAGACTTAGGAACATTATAAAGGTCGAGCTGACCTGTAGCCCATGTATGCTATTCACGTGCAGACAGTGAACGGACTTATTGTATACAACTGATCTGCTAGCATCAGAATGGGAGCATTTATTATTGTTTATGAACATTGAAGATCTGTAGCTGACACTGTTGCAGAAGTTATAGAAATTATTATTATTTATACAGCTTCACGAACTAGCACTCGATGATTGATGAATTTCTGAATCTATTGAACTGTGATGTCTTATGACGCATATATACAACAGCTATCATTGCTGACTACAGAAATTGTTTTCAATGTGCCATATCATCTTGCTGAACTCGTTAACCATGTTGATGTCATAAGTATCATGACTGTTTTGTGGCGTGCAATAAATGAAAGAAACTTATACAACGAAGTTACCCTTTCTATGACTCTACACGTCATGTTGCCTGTGTGATAACCCTGTGAACTGTTCCACTACCACATACACAGCAACATCCTAAATCAGAGAAGACACCTACATCTTACACTTTAACACCAGGTGTCGATAAGGGTGGCAAGTTACCACTTCAGCACAAATCCACCCTTATCAGTGGCCAACTCTTCTTTGATGCCTCCCTTTCGGTCTATAATAGCTCCGAGATATTTAAAGTGGTCGACCTGCTCCAGGACCTGTTCTCCCAACTATGGCTATTTAATATGGGAAAAATATAGACATTCATTCATTTGTGTATGAAAATGCTGTCTATGGTAAAAGCGAGATAATCCATGTTTGATTCACACTTTTGATTATAGGAGTAATCGTTCTGGATATTGATCCGGCGCAAGGATATTGCGCTTGCGTTTGTACTTATTTTTTAGGGCCAGAAAATATATTAATTTGCTTATTGTGTTTATGGCCTGAATTCATATGTATTACATATTATTAGTACAAGTAGAATCAGTCCTATATTGTATATTTTGGATTGGTAGGAGGGACTAGATTCTTGTATTCCGGTCTAGCGGAAGTATGAGTTGTTTTGACAAGTCGTGATGAGTTCCGATGTATTGCTTGCAAATGGCGGGGTACGTTTTTCTAGAGCTGGTCCTTTCGTCAGAAAAAGATGTCTTACGAAGTGGTTTTTCTACTGAAGGAGATGGTGTCTCTACGATAGTTTGTGTTAGAGACTCTCCTTATGTCAGTATATAGATGATTCGGACTCCAGGTAATCCCAGCTCCTATTTTGATGATCTCTCGTCGGTTAGGCCTAGCTTGACTTTTTGGGCTTCGCTATGCTAGTGTCGTGTTTTGTATCGACGAAGATGACAGATTTTCCTGCAGCGGTTATGGCTACGTGAATTAACCTGATCACCGTAGAGCTGTATGGAAACATTTATGAAATCCTTTATATACCCATTATAAATTAACTCTGGCTTATATTCTCCTTCCTATGAATGAGTGAACGACAACTCAGGGAGGCAGCCATGTTGGATTTCGGTCAGCATATGTTTTGATCACTGCCAAGAGAACAGATTATTTATCCTATTATCGGACAGTGACAGGGAGATCTCAATCTTGCTAGAAACCCCCTTCGTGGTTTCATAATATATACTACAAACTATGGACGTCAAGTAACTTTGGTTATTTATCGATCCGCCCTTCACTGACGCGTTTAGTCAGATAGGGGGATGTGGCCATAATGTATCATGACATTGAACTTTTGATGTACTGCCCATTATTTCTGAATGTGTCATGACTTCAGATCTGCTATGTATACCTACAAATTGATATGTCAACATACCATGATGTACTCGTATGTCCCAGTGTGTACGTCTGAATAAATTGAGTAAACTAAGATTCCAGCAGTCTGCATTGGTGCCTTGTAGACACAAGTGTATGAGTGGTTATATTGGTCAGCACACGAACAGTACACCATTCGCGTCAATCACACTCTACATTTCTACTTCATACATACACCATCCTGCGTCGGTTGAAGTGACCAAGTTTAGGGCCTGCTTCCCCTGGAGCCTTTGCCTTCCCTAACTCGGGACTAGGGTGAGTTACCCATTTACAGCTGGGTAGACTGGAGCATGCCTGATCCCAACAACACACCACCCTTCCTTACAGAGCATCCAGTGTGTGTGTGAAAGCAACTTTACAGAGTGGAAAGAAGAAAAACTTTACACTATTCTTCATGGTCTATTTATCTAAAATGGAATGAAAGTTGAGTGGGACATGAGGAACTTGACAGTTTTTTTCATCTCAGGAACTTTTGGGGATCTGACCGCCAAATCAAGGGGAGAAGCCGCCCCCTGGTCTTCGTATCTCCGCTCGCTGCTGCCAGTTTCGGCTTTCCCCGTTCGCTTTCCCTGCGATCGGTTCTTCGGTTGACACCGAGACGCGAAAATAGCGGCAAGAAACTGCGTCTCGTATCAGGGACCACTACTGTCTTTGATAGCGCCGATAGTCTCCCCTGAAATCCCTCAGTCTGTCTCTTTGATCGTGGTCGCATTATCTGTTTGATTCTGGCAACGCCCCCCACTGGCCAAGTTAATGAAAATAACTGCCTATAATTGTTCAAGAGATCTTAGTGGGCGTGATTTAATCTCTCCTCAAATCAATGCGATGACCAGAATAAACGATAGGTAAACTCTCCGCATATCAATCAGCAAACGTGTTTGCCCTCTGTGTGGAACAGTTGCATAGCTAATGAATCCACGTGAAAGAAGTCCCGTTTTTACAAGAAATTACAACAAAGTTCAGGGTCAGCCGAGTTCGTCCATCACACTGAGTGACTATGTGCATGTATCCCACCAACTTTTCCTCCGTACCACTAAACACTGTCAACTGTCCCGTTCTTATCCACCTACTTTTATTTCCCTTATTGGGAGCTATCATTTCATATGATTTATATCGAAATCTGTTAAGGCATGTATTTATTAGAATTTTCTTAAGTCTATCGTTTTGATCGTACCAGATGTGAAGACTAAGCAAAACTTTAAATTTTTTTAATACTACTCACGTCTTCGCATCTTCCTTCTGGATTTTCATTAATCAAAATATCCTCTCACAAATTCAAACATATTCATCTGTATTATACACTGCATACTCTTGTAGCTTTTAATCTTCTTTCCCAAAAATGCAATTTTCAGATCGCCATGTTTTTCTGCCCTCTGTCCTGCCCACACTTCCCCCTAACGTATCCGATAGGCGGTGCAAAGCTTGGCTGTATGGCGGTACCTTCACAGCAAAAGAAAAAAATGCCACGCCATGCCATACCCCTAGTCTGCGCTGCGTTTCGTCCTGCTTTCCTAAAACGAAGCATGTGTTGACAAATTATGCTACACCTAGTATAGTGAAGTCTCTAACACTCACTTCCATAAGGCAGTATCTGCTATGGGACTACGTTGTCTTGTTTATACTGTACTTGCTTGTTTATTAAACATAACTTTTTTCCTATATCTAATTCTATGACATGTGACCTTCCGTCTTATTTACTTTACATTTTCTATCTACTCTTGCCGTGAAGCGGCTTGGAGAGCTCAAGTTTCCTTTCTTGCGCCAAAATAGACAAACTCAATATACAGTAGGGTCCCGTTTTACGTCGTTTCGTTTTTCAGTGTTCCGTTATTACAGCGGTTTTCAATTATATACATGTTCATTACGTTTGACGCTTGTTCTGCTCTTTCGGCGTTTTTTATTTTTCATGTCGCGCTCGGCAACTGAGTCCGAGAAGGCGCCATTTTATTGCCAGTAATTCAGTGTTTATAGCATTCGTATGCTCAGCGTCTCTCTGTATTCTGGCAATCTTCCCAACTTTCAAACTATATATATATATATATATATATATATATATATATATATATATATATATATATATATATATATATATATATATATTATATATATATATATATATATATATATAATATTCTTTTATAATAATTGCACTGGCATCTAAGTGTAGCAGTAATAAAAAGAGGTGCCGTAAGCCTATAACTTTAAATGCCAAGCTATAAATTATTAAACTTAGTGAGCAAGCTATGTCTCTGGCTAAGAAAGGCCGTAAGCTAGATTTTGGCTTGCCAAAACAGTTAGTACAGTTGTGAACGGTATATTCATTTTTCAAATTGACATTTGTCAGTCACTATAAGCTGTGGTTGAAAAAATTTTAAAGTAAGCAATGTTTGTACTGTATATTGGGACCCAAAGATGCAGCAATAGAGAATGCAGTCAGCGATCCATAGCTTGACTGCTTGCATCAGAGTCAGCGAACCAGAGCTGACTAAGACCCTACTCCACCTCCACGTGGTGGTCCTGGAAACAGTCTGCATCACTGCAGTCTGGCTGAGAGAGTAGGGATCGAAGAGGGAAGGCAAACCCGGTCCCAAAAACTGCCGTGCTGAAGTCGGATGTGTCGACCGAAAGGTGCAGATATCACAGCTCCGGCGTAAACAGACACAACGCAACCAACGTCCTTTTCAGGACGAACGAGGAAGTACTGTATATTCATTTTACTTTCGTATAGTTTTTTAGGCCTATCTCAATTGCGTACTTAACAGAATTATAGAGTAAACATGTTTTTAGGATTCTAAATGCATCTGCAAGTTAAAAAAGGCCGTGTTCCGCTTATCGGCGATTTCCGTAACCTAACCCGCCGCATGAGTGGGGCCCCACTACACTTGTATTTTATACACATAATTTTATTGTTCACTTCTAATCCAATGACATTTGACCTTTCGTCTTACTTTACTTTCTCTAATTTGATCTACTTTTGCCGTGAAACGTCTTGGAGAGCTGAACCTTTATTTCTTGAGCCAAGTGTGTCACATTGGCAGATGGGAATCCTTGCAGGGTGTTCACGAAAAAGCGGCCCCATTCACAAAGTAAAAGTAGCCAGATTTTTCAGCATTTTTCAATGTTTACAAATATGTCGGTTATAAAAGGTTCTAAGTAGTACTAGATTGACCTAAATTATTTTCCGTGATTATCAAAGAGTAGCATACAGAAGTTGATCTCAAAATGGCGTACAACAGGGTCGGTCGTTAATGCCAAAAAATGTAGAGTGCCAACTGTTAGGACGTCACATTTATACAACGCTAGGACTACTTGGCCATTCACACTACTTCCGACACAATACGTCAGCATTCCATGACGTCACGGGCCGCTTTTTCGTGGAACACCCTGTATAATGTTGTCTTGATATCCGCCTTTTGGTATTTCCCGTGCTCTAAAACCAGATGTTCAAGTGTTGTAGGCTGGTAATAGTAACTGACGGACCCAGGTCTCACAAGATGGCCAAACCACTTAATTTTCTAACTCATTGTCTCTTTGAATCTGGTATAGGATGTAGTTCCTTCAATTTTCCAGTCATCGTTTCTCGTTCTGTCTCTCCTGGTAACATTAATGGCTTTTCTTAAGTATTTCATCTCGCACGTTGTGATTTTCTTCTTCAGTGTTCTGGTCAGGGACCATGATTGACACATATAGCAAAGAGTTGGTAAGAAGATACTATTGATCAATCGTCGTTTAGTTTCCATAGTGATATTCGAATGTTTGAGAAGGGATTTTGTTTGGTTTGGTTTTATAGACTATCTTCATTGCACACGGACAACTCCATCAATGCTCCGATTTCCTCCCTTAGATCACACAAGGATGATCTCAGCACAGTGCACGAACTCCGTGGCACCGGCGAGAATCCCAATGTGTGTGTATAGGAATTACACATTATATAAATATTTTTGTGGGGGGTTGGGTTTCTAATTTTTAAATTTTGCCGGTGTATCAGCCTTATGGCCTACTCTTTACGATTTCCAACTGCCGTGGGATTTTTAACGTGCGCAACTTGCACAAGGAACCTCCTATTTTTTCGCCTTTATCCGAGAAGACTAGGCATCAAATCTCACTACCTAGGAAACCAGGTATGACATCATTAGGACCACTGGTTCTGAAAACAAAAATGTCCATAAATTATATTCCCTCAACTGGGAATCGAACCCGGTACCTCTAGAATTCGAGGCGGACGCCATACCTCTTAGCCACTCCGACCCCAAAGTTGAAGTGACAAGTGATGACAGATAGTAAGTCACTGCGATGGTTTTTTGACATCTTGTTTTCAATTCTTCTTTGAAAATGCTGACTTGACACTTCAACTCTTGAACCTGTTATTTACATGTACGCTAAATGGGCCTGGTGATCTACTCATCAGATAGTTTCTGTCTTTGAAGAAAGATAGAAAGACCTTACGTGTTTCAGTCTAAACATTCATTTTCTAAAATGCAGTTTGCATCAGTGGCGTACTAAAAGGGGGGGGGGGGGTGGGTTTGGACAGACCCGGTGACTGCCATGAGGGGGTGCCATCGGACACTATTGTAATGTACTGTTATAAATCTACTTGCAAGTACGCTAAATCTTTTTGCGTGTTTTATTGTGTGCCAATGGAAGAAGGATCCGCCCCTGGTGCCAAATAGTTAAAGTACGCCCTTGGTTTGCATTTCATTTTATATATTAAATATGAAGTGATATTCAAACTAAAGGATACATTATAAAAGCAAAAGAAAGTAATCGTCTTTTTTAAACTGCAGCATGCTGAAAAAAAACAAAAAACAAAAACAATACAAAACTTTAATACTCCAAGTAAAGTCTTATTTTTTGTTCCTTTTCAGTTGCCTAAACTGGTACTTTGGATCCGAATGTCAGATTGATGGAAAAGGTAATACTGTTTTGTTAGTCTTTAGAACTAAAGCACAACACCTGTAGCGTCTTTGTTCTCTCCAGCAGGTGGTGGGTGAACGCTGAATAAAAATGTTTTTTGTTTATGCAATTATTTTCGCTAGGAGGTATAGATGTTTGCTAATAAGCACTTGTAGTTCCCGGGGGTCTTTGAGGGGAACCTCTGCTGCGTCAGGCATGTTGTGAGATTTGAGTAATATAAGGGTGTGGCTGTGGTTGCCAACGTCATCTGGTAAAACAAGTTGCTACAGAGACGACAACTGGAAGAGCCGAAAATTATGAAATGGAACAAGGTCGAATAGAGCGACAGTTAGTATCACGTTACAGCCAGCGACTGTGCTGTGATTTGCTCAGCATGGTCAATAGCAGACTTTTCTGGCTGGTATTTGTATGCAGTGTTTGTACATTCTCTTACGTTTGGTTAAACAAACATCAAACCTAAAGGTCTTTTATATTTGGAGATACGCCCTAATATAACCGGCTATGTTGAACGGGACACGCCTCGCCAAAACGAGGCAAAACTTTATTTAAAAAAAAAAAAAAAAATTTACGTTGGTCCCACGACGGAAAGCGGAAAGGTAGATGAGAATGAGCCATACTTATGTTGTTGTAAAAGGTGCGGCAATGTACTTCGTAGATTCTTAGAGTTAGACAACTAAATTAAAAAGAAAAAATCCTCTGGGGGAAACACAAATTTTGTATTCTTACTAAGGAAGTCGAGGGGAGCCGCGCTGGTGTAATGGCTATGGCGTTGTACCGGCGACCAGGTTTTCATGGTTCAAACCCGGGCGTCAGCGTTTGAACGATTGTTTACGACAGGAAATTTGACTGAATAACCTGAACGGCTCCTGCACATAAATCCCGTGTGGATGGGAAGGAGCGAAGCTCCTGACCGGGTTGGAAGGAACGTCCACTGACCCCCCAGCCTCGCAATGACATGTCACTGGGCCAAAGAGCTGGAAAGCTCGAGTGCCGCTGGTTAGAAAAAAAAAAAAAAAAAAGGAAGTCGAGCGTCCGATTGGCAGAGTGGTTAGACTGCTGGTCTCTAGCGGCAAAGGCGCCGGGTTTGATTCACGGTATCGACATGCTTCAGTCTACCCAGGTGTAAATGGGTACCTGACTTTGCACTTGTGTTAGGGTAGGAAAAGGCAGTGATCACAGGAACTGGTCACCCCCCACCTCTCGATGCTGGACCTAATATGGTGAAGTCTCTAACACTTCACTCCCCTACGACAGCGTCTGATATGGGACTACCTTTTATCAATGAGGCGAGACTGCGTACAATTTCTGCACATGCATTTTAAGAAAAGAGCCACTTAAACAAATGAAAAAAAATCAGTACAAAAGACACAGAAAAACAGAGAGAGATAGAGAGAAGCAGAGAGAGACAGAGAGAGAGACAAAGAGAGAAAAAGATAGAGAGAGAGGGAGAGAGACAGAGAGAGACAGACATAGAGAAAGAGAGAGACAGAGAGAGAGAAAGATAGAGAGGAAGAGAGTCAGAGACAGACAGAGAGTCAGACAGAGAGACAGACAGAAGATATGAAAAATTAAAAATACAGCTTGGGGAAGATCAAAGCTAATCCAATACCATAATTCCCGCCGTAAGTACGTCGGTCGGTCACATCATGCACACCGTCATTTGCACACTTTTCTATTTTCGAGAGAGTACATTAACTTTCAACCACAGCTAAGGGGGTGCAACTGTGGTTGAAAGTTAGACAATAATTGTACTGTTTCCCTTATATGTACTGTCCCGAAAATAGAAAAGTCAGCAAATGACCGTGTGCATGAACAGTTTGATTATGGAAAGAAGCCAACAACACAATTGATAAACAGTACATGAACTGGAGACAGGAAGGTGCGGAGATGCAGATTAAATCAACAGACAATCAAGATACTCTTCTGTCCAGTTTCATTCGGGAAACGGATTTAACTCATCATTTTCTTAAAAATAACCTTAAAATGTAAGTTTTTGATTGTTTCTTCAAGACAAAATTTTTATTTAAAGTATTGCAGACTTATTATTATGGATCAAAATGATAAGATGGCTGAAATTAAAAACCTGTCAATTTTGACGGGTTATTGCTAGTACTGTCCTAATTCATGACACCTTTTCCTTCCTTTCTTTTTTGTTGGTCCTTATTGAGCAATGGGCCACCACTGCAATGTCCCACATGCAGGAAGCCTGCACCAAAGCACGGGTTTGCTCTGGCAGTGGCGGCTTCTGTAACCGCTTGTTTTACATGGTGGGGTGGCCATCACCCATGCACAACCTCATATTAATATCCTAGTACGACATGCATGAGGGTGTAATAGCCTGATTCTTTCTGTGTATCATTAGACGGCCCCCAGACACCCATCATAAAATTGTAATGGTGAAACAGAACACATAAAGAAAATGAGTCTTAGAAAACAGTGAAAAATTTTTTTAATCAAGCACAAAATCGCCCCAGAGAACACCTTTTTTTTTAAACAGCAGAGAAGACCTAGCAGACATCAAGGCAATGAGTAGTTTACGGTTTCACGAAAACCTCTTGAAAATATCGTGATGCTAACAAACGTACCACAGCAACTTCTGGGAAGGTTAAGGCGGCCGGCGTGATGCTGACCACGTCACCCATAGCGTGCCGATGGTCAAGAAAATAAGGGCCTAACACCATATTCCCAAAATGCCTCAATGGGCGTGTAACGGGATCCTAACAAACGTCATAAATCTTGCACAAGAGCCAAAATGGCATCCTCTAAGACATTTTTAAAAGAAAAATAAATAGGGAAAAATTAAGCATAAAAGTCAACAAACATTAAAATGCGAGAGTTTACAAAATGTATCTCATTTTTTTTTTTTCAGTGCCAAATTCTTGTGCACTACATTGTTATGTTCGTTCAATATAATAGCGATATTATTAATACAGGTTTTATCATTATAATAGGCGCCTCTTTGTTGCAGATATTCAAGCATTGTGACTAAATGACTAGCTGTGTAAGAGAAGCCATGAATATGGACTGAGTAAGAACCACAGGCAAAAAAAAAAACAAAAAAAAAACAATATGATAATTCGCAAAGTATATTAGTAACCCAACAACAATAAATGGGAAGATACTTGAACAAAGTCAAAGAGTTTCTCATATTTTGGACACAAAATAGCAGAAGATGGCAGATGTGAAACAGAAATCAAGCCAAAGCGATATTCAACAACATGGGGCAAATTAAAAATGAGTCTATATATATATATATAGTTTTCATTATTGTATAATGCAGAAACATATACAATGAACGAGCAGTTTGAAAAGAGTAGTGGAAACGTTGGTGTGTAGATATATACATAGATAATTGGGGTACATTGATGCAAGAGGAGAGAATGGATAAAGAAGTCAAGGAAAAGCTAGGAACGAAAAGAGAACGAAAGAAAGAGATCAAAGTTTGAGTGATAACATATACTGTTCAAAAAAAGAAACGCATAGCTATCCGAGGGCGCGTTTTTATGAGTTTGTAAGTAAAATTTGGTGCTAGGGTATATAAAAACCAGTGTCAAAAGCACGTGTTGACCTGAATTGCGTTCGTTTTTATAATCGTTACAACCAGTGGTCAATAGTATTTATGACGCAATTTTTGACCACAGCTCATGTTGCGCGCACGTGAAAGCAATAAAATTTGTGGTGAACACTATTCACTGACTACGCAACTGAAACCCTATAAAAGGATAACGCTACACACAAAAAATTCAGTTCATTTTTGTCGTAGATTTTTGATAGGAAATTAAGACTTGGGTTGGTCCCTTCTGAATAGATTAGAATAAGTGATAGTCACAGTGAGAGATGATAAATAGAAAAGAGATTTCCACGAGTGAGATGGTAGAATGTGATAGAGGCTGTCTCTGAGATCGAGAAATCTTCTCTCTCTCTGCCTATCTTCTACGACAGATTTAGAGGAGTCAGACAGTCTAAACACACACACACACACATATATATATATATATATATATATATATATATATATATATATATATATATATATATATATATATCTATATATATATATATATATATTAATATATCTCTATCCACTCACGTGCACGCACATTCAAGTGACGACAGTTAAACACACAGACGTGGGAAACCTATAACAGTGATTATATAGATATTTTGGAACGAAACTGACCGACACGCTGCGATAATTATTGAGTAGTTTAATTATCATAACAAACTTCTCTCACAACATATAAAATTACATCAAAGCATATACAAAGTCATAAAGTCAATAAAAGTGCTACAAGAATGATAGACCCACAGTATGATCCTTTTCGTCGGTGTATAGCCCACAGTCCCGTTAGGAGAACGATGATAGCCCAAAGAGTCACAGATACATATGACTTGGGTCTAATATTTTCCCTTTTTTGAAGGTATGAACTGACTTTGATAGCAGTATCTATTTTAAGGAAAAATATAGTTTAGCAACAAAATCTTGCATAAGGAAAGTTACAAAGTGAGTGAATCAAACGAAGAGCACCCCTCAGTCTACTTTCACTCGGTTCTTTCATCAGGGCCCTGACTCACACAATCTTACTTACAAGCGTGCTGCTGTTCGCTGTCTGGCGCAAACTTTAGGACACTTCTCTACAGTGAATCTGTACTCTTTGGATAATAAGAATCCCAGCTCTGCAGATACAGGTTTTCTTCCACTGCATCCGGGGAGCATTCACTTCACCAGTTTATTTAAGATTACTGTTAAGGTCACTTGAATCAGTTTGGGTAAGAAAGTTAAACGGGCACACAGTGTCAGAAACACGAGGTTTCCCTTAATTAGGAAAATAACCGGTGGACGACTTCTCTCAACAAATAATCTTGTTCACCACACACTTGGTCAAATAATGTCGGAAAAGTTAATGTTTATTTTCTGTAATTATGCTCGTCACAAGGCAGCATATATATTAGAGATGGTGAAGAAATATGAACTGGCTCAAAGGCCCAGTATAAGCATTTAGTCTTTAAAACCCGTTAGTGGGAGTGGTATTCTGTCTATCTCTGAAGGCACACGCCCTGTCAGACAGGTGTTACTTGGAAAAACCCACGTGGTTAAAGATATAAAATGTTTAAGTTCTTCACATGTATGTCTCTGTACTAAAAGCCGGCAAAGTTTGGATTACCCCAGTATTCACTCAACACAGAACTACGGTATCACAACGAAATTAAGAGATTTCACTTATAAGTTTAAGTATCTCGAACGAAGTGACCACGTCTACTGCAAAATGGAGAATGAGTGAAATACAGTTTCAAACTCAGGTTAAGATATATGAAAACACACAAAGGATGTGCGCTATTTCCAAAACCACGCAATGGCGCAGGTCTCACCCCTTCACTCTCTCTAACACCTCCTATTAACTTAGACCGAGAGCGCGCGTGTCAGATGCGAATCTCAGACGACCTGTCTCCAATGCAGAGGCAGTTTTCACACCTCCCCGAGAAACTCAGCCTGAGAACTGCTGTGACAGGTGAAAATGCTAGACGATAAGCCTCAATTACGCGCCGTGCAGATGGAAAATGTAGACAGTTGTCTGCTGCAGCTACTGACATATGATGCAATAGAATGCATTTTAACGCTCTCTCGTCTCGTGCAGAGATTGACACGTTATGTCATAAATGCGTTCTCAGTAAGAGAAAGAAACAGGTAAACGTTAGAATGGGAAAATAAATATTTTTCGCAAACGAACGAATGCGAAAATTACAGGAAAAGGATAAAGAGTGATAATAAAATAGAGGACACGGGTGGAAGAAGGAAAGAATATATAGAAAATTTAATGATCATAATCTCTATGCGACAGAACGTCCCCCCTTTAAGATATGGAAGCACTCCATGTCTACGTTATGGAAATAAATTTCCTATATCCGTAGCTTCAGGGTGTCCCTCTTCTTCACTCTCATCTCCCCCCTCCATCTCTCTCCAATTCCTACTCAAGTCTACTCCCAAAGTTTCCTTTCTCTGGAATGTCTCCCATGCGCGCTTGAAAGAGCGTCGCCGCTTTTGACATTTTTGAAAGATTTCATGTGTGTGCAGTGGAATTTCCCTGCCACTATCGCCATCTTCGTCAATTTTGGCGATCATCAGGAGATTTTCGGAGGTCGGCACCGGTCTTTCCAAGTATCTCTTTAACAGATTTAGATGGAAAACCTTTTCCTTCCCTTGAATAGAGATCTGGTAGTTAGCCTTAGAAATCTTTTTTCAGGACGGTATATGGCCCTTGCCATCCGATCCTCAGTTGGTTGTTTCCGGTAGGGAGTAACACCAAAACTTTCTCTCCTGCTTCCAGTTCTCTCTCTTTCGCGACTTTCCTGTATCGGTTAGAGTGCTTTGTGCGTGCTCGCTTAAAGTTAGTCGTTGCTAGGTCCCATCCTAGTTTCAACCTTTCCTTTAAATCCGATACATATTTACTTGCTGAGACCACTGTCTCATCAGCCTTCTGGTCTGTCAGCGACCAAAGTAAGGCTTCAAGCGGGCCCTTAATGGGTCTGCCGAATAAAAGCGTAGCTGGCGGAAATCCTGTGGAAGTATGAGGAGATTCTCTGTAGCCAAATAAAGCTGCAGGAATACAAAGATCCCAATCTTCAGGTTTCACTTGTGCCAGTTTACTTAGCATCATGTTGAGGTTTCCATTAACACGTTCCACGAGCCCATTTCCGGCCGGAGTATAAGGCTTTGTGTATATGTGTTGGGTCCTCAAGATCTTCACGATCTCATCCATCAACAGGTTTCGGTATGGGGATCCGTTATCCGTCAACACTTGCTGAGGGAGGAATCCCAACCGAGTGAAAATCTGCACGAGGGCTTCTGCGACATGCTTGGCATCTGCGCATGTTAGCGGTATAGCTTCTGCCCATAAAGTGCATGTGTCGACTAAGGTCAGCATAAACCTGTTCCTTCTTTTAGTCCTTTCTAAGGGTCCTAAAATGTCGATCACAACCCGTTCGAATGGTGTTCCCACTATTGGCATTTCACCCAAAGAGACTGGGGGTGTCCGTTGCTTGGGTGGCACACGTTGGCACTGGGCACAGGATTTGACATATCTGATAATATCAGTATTTACTCCTGGCCACCAATAATGAGTGGTTATCCGTTGGTTTGTGGCGTTCTGTCCCATATGTCCGCTGAAGGGAAGAGAGTGCCCCATTTCTAGGATTTGGCTTCTGTACTGTTTCAGTACTAGGAGCTAATTGTAACCTTGGTCAGGCTTGCCCGTTCTGCGATAAAGTACGCCATCCTTAGAAAAAATGTCCCCGTGCTGTCTGGGTTCCTTAGCCATGGGCAGTTTCCTAAAGCAGGGTGCCAAAGTAGGGTCCTTTTGTTGCGCTTCTTTAAGTTCCATTGGTAACAAATTAGGCGCAGGCTCCCGTTCCTTTTTGGTTTGCCCTCTTGTAGTTACTGCTGCCACAATTGGCTCTTCCGGTTTCCCAATAGACACGTATATACCGCCAAGTATGACTGGGTAGATGGGGTCATCCATAACAGCCGCTTTGATAACGCCTCTGACAAACTCAGAGTGGATCTCCACCAGTGCGATGGGAAGCGCTGTAGGTGCATCACTCTTAGAGACTCCACAAAGTTCGACGGTCTCTCCTGTCTCTTGACCGGGTTTAACCAGGTTTCTGGCAACAATACAATCATAAGAAAGCCCCGTGCCAAAAAAACAACGACTTTGAGAACCGTTCAATATAACAGTACCTCGCGTAGAGGGTCTCTCTCCCTCTACAGGTTGGGAATCACTGTCAATAATTCCGCCTTGCGAGACTGTTAGTAAGCATCCGATGCGTTTCAGCTCGGTGTGCTCGGTCTGATCATTAGTCCCGTGCTCAGGGGTTCTCCCTTTGCCACCTTGTCCTTTCTGGCTGCGCTGCCATGTAGGGCGGTCGGGTTGATCAGACTGTTTACTGTGGTTGGGGTACTTGTTTTTGTAGAACTTGGATTTTTCAGGAGGGGGGTTTTACGGTCAAGTTTCTCTGTGGTTATTCTGATTAGAAGCATGAGAAGATTGGTCTAGATTATTCTTTCGAAAATTATCTTCTGTCGCTTTACGTTTTGTGGCCGGTAGTTCAGCCAGCGCATTGTGATATCGCTCAGACGTTTCCAAAATGTCTTCAACCTTTTCTGCACCTTGCTCAGCCAAAAATCTTCGGGTATCTGCAGACAAAGTGTTCTTTATTTGTTCTGTTAAAACAAATTCCTCCAGCCCTTCATAGGTAGAGGGGAGCTGTGAAAGCTCAAGGCACTTTGTCAAGTATCCCTTTAAACGAGATGAGAACTGCTGAAAAGTTTCAGAGCTCTCCTTCCTGCTGTTGCAAAACAGTTGCAAAAATTTGCGAGCATTAATTTCAAAACGCTCAAGCAAAGCTTTCTTCAACATGTCGTAATTGTCTTGTTGGCTGCTTTCCAGTTTGGCGTAAACATCATACGCACTACTTTTGAAAGACTGAGAAAGCTTCATATTCCAACGCGACCTCTCTAACCCGTACAGAGTTGCATTTTTCTCAAATTTTTCTAGATACGTGTCAATCTTCCCATTTGGACAAGGGAAAGATTCTAGAGCGAAAGACATAGCGGTGAGATGAGTAGATTGTGTGTTAGAAGGATTAGTTAAAGGGGAATGAGGAGAAGACTCTCCATTGCTGGAGGTAGAAGCAGCACCACGGCTTTGGAACTCTAGAGTCTTAAGCGCCAACTCGTGCTGTCTTTGTTTCTCTTTTTCTTCATGCTGTCTCTCCTTATCTTTCTCCCTTTCCTCATGCTGTCTCTCCTTCTCTCTTTCCTAATGCTGTCTCTCCTTCTCTCTTTCGTTCGCCCTGCGAATTTCCATTTCCTCATCCATCTTCTTCTGCTCTTTAGCTTCAGCTGCTTTCCTCTCCGCATCATATCTTTCCAGTTCGTCCCTGACAAAAGCTTTCGCTTCTTCTCCGTCCAAACCTTCTTCTCTCGCTTCGTCCCTGAGCATCTGTCTAAGTTTCGCCCGTTCGGCCATAGTAACTCAGTGGCTGAGACTTAGTTCGAGAAAGAAAAGAAGAAAGGATACACTGGTTCCTACCACTTACGAGAAATTACCAAAATCAAAAGATGATATACTTCACCCTGGGATACCTCCTCCAAAATATAGTGTCTAACTATCGCTGCTATTAATCGGCAATAAAGCACATAATGCAGACGACTACGCCAAATAAATGGTAGTTTAGATTTACTCACTAAAAAATAAGTTGCTACAGTGGAAACAAAATAATTATTGCAAAAATTTAAGGAGAAAAAAAAATCCCTTAAATTTTAATCCACTATCAAGTTTACCCCTGAAGTTAGTTAGGGTAAGGAAGGCAATTTACAGGACGTAATTGTATGAACGCACTCCTAAGCTTAGCTCAAACACCTACTTCTTCAGAACCCTGTGAATGTTATACACTCATAAACTTTACCAGCGTTTAGTATTACAAAATCAGTAATTAACATATATTCCGACAAAATCAACCTGTAACTCAAATGTATAATGCTCAAAATGCTGTGGAAAAACAATGATTAATTGTGTGGTCAGCACGCCCATAAACAGATCGTTAGTCTAGGGGATAAATTATTTTTAAAGATATATACTCACAAGACAACACACTCTTACTCTATATCAGAATAAAGAAATCTTAAGTTCAAAATCCCGATAGACGAGCTGATATATTTATCGTACTCGTCTTCCTATTCTAAGTTCAAAAATCCTTCGGACGAGACCACATTTGTCGTCCTTGCTCAGGATTTTCAGTTCAATTTACGGAAACGAGCCCACATTTGTCGTAGATTTTTGATAGGAAATTAAGACTTGGGTTGGTCCCTTCTGAATAGATTAGAATAAGTGATAGTCACAGTGAGAGATACCAACGGGCTGATCACCCGTTTGCCAGTCACTTCGATTACGGAAACAACAGCAAATGGATTGATTTGCCGTTGCCCTAAAGACGCCAATAGGCGTGATGGGAAACAATGGCAAAGAAAACCTATCTGCTGTTGCCCTAAGACGCCACTAGGCGTAATGGCCACTGACTGCTTTGACGGTCGGTGGCTAAGGACGGAAGAAGAAGAAGACAGTGAGAGATGATAAATAGAAAAGAAATTTCCACGAGTGAGATGGTAGAATGTGATAGAGGCTGTCTCTGAGATCGAGAAATCTTCTCTCTCTCTCTGCCTATCTTCTACGACAGATTTAGAGGAGTCAGACAGTCTAAACACACACACACACACACACACATATATATATATATATATATATATATATATATATATATATTAATATATCTCTATCCACTCACGTGCACGCACATTCAAGTGACGACAGTTAAACACACAGACGTGGGAAACCTATAACAGTGATTATATAGATATTTTGGAACGAAACTGACGGACACGCTGCGATAATTATTGAGTAGTTTAATTATCATAACAAACTTCTCTCACAACATATAAAATTACATCAAAGCATATACAAAGTCATAAAGTCAATAAAAGTGCTACAAGAATGATAGACCCACAGTATTATCCTTTTCTTCGATGTATAGCCCACAGTCCCGTTAGGAGAACGATGATAGCCCAAAGAGTCACAGATACATATGACTTGGGTCTAATATTTTCCCTTTTTTGAAGGTATGAACTGACTTTGATAGCAGTATCTATTTTAAGGAAAAATATAGTTTGGCAACAAAATCTTGCATAAGGAAAGTTACAAAGTGAGTGAATCAAACGAAGAGCACCCCTCAGTCTACTTTCACTCGGTTCTTTCATCAGGGCCCTGACTCACACAATCTTACCTACAAGCGTGCTGCTGTTCGCCGTCTGGCGCAAACTTTAGGACACTTCTCTACAGTGAATCTGTATTCTTTGGATAAAGAGAATCCCAGCTCTGCAGATACAGGTTTTCTTCCACTGCATCCGGGGAGGATTCACTTCACCAGTTTATTTAAGATTACTGTTAAGGTCACTTGAATCAGTTTGGGTAAGAAAGTTAAACGGGCACACAGTGTCAGAAACACGAGGTTTCCCTTAATTAGGAAAATAACCGGTGGACGACTTCTCTCAACAAATAATCTTGGTTCACCACACACTTGGTCAAATAATGTCGGAAAAGTTAATGTTTATTTTCTGTAATTATGCTCGTCACAAGGCAGCATATATATTAGAGATGGTGAAGAAATATGAACTGGCTCAAAGGCCCAGTATAAGCATTTAGTCTTTAAAACCCGTTAGTGGGAGTGGTATTCTGTCTATCTCTGAAGGCACACGCCCTGTCAGACAGGTGTTACTTGGAAAAACCCACGTGGTTAAAGATATAAAATGTTTAAGTTCTTCACATGTATGTCTCTGTACTAAAAGCCGGCAAAGTTTGGGTTACCCCAGTATTCACTCAACACAGAACTACGGTATCACAACGAAACTAAGAGATTTCACTTATAAGTTTAAGTATCTCGAACGAAGTGACCACGTCTACTGCAAAATGGAGAATGAGTGAAATACAGTTTCAAACTCAGGTTAAGATATATGAAAACACACAAAGGATGTGTGCTATTTCCAAAACCACGCAATGGCGCAGGTCTCACCCCTTCACTCTCTCTAACACCTCCCATTAACTTAGACCGAGAGCGTGCGTGTCAGATGCGAATCTCAGACGACCTGTCTCCAATGCAGAGGCAGTTTTCACACCTCCCCGAGAAACTCAGCCTGAGAACTGCTGTGACAGGTGAAAATGCTAGATGATAAGCCTCAATTACGCGCCGTGCAGATGGAAAATGTAGACAGTTGTCTGCTGCAGCTACTGACATCTGATGCAATAGAATGCATTTTAACGCTCTCTCGTCTCGTGCAGAGATTGACACGTTATGTCATAAATGCGTTCTCAGTAAGAGAAAGAAATCGGTAAACGTTAGAATGGGAAAATAAATATTTTTCGCAAACGAACGAATGCGAAAATTACAGGAAAAGGATAAAGAGTGATAATAAAATAGAGGACACGGGTGGAAGAAGGAAAGAATATATAGAAAATTTAATGATCATAATCTCTATGCGACAATTTTCAAGCAGACATTTATGGCGTCTCTGTCGATAAATTTAAGGAACATTGCTATTGGCCGACTGCATGCAGGCGAAAGTCAAAGTCAGGTTGCCAGGCATCTAAACGTGCATCAAAGTACCATCAGTCAACTTTGGCACCGGTTCCAAGCCACTGGCTCAGTTGAAGACCGGAATCGCAGTGGACGACCCAGAGTGACAACAGCAGCGGAGGATCGCTTTATTCGGCTTCATCACCTCAGAGACAGGTTTTCAACAGCTTCCTCAACTGCCCAGTCATTGCCTGCAGGATGTCATGTGTCTGATCAAACTGTCCGGAATAGACTGCATGACGCTGGACTTTGGGCACAACGACCTCACCGAGGACCTGTCCTTACGCGCCGCCATCGCCAAAATCGACTTCTTTGGGCCAACCAGCATCGTCCCTGGGCAGCTGACAATCAATGGAGACGTGTCTGGTTTAGTGACGAATCTTTCTTTTTGTTGCAGCGTCATTGTAGTAAAACTAACTCCGTGTAACCCCCCTCCCCCCCCCCCCGTTCAAATTCCCCCATGCAAAAGCTAGTAACGTAAATTCAACACTAATAAACCACTCCTACTATATTTGAAAATTGCCAAGGGCAAAAGGCAAAACGTCTGCTAAGATTTGGACACAGTATTTGAATTTTCTCTAATATTATCGTTTGAAAAAAGGGTACCCTTCCCCTAATCGTATACACACCCGCCCTATTATTTAGTGGAGGTTGTAACTAAAAATAACTACAGTTTTGCAGCGGTCTCTTTGTAACTCAGTAACAAGATTTGAATTTCTTTTGACGACAAGCGCAAAATAAGTTACACGTCCCCTTTTAAACCCCGCACACAGTCTACTCTTACCATTATTTAGAAAGAACGTTAGCCGGTTTCGCAGCGAGTCACTTGATACCTCGCCTTGTAGAAAGGGAGAGAGGAAAAGGAGGGGAGTAAAATGAAATGAATCAAGGCTAACGTATGCGTTTGAAACTGAAACTAAAAACCAAATTTGTGCAGAAAAGAGGGAAAAGAGAGAAACTTAGATAACTTATAAAGAGGGTAAAATAAATGGATGTATTGAATTATAGCGATAATATTGTTTATTAAAATACCATACTATTCCCTCTGGTAGATTATCTTGCCTTAAAGAAAAGTATTTTGTTCAGAATAAATATAGAGAAAAAGTACATAGAGGAAAACGATGAAGAAGAGTTAGATGAAAACTACATAGGAGGATAGAGGCAAAAGGGCAGTTTAAGAATCACTTTTAAAAATTGAAATCGACCCAATAATAACCGAGATATTGTAGAAAATAAAAATTGAGACAGACTGACAAACACACTGAGGAATGCTGAATTTTGAAAATCTTCGGATGTTCCATTTTAGGGGACGCGTTTTTGAACAGTCAAATTTGCTTGACTCGTTTGATTGGTTAATGATAGTTTAGGAGAGGGGGGATAAAACTAACGCGTTACCAGAATACGCTGCCACTTGAGAAAAATATTTCAACATAGTAGTTTAAGATCAGACGCATAGCAGTTGTGACCTTAATGCCTTTGCAGTCTGGGCGACAGCGATCTACACCTGTGCCATTGATCGCCAGTTAATCTTACTTTTGTGTGAAATATTTCATTGATTGCGGTAAGATAAATAATTTTATTGATATATTTTGTTAATATGTAGAGGCAAACCCAGATAGGGGGGCCAAAATTTGTGTTGTACGACATTGCCATGGGAAAAGAATTACGACATCCCAGCACGCATGCCTAAGCAGAGTTATTGAGAAACGAAATTAAATTATGTTTGAATATTGCCATACAAAAACCCTTACGACTGTAAGTCCAGAAAGCTACTGGCAGTCTTCTGCAGTATCACAGTGTTAAATTGAAGCCTGAAAACATACTTAGAATAATTGCACAAAAGAAGTAACAGGTTACAAGAAGACAACATATACATATCTGATTGTATGGAAGAAAATCATTGTTTAAGTGACATGGGCGTTGCAGCCATATGGAAGAAGAATGTAAACACAGTACAGAGTGAAGTCAAATAAATTAAGGGCTAGTGCAAATGTTTGCACACGAGCCTGACCACGGATGATGGTAAGTTTGAGTAATTGTGGAAATATTATTAGCCAGCCAGGGTTATATTGCCTGTTACCAGCTGGTGACAGGAAAACCTATTGAAGACAGAATTGGAGGAAGAGAAAGCCTCAACAAACTGTATGCTGCATTTTATGGCCAAAGAAAGACCTTATGCTGAAATTTATAGGATCTACTGAAACATACGTCAACTAGAAACATCAGGTGAAGTCCCCTTACTTGGGCTCTGAGAACTTATTCATTAAAGAATTTCCACATGTGTACTATCATATTCGTGGGCATGATGACAAAAATAGTCTTTCCCACCATTGACTCTCACTTTTAGACAGTACTACATCATTCTGTGTTATACACCTACAGTGACACTTGTTTATTATCAAGATATGGACAAGATTCCTCCTTATTTATTTATTATATGTAAATACAGTTCTCTTCATTTTTAACCATTCCTGCCCCAAAAAGATTTGAGGGACAAGAAATAAAAATTGTAAAATAATTATCTAAACTTAACCCCAGTCTTTATTAATTCAATTTCATTGAGTTACAGTTGTGTTTGTTTTATGCACTTATCACTATACTTGCATTACCCTAGACACGTGGCCATATAAAACACATAACCATACCATAAAATATTTCCCGGAGTGAGATCTTCGAGAGGTAGCGGATAGGTACCCTGAGAATACATTATCATCAACAATTAGACTCAGGGACTTACATAGCTTGACCTCACTCCGAGTACACGTAGCTTGGTGTCATGAAATATTCTAATCCACATATATAAATTATTAGGTAAATATGAAGCCTAACAAATAAAATTAATAAAGAGAAGAGCAATGGTAAAATGACAGTGCTGTCACAAGGAATGTACTCGAAATCCCCCTTGTTTTCTGCTTCGTCTGCAAATTGTAACGCGTTCACGTTGATAGTAAAAGCTTACTGTATTATACCCGCTTTCTTCAATGAAACGTGTGCTGTATTTCTTGGAAAAACATTAAGAGGCAGACTGCGTAATGACCTAAATTTTAAATTCCATTCATGTCTTTTTCTACATTACGTTACCAAAACGAACGAACAGATGGACAAAAGGATAGCGAGAAGGGAGAGGCAGAAAGCCGAACATTAAACACGCGTCGCGCGATACACAATTACTACTATCACGCGTGTAAGTCTACAAGCACTAACTTTTTCAGACGGACAGTGATAAAATACACTACCCTTTCCCAGAGTTAGGTTTATAAATCATAAAAAACTCTTATTAGAAAAGATAACATTAGATGGGTTTACGGTTGAGAACATAACAGTACCCAGACAGAACATCTTCGAAACAGGAGGTAAAAGAAATTGCATATTTTGAACGCAGCCACGTAGCTCCTTTAAATTTGTATTTTTGGGTTCCTTAGGGCTTGCTGACAAATAATATGTAAAACGTTACGCAAATAGTCCAGGAATTAATAAATTATACCCAAAATAAAATATTGGGGGTGCCTGACAGCATAAAATCATTTCTGCTCATAAGATTTTTTTTTAACGTGTTTGAAAAAAATTTACGTTACAGAAATAGCCTACCATGTAACTCCAAATTGATTGGAGCGCAACAAATGAAAGCCTAACCACGATTGGTCGGGCTATAAATACTATCTTGGTTGTTAGGGGAGACGGGAAAAGATAACATTTTTTCAAACACTTGTCGAAACGTGGCTCATTGGCCAGTCTCGCTGATATACACACTTGGGAGCGTTAGTTCGAAACCACTTGTTTAAAATAGCTTGATAAAGCATCAGTGCGTTGAGGCCAGCATATATTTTGCTCAATAAAAGCCTGGAACATAGGCAGATGGAAATTTGTGCCAGTTTGTGCCAGAATTCATTGCTAATCAACGTATCTGTGTTATTCGTATGAATTGTGGGACAGTGGTCTTGATGGTAGTGAGCAGCACCTAGTCAGAGCTTTGCTGAATCCTGAGTCGGACAGCATACTCCTTGGTCTTTTTAGCTATCAGTGAGGTGTCTCCTGAGCCCAGAGGAGAATTCGAGCAGAGGAGTCCTTTCCTGCCGCCATCACGCCAGATAAGCGAATTGGCCAGCTGAGCTCAACATTATGTCCCCTCATCTTGAACTGACTTTTTAAAATTAACATTAAGAGGGGAATTTACTTGTCTTAAAATCAGGAACTGTGAACATCTCCAATACTAGTCCCTAAAGACAAACTATTGAAGTCATGATGACAAATACCAACAGAGCTTGAACAAAACAAAACCAGTATTACCTCATTTTACTACTACACAACTGACACACATAGAACATTTGTAATAATATATGTCCCTACAATATTCATATTAAATACATTCTGTACATAACTTGTAATTTAAATTGATTGTGATTCCTGGTTCCCTTGTAGTTGAATCAGGACACATATTCATTCATGCCAGTAATGAATACATATTGTTATTTGAAAGTTTATCAGTGACTCTTTTAAGATATCTTTGTAGAGTGTTATATGTATGTGAGTGTCACAGTGTTGTCAAGAGTAGTGGATTAAATTAAATTGTTTATCTGTCTGTTGTTGTGACTTACACTTCACCATACTCATACCCTAGACACATAACGTAGCATCACACTATTCCAGAATAATTCTGACTGAGATATATAGATATGTGGTAGCAAGTAAGGTTATCTATAATACAATACTCTTAATAGATATAGATACCTTCACAGCTGATCTCAGTCAGTACACTAAGTTCCCTATAAGTATTTATAACATCCCACTTCACCACATATATTGGGGGCTCGTCCGGGATTTTGAATCTTTAACTATTAAAAATATGGGGGTAATTCACTTCAGGGAATATAAGAATTAAAAGGTATCCTTGGGTGGAATTAAATAAGGTTGAGCTCACGGTGCCTGTGTTGTCCATTAGATATATAGTTAGAAATTGAATTGTTGGGTAGACATTATAAAAATTTACCTGATAGACAATGGGGGACCTGGCCAAATTTCGATCTGCTGCGGTTCAGACTGCAAAAGAGTTAGGATTAGATGGGCAAGTTATGGTTGCCTATGTCACGACGGAATGTGACAAATTTATTGAACGTGAAGAAAGAAGGTTTGAAGCCGAAAGAAAGTTAGAGGCTGACAAGGAAATTAAGAAGTTACAGTTTGAAGCTGAGGCTGAGACTAAGAGGTTGCAGATTGAGGCTGAGGCTAAGAAATTGGAGGCAGAAAGAGAAGACAAACGATTAGCTGCAGAAAGGGAAGAGAAGAGATTAGCTGCAGAAAGGGAAGCAGAAAAGGAGGAGAAGAGATTACAAAGGGAACATGAGTTACGACTAAGGGAGTTTGAGTTTCAAGGCCATGCTCCTGAAAATGGTGCCAGTCCCTTTGCCTCTGATGCTACGGTTACTCAGGGAGCCTCAACCTCAGCTATGAACTTTCATTTAGATCATTTTGTTGAGAAAGACGATGATATTGAGAGCTATATAAATAGGTACGAACTATTAGCTACCACGTATGGGTTAGAGAGAGAAAGGTGGAGCTTAAAGTTATCTCAGGGACTTCGTGGGGCAGCTTATGAAGTTTTTGCAAAAATGAGCAGAGGTGATCAGGAAAATTATGACATGCTAAAGCAGGCTCTTTTGTTAAGGTATGAAAAGAATGCAGAGTTTTACAGGAAAAAATTTAGGAATGCTAAACTACTGTCAGGTGAAACCTATCACCAGTTCTCTGCACGCATAGAGACATACTTGGAGAAATGGACTTCTCTGGGGAAAACCCAAGATCTTAAGGAAATGGTCCTTATAGAGCAACTAAGAGAGTCCATGGCTCCAGACCTGAGAAAGTTTCTCATGGAACAAGGTGCAGAGAGGCTGGGTGAGTTGCTAAATGTTGCTGAAAGGTATCAAGCAGCTCAAGCAGAGGTAACAGGTAATAAAAAGAAACAGGTGGATAACTTCAGGGCACCACAGAACTTTAATAAATTTGATCCTAGGGATCAAAATAAAGGTAAGCACCAATTTGATAGGCCACGGTATGACAATAAAAATAAATTCCCACAATTCGATGAAAGGAAATATGATGAAAGAAAATCTTTCAACCAAGGAAAAAGGTGGTGTAAGAATTGTCAGATGGACAATCATGACACTGACCATTGTAGAAGGAAACCTGTGTATATGGCAACCCTTCAGGTCAGGTCGACCTCAAGACAGGAGGAGGATATTATGTTGGATACCACTCCAGAAGAGATGAGGAAGGCACAGGCTGGGGATAAAACACTCAAGCCTTGTTTCAGAAAATTGTCAACTTGTCATACAACTCCAGGCAAGGGAGATTTTTATATGAAAAAACAAGTTGATGTATAGGAAGACTGGAGCTAGATCCAATGGTCACGGACAGCTGGTTCTTCCAAAAAGATACAGGACAGACTTAATAAGGAGCCTACATGTGAAACCAGATGGGGACCATGAGAAAATAGGTACCATCATTCAAAAGGTGGCTCACAATTATTATTGGCCCAAAGCAAGATGGGACATTGAAAATTTTGTAGAAAGGTGTAGCATAGCACATGAGGGAACACCCACAAGTGGGAACATGGATCAGGACCTGGACACGCCACGGGGCAAAATTAGGCCTGATAATAGAAAGAAATATAGATTTGATAAAGTGGACCAAATGGAATGGGAAGCCCCTTTTCACGGACAAGCTTCACTTAACTGTTTTACTATGGCCACTATGCGGAGAGTGCAAACAGATGTCTTACCCCAGGATAAGCCGACAATCCCTCAATCGGACTTAAACAAACTGGAGGAAGAAGATGTAGAGAGGAAATCTCTCATCAAGAATTTTAAGAGGGGAGAAAGCCCCAAAAGAAAAATTGGTAGCGGTCGTTTTGTGAATGAAAATTCTGGGAGGAAAAATCATCACTATAAAGCTTCGAGTGGAAGAGACCATACCGGTGCATGGACAAATAGGTCCACACAATTAAAGGTCCATATGTAGCTTTGTTAAGAACGTGGACTGATGAAAAGGCAGAGGAAAACATTACATCCTCATACCAATATGTGAATGAGCTGACCACTCGGTTAAAAACTGGCTGGAAACTTGCCAATGAAAATTTGAAACAAGCCAGGAAGAAACATGCTGCCTATTATAACAGGAAGGCGAAAGACAGAAATTTGGCTGTGGGAGAGAAAGTACTGCTTCTTTTGCCTGGGAGTCAGAATAGGTTACAAATTGGATGGCAGGGTCCATATACAGTTCTAGAGAAGGTGTCTAGAACAAATTATAAGATAGATAAGAAGGGGAAAGAAAAAATCTATCATGTGAATCTCCTGAAGAAATATATTTGGAAAGAGAACATCAGGAAGAGACACACTTGTTGACCTTGTCCATCGCCATGGAGATGAAAAAGGAACCACTTTCATCATTTGAATATCCATTACACCCCTGTGAGACAGCAGCACAGGTGAAAATCAGTACACATTTAACGAAAACTCAGAAAGAGAGAGTGCAACAGGTTCTAAATAATCATGCAGAGGTGTTAACAGACCGACCAGGGCATACAAACCTATTGGAATATGATATGAAACTCATAGACTCCACACCTGTCTGTATGAAACCATATTCGATTCCGTTTGCTAAGGAAAAAGCTTTGAAGGAAGAGATAGACTATCTGTTGAAGGAAGGAATTATTTCGCACAGTGAGTCTTCGTATAGTTCCGGTGTTGTACTCTTAAGGAAGCCCTCTGGAGAACATAGACTCTGTATAGATTACAGGAGACTGAATGCTATTACAGAAGGACAGGTGGATCCATTGCCGGATACAAATCAGCTGTTTGCCAGACTAAAATAAAGCTAAATATTTCTCAAAAGTGGATCTGAGTAAAGGATACTATCAGATTCCAGTAAAGCCTGAGGTTAGACCATACCTAGCTTTTAGTACCTCAGAAGGACACTATGAGTTTAATAGATTGCCATTTGGATTGAAGAATGCGCCTAGTGTCTTCTCTAGAATGATGAGAAAATTATTGGATCCTCTGAATAATCCCTGTATAACAAATTTTATGGATGATATCCTTATAGCAACAGAAACATTTGAGGAACACATTGACTCTCTGAACATGCTGTTTGATCGACTTAGGGAGGCAAAGTTAACAGCCCGACCAACCAAATGTTGCGTTGGATGTAAAGAATTGGAATTTTTGGGACACACAGTTTATCAGGGAAACATGACCCCTGACCCAAAGAATTTAGAGAAACTACAGAAAGCCCCGAGACCACAAACCAAGAAGGACGTGAGATCCTTTGTCTCATTATGTGGTTTCTACCAGAAGTATATCAAGAACTTTAATTCCATATGTGCACCGTTAACTGAATTGACACGTAAAGGACATCCAGATCGCATTACATGGACTCCACAATGTGAAATGACTTACCAAAAATTGAAGGAAAAGCTCACAAGTAAACCCATTTTGAAATTACCTGACTTAAGTCAAGAATTCATAGTAAGGACGGATGCAAGTAATATTGGGTTAGGTGCAACTTTACTACAGAAATCAGATGCATTGGATGGGGAATTAAGCCCAGTGGCATATGCTAGCAGAAAGTTGAATAAAGCTGAAATCAACTACTCAACTAGCGAAAAAGAATGTCTTGCAGTAATATGGGCAATAAAGAAATTCAATATTTATCTATATGGGAAGGCATTTAAGTTGCAAACTGACCACAAACCTTTATCGTTTTTAGCACAGGCTAAGCATGAGAACTCTAGGTTACTCCGATGGTCTTTGCTTCTGGCTCCATATAATTTTAGCATTGAATATATATCTGGAAAAACCAATCTGGGAGCGGATTTTTTAAGCCGCCATCCGTGTGATGAGAATCACCGTAAACCCCAGAAATAATAATAAATTTCTATATGTGTATATGGAATAAAGGACTGACATATAATGTCTGTTTTAAGAGGGGAGGTGTCATGAAATATTCTAATCCACATATATAAATTATTAGGTAAATATGAAGCCTAACAAATAAAATTAATAAAGAGAAGAGCAATGGTAAAATGACAGTGCTGTCACAAGGAATGTACTCGAAATCCCCCTTGTTTTCTGCTTCGTCTGCAAATTGTAACGCGTTCACGTTGATAGTAAAAGCTTACTGTATTATACCCGCTTTCTTCAATGAAACGTGTGCTGTATTTCTTGGAAAAACATTAAGAGGCAGACTGCGTAATGACCTAAATTTTAAATTCCATTCATGTCTTTTTCTACATTACGTTACCAAAACGAACGAACAGATGGACAAAAGGATAGCGAGAAGGGAGAGGCAGAAAGCCGAACATTAAACACGCGTCGCGCGATACACAATTACTACTATCACGCGTGTAAGTCTACAAGCACTAACTTTTTTCAGACGGACAGTGATAAAATACACTACCCTTTCCCAGAGTTAGGTTTATAAATCATAAAAAACTCTTATTAGAAAAGATAACATTAGATGGGTTTACGGTTGAGAACATAACAGTACCCAGACAGAACATCTTCGAAACAGGAGGTAGAAGAAATTGCATATTTTGAACGCAGCCACGTAGCTCCTTTAAATTAGTATTTTTGGGTTCCTTAGGGCTTGCTGACAAATAATATGTAAAACGTTACGCAAATAGTCCAGGAATTAATAAATTATACCCAAAATAAAATATTGGGGGTGCCTGACAGCATAAAATCATTTCTGCTCATAAGATTTTTTTTTTAACGTGTTTGAAAAAAATTTACGTTACAGAAATAGCCTACCATGTAAACTCCAAATTGATTGGAGCGCAACAAATGAAAGCCTAACCACGATTGGTCGGGCTATAAATACTATCTTGGTTGTTAGGGGAGACGGGAAAAGATAACATTTTTTCAAACACTTGTCGAAACGTGGCTCATTGGCCAGTCTCGCTGATATACACACTTGGGAGCGTTAGTTCGAAACCACTTGTTTAAAATAGCTTGATAAAGCATCAGTGCGTTGAGGCCAGCATATATTTTGCTCAATAAAAGCCTGGAACATAGGCAGATGGAAATTTGTGCCAGTTTGTGCCAGAATTCATTGCTAATCAACGTATCTGTGTTATTCGTATGAATTGTGGGACAGTGGTCTTGATGGTACTGAGCAGCACCTAGTCAGAGCTTTGCTGAATCCAGAGTCGGACAGCATACTCCTTGGTCTTTTTAGCTATCAGTGAGGTGTCTCCTGAGCCCAGAGGAGAATTCGAGCAGAGGAGTCCTTTCCTGCCGCCATCACGCCAGATAAGCGAATTGGCCAGCTGAGCTCAACATTATGTCCCCTCATCTTGAACTGACTTTTTAAAATTAACATTAAGAGGGGAATTTACTTGTCTTAAAATCAGGAACTGTGAACATCTCCAATTACTAGTCCCTAAAGACAAACTATTGAAGTCATGATGACAAATACCAACAGAGCTTGAACAAAACAAAACCAGTATTACCTCATTTTACTACTACACAACTGACACACATAGAACATTTGTAATAATATATGTCACTACAATATCATATTAAATACATTCTGTACATAACTTGTAATTTAAATTGATTGTGATTCCTGGTTCCCTTGTAGTTGAATCAGGACACATATTCATTCATGCCAGTAATGAATACATATTGTTATTTGAAAGTTTATCAGTGACTCTTTTAAGATATCTTTGTAGAGTGTTATATGTATGTGAGTGTCACAGTGTTGTCAAGAGTAGTGGATTAAATTAAATTGTTTATCTGTCTGTTGTTGTGACTTACACTTCACCATACTCATACCCTAGACACATAACGTAGCATCACACTATTCCAGAATAATTCTGACTGAGATATATAGATATGTGGTAGCAAGTAAGGTTATCTATAATACAATACTCTTAATAGATATAGATACCTTCACAGCTGATCTCAGTCAGTACACTAAGTTCCCTATAAGTATTTATAACATCCCACTTCACCACACTTGGTAACATCTATAACCTCTCCGGCACACACGCCACAGTCATGATAGACGGCGTAGGGTCTACCGTAGGCGAAATGAACGTTTTGCCCAAAATTGCGTTGATGAAGCTCCGCAGCACGGTGGTGGAGGTGCAATAGTGTGGGGAATGATCAGTTACAACGGAAGGAGTCAATTGGTGCACATTGAAGGAGGATTGAATGCGCAACGATACGTCAATGAAATTCTTCGACCCCATATCCTTCCACTTTTGGCTGCCCAAAAGTCTGTGTTTCAACAGGACAACGCCAGACCCCGTTGTGCACGGTCGACCACGCAGTTCCTGACTGCCAACAACATTCTCACCCTTCCCTGGCCATCCCTGTCTCCAGACATGAGTCCGATTGAGCACATGTGGGATGAGCTGCATAGACGTGTTTGTCGCCGAGACGTTGCTCCAGCCAATCGTCGTGATCTGTTCCAGGCACTCCAGGAAGAGTGGGCAGCCATCCCACAGGCCCACATCAGACGTCTGATCGCATCCGTGCCCAGGAGATGCCAGTCGCTGATCGATGCAAGAGGAGGCCACACACCATACTAACGGGAAAGCCCGTACGCCAAAAAACTCTCGTGACCCAGATGCAAAACAACTGTCAATTGATTGGTTGAACCCTAAGGTATTCTTGTGTGCAATTTGAACAATTAACTCATTAAATTAAAAAAGTTATTGAATGTCAAAATTATGGCTATGTGTGTGCCTTCAGTAACTATGCGTTTCTTTTTTTGAACAGTATATTTTGGGTATAAAAAAAGACGTAAGACCTAGTTGAAGACAATAATGGAAGAAATAGTTAAAGGTAAATGTACAAGAAGACATCGATATAAGTGGGGAGATAACACCCAGAGATGGACAGAGAAAAGCCTATCAGAGTATTCAATGAAGGCAAGAGAAAGCAGACGTCAGAGATTCATTGCAGCTTATCTTTGACGCAAACCCTCTGTGGATGGGAAGGAGCTGAGATGGCACAGGCGTCTGGCTTCTGACCGAGTGGGAAGGAAAGTCCACAGACACCCCAACTTCACAATGCCATGAAAATGAAATTGCTATATGGTATTGAGCCGACGGTCTAAAGCCGAAGCGTCGCTGGATCGAAAACAACAACAACAACTACCTTTGACGCAGAGACGGCATTTGATGATGATGGTGATGATGATGGTGATGTAAGAGAAACTGAAAAGACTAATTTTAATAGTGCATCGACTGCACTTCTTTTTTCACAGAATTGTTGCTGATCTGTTGTTGCAGTATAGGCAGTGTTCTCTTGTTGGGCTTTACCATGTGCTGCTGTTACTATGGATGTGTTAGACACAGAAAAGTAAAAAGATAAGAGTCTCTATCTATATGTGATAACTCTCTATCTATCTATCTATCTATCTATCTATCTATCTATCTATCTATCTATATATCTATCTCTCTTTCTCTTTCCACATTTTATTTTATTTTTTGGGTCTTGCGTTAAATTCATATCTGCAGAATGGGAGAAGATCGGCTACCACGATAAGTTTGGGATCCAGACCTCCAGGACGACCCAGAGTCCGCTGGGAGGACAACATTAGACAATCTCTGAAGGACCGAGGACTAGAATGGAACCAGGCCAGGAGGAAGACAGCTGATAGGATAGTATGGCACTCTCTCTTCTAAACCTCTACAACTCACGGTAGAAGAGGAACGACTAAGTAAGTAAGTAAGGGTTCAATTCCTGGCTGAGGCCCAATTTATTGAACATTGGAGCGTATTTTTATGAAAGCCTGCACTCCACATTTAGCTAAAAGACAATGATGATAATTAAAATTATTATTATAACAAAGTACATAGTTTTTATCAGTTGCTATAATTTACTAATCTCGATTATTTTTTTCTTTAAGGGCTGCTAGGTCCAGTATATTTTCTCTCTCCCCTGATATCAACATTCTCAAACTGCCACGAGTATGGATGGACACTACAAGTTACAATGACCATGAACTTTCACCTCCAAACCCACGAAGGATGAGCTCATCGTCTGAAAGAAGTCACTACATTGATCGCTATGTGAGTATCTAGCAGACGAGTAACGTATTCGTCTGTTTCATTTGTGATCCACCCCCCTTCCCCACCCCACCCCCGTTACTAATTCTCTTATCAATGAAATGTCCTGTAATGAAGAATTTTTAAAATCCCGTCACCTTTTCGGGAAAATACGGAAAAGGAGCGCATTGCGCTGTGAAAGCTAAGTTGAACACTATACCTTTAGCACGCTGCTGTCGACCACAGTCGACGAAGGTAACCTATGCTCTCCCAGCTGGAGGAGACTGCAGTCGACTGCGGATATCATCGTTTCTAGCATTATGAATTGTGTACCACGTGATTTCAGCCCCGGATGTTAAGTTGTAATGTTATTTGCAAGAGAGTTAGCTTCCGTTTCCGATCTTAAAAAAGTGATGGGTGTATTCGCGTTTAATTTTTGTAAATTTTTAAAATCGAAATGAATCGGCATCGAACATGCGGCCATTTTCGCTCTAATTTCATTGGATTCTGACGCCATGCGGTGGGGATGAGATTTTTGTCGTTATAAGCGCTGATATCGGTTCTCAGAATATGTTTGATGGCCGAGATGGAAACGAAAGTAGAATGGCATTGCTAGTAAGTATAATTTTAGGGGTTAGGATTAGGAATATCGGAAAGGTTTAGGATTACGGCCGAATGTCACTGCTGACGAGGGAGTTTGTTGCTTTGCTGCTGATGATGGATGTAACGAAAAGATCGTCATTTGATTTGTATTGGTCAAATGACTTTCATTGAGATGCAAGGGATATGGACTCTTCGTTTGTTGGTTATTTATTTTAAAATTTAAAAAAAATAATTTTATTTTTAAAATTTTTTTTTCGTTTTTTTCATATTTCCTTTCCTCTCTTCCTATCACATATAACATGTACACAAACAAATTTTATATCATCAGATTTATCATTCATTTATTTATATAAATTCCAAAAAATGATAGCAATTGACCAAGAAACACAAAAGCTATAGACATTACAAGTCACCCACTATAAAAACGGAACGCTGTGAAAAAGAATGCAGCTGCAGGCGAAAATTTTCGCAAAAGAATGAAGCGTGCTAAAGGCCACGTATTTCGTGGCGCAAAACACTCAAGGCAATGATATGTTTTGACTACGCAGTGAAGTTGTGAAAGGAAAAAAGAATGCAGGAGAATTGGTGACGTCATCAGGGTTTGCAGCAGAAAGAGATCGAAACTTCCCCCCTCCCCCCTTTTTCATGATTTGGTGGGCAATGATAAAAGAAATGTAAAGCGTGCTTTTTGAACGAAATGCAAAATAATTTTTAAAAATACAACGACCAGCTCTTATCAAGATGTTCGTTCTTCAGTAATTGTAGTAGTATCTTTTATGCTTCAGTTTCTGCTAAAAAAAATATTTTGTTATTCGGTGTATGCAGAAGTATCTTTTGTTATTCGGTATATGCAGAAGTATTTTTTTGTTATTCGGTATATGCAGAAGTATTTTTTTGTTATTCGGTATATGCAGAAGTATTTTTTTGTTATTCGGTATATGCAGAAGTATTTTTTTGTTATTCGGTGTATGCAGAAGTACTTTTTTTTTGTTATTCGGTATATGCAGAAGTATTTTTTTGTTATTCGGTATATGCAGAAGTATTTTTTTGTTATTCGGTATAGTGAAGTATTTTTTTTTGATATCGGTGTTAAGGAAAATATATGATTCGGTGGTACTTTTTTTTTTGTTATTCGGTATATGCAGAAGTAAGTTTTTTCGGTTGTTGCGGTAGTATTTTTTTGTTTATTCGTATAGCAGAGTTATTAATTGTACTTTTTTTTTGTTATTGATGCAGAAGTATTTTTTTGTTTATTCGGTATATGTCATCAGCAGAAGGTTTGTATATGCAGAAGTATTTTTTTGTTTATTCGGTATATGCAGGAAGTATTTTTTTGTTTTTTGGTAGTATTTTATTTTTTCGGTTTATGCATATGCAGAAAGTACTTTTTTTTTGTTTATTCGGTAATGCAGAAACTTTTTTTTTTGTTATTCGGTGTATGCAGAAGTACTTTTTTTTTGTTATTCGGTATATGCAGAAGTATTTTTTTGTTATTCGGTATATGCAAAGACATTTCCTACTTCCCAGAAGTATTTTTTTTTGTTATTCGGTGTATGCCCGGTATATGCAGAAGTAATTTTTTTGTTTTTATTCCTCGGTTATATGCCAGAAGTATTTTTTTGTTTTTCGGTATATGCGTCATGATTTGCAGGTGGGTTATGCTTACTCAATTGTATATCAGAAAATTTAGAAAATTCGGTGTATGTACTTTTTTTTTTGTTATTCGGTATATCATTTTAGAAGTATTTTTTTTGCGATACTAGTTAGCACAGAAGATGTTTTTTGAGTTTTTTTGTTACGAGAAGTTACTTTTTTTTTGCATGCAGAAGTACTTTTTTTTTGTTATTTTATGCAGAAAATACAACGATATTCGGTATTATGCAGAAGTACTTTTTTTTTGTTATTCTTATGCAGAAAGATGTTCGTTTCTTGCAGAAGTAGTTAATTGGCAGAAGTAGTTATTCGGTATCTTTTATGATATTCTTCAGTTTCTGCGGTATATGCAGAAGTATATTTTTTTGTTATTCGGTGTATGCAGAAGTACTTTTTTTTTGTTATTCGGTATATGCAGAAGTATTTTTTTGTTATTCGGTATATGCAGAAGTATTTTTTTGTTATTCGGTATATGCAGAAGTATTTTTTTGTTATTCGGTATATGCAGAAGTATTTTTTTGTTATTCGGTATATGCAGAAGTATTTTTTTGTTATTTGGTATTATTCGGTGTATGCAGAAGTATTTTTTTGTTATTCGGTGTATGCAGAAGTATTTTTTTGTTATTCGGTATATGCAGAAGTATTTTTTTGTTATTCGGTATATGCAGAAGTATTTTTTTGTTATTCGGTATATGCAGAAGTATTTTTTTGTTATTCGGTGTATGCAGAAGTACTTTTTTTTTGTTATTCGGTGTATGCAGAAGTATTTATTGTTATTCGGTATAAGCAGAAGTATTTTTTGTTATTTGGTATTGTGGCGGAAGGTTTTATAAGCGTTGATGATAGTGCTAGAGTAGAAATAGTATTCTCTCCAGAATGTGTGAGGTCCCATTGACAGAGAAGTACACTGGTATCACTAGATAGTCACGACTGTGAAAGAATCTGAAGCTGAAAATTATTCAAAGACAATCAGACATTACTGCGCCACCTCCGCTATGTAACTACCTATGATATTAATGCAATTTCAACAAACACAACTTCAACAATAGTGAATGAATAAAGCTGTTGAACTACAATTATACTCCTCTTTATTTACATCTATATATTTGTGAATGATTTTGGGTGAATGTGGATGAATTTATGAAAGATTTATATTTACAAAAACCCAGTGGGTGAAACAAATAAAATCAAACAAGTTGATCTAAAAATGTCTTTGTAGAATCGTCTCAGTGGTTGGTTAATAAACTTATTCCCTGTCTTATTTACTGTCTTATTCACTGTATATATATCCTGAAACTTTTCATCCTTAAACACTTATTGACTGCTATCAATGTTTTGGGTGCACGATTTTCAACATATACCACTCAACTTCTAGGATAGTTGAAATGTTCAATATGAGATGTACAGCTTCAGGTAGGTCTTGCTTCTACCAATCCAGACACTGCTGGGGTGACTAGCATTAATCATCTAAAACTTATAGAATCAGTGACCTCCTGCTTTTGGGTGACAAGTACGAACCTGCAGATAGTGTAGGATATGTGTCTATTGTGGATAAATAAGACCACAATCCTAGTGTAGTTGATATGATAGTGTTTTCAGATGTCTGCGTGGAAATGCATGATATATGGATCAGTGACAAGACAGGTGTCTACTGTGGAACATTTTTCTAAATAAAGAAAATATCAATATATACGTATGGTATGCTGGTTTATTCACCCGTGCTTCCTCTGCCTGATCAGTCAGCTCTGAAAAGTGCACGGACTTTACGGCAGGGTGCATATGAACTCTGATTAGGACTGCATTTAGTCCTGAAAAGGACTGCTGTTAGTCCTGAAAAGGACTCAGTCTCTGTGTAGTTATAATTTCAGGTAATATCTTCAAGTCATACCAAAATAACCAAATAATATGTATCACACAACCCTTTATATACTAGCTAAGGTGGAGGGAGGAATAAGGTGCTAGCTACCTTCCCCTTCACCACTAAGGCTATACCACTGTTGTCCTAATAACGTATATCAAAGAACTACACACGGGCTCGTATTGCCAGAGGCATGACACAACAACAGTGGGTGACACATGACTAACGCTCCTGAACAGCTTATATACCGTTTATTCAATTAAACACATGGCCACACGTGGCCTGATGAAAAATACAACATTACGACTATATACGTGCCACAACAGGGAATGCATGTACTAATAGCAATCTACAGAACAGGTAATCTGGCTACTACAATCCTAAAATGGACACCGCGCCACCGCGCGGGAAAAAACCTACATAGTAACACTGCCTATGACAATTCACGATCGAAACTTAGCACGTACCAAACTCAGCGCTAAGTAAATAACCACTTCCCTGGAATCCCTAATAGCAGAAATAGCTAAATCCCTAATAGCAGAAATAACTAACACTAGAAATAGGGCTCAAATGGCGGGCACCGCGTCACTCTCTTTGATATCACAGACAACCGAACCTAGCATACCAAAAACTGCGTCCGCCATGGATGGCAGTCAAATCTCCACTGACTATACTCGCGCCAGACTTGCGCAATCTGTTACTTCCGCTGATCACATGACTCCGCTGATCACATGACTATCAGGACTGCTTTCAACCGACTAACAATCTACAAATACGGCCTAGAAATACGCCGTGACAATATGCATGATACTTTCATAACATATCGATTTAACAAATCCTGAAATAAAAGTTGTGATTAATGTATTACTAGCAATAACCCGTCAACATTGACAGGTTATTAATTATAGTGTGTTGTTTCTGCTAAATGTATTACAGACTGCCTCTGAGAACAACGTTTGAAGTTTGACGAAAGTTACCGCCCACTATGAGCACCTTTCCAACAAATGGTCGAATGTCATGCATAATTTTCCGGAGGAGCAGATCGATGTACATTTTTAGAGTGTTGTGGTTTCTATGGTTTTGGCTCTTTCCATACAGTATAACGTAACTGGTTATGCACACTGTCATCTGCGCATTTTTCGTTGTTGAATGTTACTCAGTGTGACCGTCCGACGTACAAACGGCGAGAATTACCCGTCAATAACTACGGAAGTAAATCATAATTAAAATATATGTTAATTCCATTTAAAAGTTCTTTGATGACAACATTTTTTGTGAAAGTGTGTGGATTTGTTTCAAAGAATGATCCCTGATAAGAAGTGTTTTTAACAAATACTTCCAAGTTTTCATGATTTGTTCATCGGGTGAGGGCGACATAGAGCTGGCCGTGTCCGAAAACAGGTTCAGGAAGGAAAACTCCTACGTGATCAAAAGATTGTCCTTGCGCCTTATTGGTCGTCATTGCGAATGATAAAATCACTGGGAATTGACGACGTTGCATCCTAAATGGCAAACTGCTCTCGCTCGGTTCTAAGTCAATGCGAGGAATTAAGACTCGTTCTCCCTTATTACTGCCAGTGATAATTTCTGCATCAATGGAATTCCGATGCAAGACTTTGATGACTAAAAGCGTGCCATTATATAGTCCTTTTTTGGGGTTCAGATTTCACAATAGCATGATAAATGCACCGACCTTCAATTTCAGCAAATGCTAGGGAATTCCTGATGGGCACTGCTCATTAAGGAACTCGGTTGGAAAATCAACTGCGTCGTTGGGATCATCGGAAATCATGGTATCTATGCTCCAGTAAACCGTTTCATTTCCAGCGAGTAGCTCCAACAATTTAAAGTTGAATGCTATCACATCGACATTTTTTGGTGTTAAAATGACTTTTTTTTAAAATTTCTGCAATATCATCAGGAGCTGTTGTGATAATTTATGGGCCAAAAATATATGAAATGATATTTTCTGTGTTCACCATTGCCTCGGGAAGCGCAATCAAGTCAGGATCAAATCCATCTATTTCGTTTGTCAATTGCCCATCGCCCAAACGCAAGACCCACTCATTGAATTCATTTTGACCTGCAGAACGCATGTTTGTAATCAGACTTCTGTGTTTTACATGACGCCACAATGGATCATTTTTCACGCACAATTCGATGATATCCGTTCTACTGCCCCTGGGAACAACGTTTGGAGTTTGACGAAAGTCACCGCCTAATTTGAGCACCTTTCCACCAAATGGTCGAATGTCATTCATAATTTCCCTGAGGAGCAGATCGATGATTCGTAAAGAATACGTAGAAAGCATAGATGCCTCGTCAATAATCAGCAATGATGCTTCTCTCAGTTTCATTGATTCATTTGATGGCACTTTCATGTTGGATACTGATATCTCGTTCGCAGAAATTGGTATTTTGAAGCCGCTGTGCGCAGTTCGACCGCATATCAATAAGTCAGCTGCAATTCCTGTTGTAGCAAATGCTTGAACTGTTTTGCCTTGTCCTCTTACATAGCACATAAGAGTATTGTACAGGTAAGTTTTGCCAGATCCGCCAGGACCGTCGATGAAGAAAAAACGCGACTCAGCTCTATCATCCTCAATAGCTGCCGCAACCTCTTCACAAATTTGTTTCTGCATATGGTTGAGTGTGCCAATTAGATGTGCTGCCTTCTCAGCCTCATCAGCTGCATTGAAAACATGTTCAACATTTTCAATCGGACCAGGTTCAAGCAATCCAAAATCAGAATACTTCATGCCATGCATTCTGAGCACCATTTCAATGTCCTGACGTGCTTTCTGCTCGGCAATAAATCCGTCAGGATGTGGAATGTAATCTTCTATCATAAACTCCTTAAACAATTCAAAAAGATTTGACGGTTCTTTTGGCGAGTTGAAGATACAGATCAATGCAAATGTTTGGCGGAATTGGCGCGGCATGTTACAGCCACAAGCTTCTCGTAAGCACCGTTCCCATTCTTCGTCATCTTCGATAAGATTTCGTGTGACTGCAGCATCTTTAAATGACTCTTGGGGAGATACATCAACGGTTCTCGGGTCTACAAAACTTTGACCTCCACGTACATGCTGCAATAGCATTCTCAAGTAAAATCTTTGTTGATCTTTTGGGCTGACAGCGTACATGCGCGAAACCACTTTATCTCCTCCTCTTTGTCGGATCTTCCAAATACTGAGCTTTTTTATCAAATACATAGTGATAAGGAATCTCTGTATAAAGGAATTGTCTTGCAGTTTCATCAGTCTTGTTAAGCTCAAACCATGCAGTTAGATGCGTGAATCGATTCTCAGCCCTCTCAATTGCCGCTTCCTCAGTGTCAGGTAAAGTTTTGTACTTGAGTGAGGTCAATCTGTGAAGGTCCCTGATGTAGACAATTCATAGCTGTGTTTCAGAGAACCTTGCTGATACCCCCTACGATCGCACTCTAAGTTATATTTTGGCCTAGTATGATTGAGAGCTATGTTTAGTGTCTAGGGTAATGTAAGAGTGATGTTAAAGAACCTCAATACAAAAACATACACATACATATATTAAGTACTATGATAGACTCAACTAACTCCAGTTGTTAAATTTTATATTTTAGAATTTCTTTTGTTAATCTTTATTGGTCCTGAGCCTAAATTTGTTTTGGTCAGGACTACCTCTCAATGAGAATCATATTAGATAGATAGATATATTTACATATATATATATAGATATTTACATAAAAAGGACAATATGTCCAAAGTACATTGTCAAAAAGTTTCAATTGGTGTTAATTAATCTATTTTAACTAACTGGTACTTGGAGGCAGGTTGGGGATTTTCCTCATCCCAAAGTTCTTTTGTTTCACCTATGATTGTTTATTTTATTCTTTGGGAGGAAAGTTTATTTATACACAGGAGATCAATCAGCAATTACCAGCACCAGACAAGTGCCAGCAGAAACCCCTGTAAATGAAAGTTATGTTTCTGTCTTAACATCAAACTAATTCCTCCCAATTTACATGTAATAATACATTCAACACAAAAGAACTTGGTCAGCTCTCTCTGACCAACCTAGCTTCTCCACTCTAGTTTGATGGAACAAATTGTACCAGTTTTCTTTTCTTGTCCCTAATGGCTGCTACGCCTCTGTCATTCCAGCAGTAATCTTTTCCATGCAATAAGATAGGTGTAATGCTCCTGTATGACCATCATATATAGTCCTGTAGTTCTAAACTTCTTGGATAATCCATTATATGATGGATCAACATCTAGGCCATGCCTAAGTCTGCCATGGAACCACCTAATTACAATCTTTTTACATGGCCTTTTCTTACACTCAACCCTTTTTTAATTAAAAAGTTAATAAAATCAATCTTACCACATATTCAAGGAAATATAAACAAGTACGATGACTAGGCAATAGAATATGGCACACTTTCAGCACTGCCCCTGTCCAGACTGCTTTCGGTTATTAGTATTTAAAAAAAGCACAAGTCTGCTCATCGCTGCTTGCTCCTCAGAATATTTTGAAAAAAATGGCAGCGAGCAGCCTAATTTTCCTATAATGTAAAAGGCTTTGGCCAATGGGACCAAGCATCTCTTTATTTTGAATGAACTTTAAAAACAAATCACAAACCACTATGCGTTACTACTACCAACTATATTTGTATTTTTAGGTCAGCCAATAATATTTCGCCTTGCTTTAAATACTATCCAATCCAATTCCCCGTACCTTCTTTCCCCAAAGTTGTTTTATTTCTAGACTACCACCTGTTCACTTCTTTTCCATGTACTTTCAACCTATTTACGAGAATCATCCGTATTACGTTAGAATTACGTCATTCTCAATAAGAGCTAAGCCTGTTTTCGTGACCAAAGTGTCTACATGTTCTAACTTTTACATCGTATTTTGAAAATCGCTCAAGGCAAGTCTTGCCACTGCGTTGCTATTGGCTTTTAGTTTGAAATCAACGCGCGACGAGTTAGTATTGGGCCATCTATCCTCCTCTTTCCCCCTTTTGCTATATATTCTGTCTCCTAGGCAAATATTTGTTTGAACTTGGAAAAAGTGTTACGTTTTATCTCAAGGTCACTTAGGATCATTGAGTACATTTTATTCGGCCATAAGGCGTTATCAAAACTAATACACTGGCGGCGTGGGTGAAGACGCCAATTCTCTACCAAATTTTTAGTTCTATCTTAGTTTTGACTTTATGCACTATCTTGTTATATTCTAATTTAGATATTGTATTTAGAATATCGTCACATAGACAAAAGCCTTAACTTGACCAACCATTCTATTCTTTGTGATGTCTTCAAGGAGAGTTTTGAGCTTGACACTAAAAACACGTGCCACCAAATCAGGTCTATCGCTGGGTTGCTGTCCAGGCGGTCGAAGATTCTCTCGAATTTCAGGCCAATTTGGATCGCAGGTCATCGTGATGAAAAGATCTGGTTTTCCGACTTGGCTACAGTAACCATGGATCCATGATACTTTTCTAGCGCGTTTTGAGGCGATCCTTGAAAGGATGCTGGTAAAATCACGGAACGCCCAACATTTGTTCCTTGCTTGGTTGCAACATCGTTTAAATGATCCATAAGTCCACGATATTGCTCGACACGCAAACGTCCTTGTTGATTGCGCACAAAATTCAAATTGTTAGCCTCCACTAGCAAATGAGAATCTACTGCCCACTGTTGAAATAGCTTCCCACCATGCAAAATTGGATTAAAGCGACCCACTCTGACAGCTATTTGAGCAACTTTCCACTGAAGAATTGTGATTTGAGTTCGCTGTCTTCCAGGACGATTGTCGAGATTAATCTGCATTTTTGGTTGCCAGCCTGCTTCGCCGAATGGATAGAATAGCACATAAATCATGGGATCCAGGTGCGGACTCATAATATTCAGATTGATGAGTGGATGCTGAGGATCACGTGGATATACGCGAAAATCACGTTATAAAGGTGGTTCGCCATCAGCTGATCGAAATATCATTGCCACTTCATCAACAGTTGGCAGATTGTATCGTCTTCTATCAGAACTGCGGTCACGGCGAAAAGCCATACTGACGATAGGAATTGTGCGCTCTTCTGCTATTGCTTGCTGTTCCTCTTCATTTTCCACTTCGCCCAACATACGATAAGCATGAGCGTAAACATTATTTTGCATGATCAAACTATCAATAGTCTGCACGATATTGATGTTGAGTCGCTGATTTGCTTGATGGTTCATGCGCTCCACATTTGCTTATCCAGAGTCTATGACATATAGCTGAGAATACTGACGTGTTTCTCCATTTTCGGGATGCATGTGTCCAGTACAATGATAGATCTGTCCATGCACTCTGAACACATATGGTCCACGCCCAACGAAGTGATCGATTTGGGCATCCATTGATGCAAAGCCCAAGACTGAATTATAGGAACGGATATTTTCGTTAAAATGTCGATGTTGTGGATGCGCCGGGCTACTCAAAAGATCATTGAGATACGGAGGAAAAGGACGTCTCTGCTCTCTTTCTTGCTTTTCTTCTTGCTCCAACAGCACTGTACCTTTATGTCAGCAATATTTGAGTGTGCCATCGGTTGATCTTTCCACTTGAAAATTGAGAGAGTGACAGAACTGACATTCCTGATCCATAGGGCCGCAGTTGTGTACAGCAACTGCATTCTTATCAAAGGCATCATGATTTGCTCGTTGTGACTGAAGCTCTGCTTGTCTTTGTGCTGCTTCATGTTGTCGTTGTATTGCTGCTGCAGCCTGATTTGCTCGTTGTGTCTTTGATGCTTCATGTTTTCGTCGTTTTTCTGCTTCTTCTATAGTCTCGCTTGCTTGTTGTGAATGACGCGATCGTCTCTTCCTTTTAGCATCTGCAGCTCGTTTGCAGCCATCTTATCATTTTGATCCATAATAATAAGTACGCAATACTTACATTTCTGGAAATAAGAGTATCTTGATTGACTGTTGATTTAATCTCCGCACCTTCCTGTCTCCAGTTCATGTGCTGTTTATCAATCGTGTTGTTGGCTTCTTTCCATAATCAAACTGTTCACACACATCTTCATTTGCGCATTTTTTTTCTACAAATAAGGGGAAACAATACAATTATTGTCTAACTTTCAACTACAGTTTCACCCCCTTAGCTGTGGTCGAAAGTTAATGTACTCTCTCGAAAGTAGAAAATAGTGCGCAAATGACGGTGTGCAAAATGTGACTGACCGACCGACTGACCGACCGACTGAAGTACCTTACGGCGGGAATTATGGTATTGGATTAGCAACAACCCGCCAAAATTGGCAGGTTTTTAACTATAGTGTGTTGTTTCTGTTACACGTATTACATTGCTGCTTCTTCTATAGTCTCGCTTGCTCGCTGCGAATGACGCGATCGTCTCTTCCTTTTAGCCATCTTATCATTTTAATCCATAATAATAAGTCTGCAATACGTTAAATTAAAATTTTGTCTTGAAGAAACAATCAAAAAACTTAAATTTTTAAGAAAAATGATGAATTAAATCCGTTTCCCGAATAAAACTGGACAGAAGAGTATCTTGATTGTCTGTTGATTTAATCTGCATCTCCGCACCTTCCTGTCTCCAGTTCAAGTTGTTGGCTTCTTTCCATAATCAAACGGTTTGCTTGCTGTGAATGACGCGATCGTCTCTTCCTTTTAGTCATCTTATCATTTTGATCCATAATAATAAGTCTGCAATACTTTAAATTAAAATTTTTTCTTGAAACAATCAGAAACTTACATTTTAATGTTATTTTTAAGAAAAACGATGAGTTAAATCCGTTTCCCGAATGAAACTGGACAGAAGCGTATTTTGATTGTCTGTTGATTTAATGCACACCTTCACACTTTTCTATTTTCGCGAGAGTACATATAAGGGAAACAATACAATTATTGTCTAACTTTCAACCACAGTTCTCGTGCATCGCACCTTTCCTAGTTCAAACCTTTATAGTTATATTCTTCCATTCACAGTAAATTGATCTTTATATCTGTCATAAAATTAACAAGTGATACAACGTAAAAATATCTCCAAAGGATAAAATGTAAGGATAAAAACATAATGCGTAAGCTGCTGATAGTACATGATCGCCCTGACCGCGGGTCATCACCCTCCATAAAAATTGACTTGCTAGACGGGAAATCAAAACGGTTACCATTTGAACGGGATGAGAACGGCGGATCAAAAGGAAAAAAAAAATATGACTGAAAAAATTGCGTGAGACTAGCAAGGCTAAGGAGACGCAATTGGGGGGGGGGGGGAAACGGAGAAAAAGTCACGTTTCCCAAGTTGACATAAAGTAAGGAACTCGACAGAAGGGACCTTGGATATGATACGCCACAGTCATTTATTGGACGCTTTTGCGATACCAAGCCTTTTATTTGAATTCAGCGGCAAACGCAGATGCTTGAAATATTACAAAATTTAAAAAGTAACTTTTTTCTTAATATTAATGTTAGGAATATAAAAATTAGCTGGCCGGATGGCCCATTCTGAGCAGTGAAATAATATGCTTTTATTTATACAGACGGATAGCTAATAATGAAGATAATGACAAAAGACAGTGTTGTTCACATCAGCGAAAGACTGCATTGAATCTAACATATCACTATTTGCACAAAAATCGCGACCTTGAGACGCAAGTGTTCAAATCTAGTTAGAATGAAAGAGAAGGGACATTGGTGGGAGCTGTGGCTAAAAATAACTTTTCAGGCAAATTTGTAGAGGGGAAGGATAGGTTGGTTCAAAAAACAAGTACGTTTTTGTGAAAACGCAAGTAGAGACGGACGGACTAACAGATAAAAATCCATACTTGACTGAAGCATGACTGAAATGACTTTAGTGTAGGAAATTTGAATTTAAAAAAAAAACCAAGGCATTGATTGGCCACAGACAATCATATTATCCGCGCTCAGACGAGCTTTTTTGCCATTCCTCAATAGTTGTCCAGTGATAGACACAGTAAATTTCAAGTGTGGTGATTTCCAAATGAAATAAATTGAAATAAGTTCAGGGACGCCATACTATAGCCAGCAGCTCAGCTGAGTTTTGCTAGCATTTCTGTGTTCTTTATTCATAATCTGGTAAGATTGAAATTATTTCTTTGCATATTTTGAATATTGTTTAAGGTTTCGAGTGATTTGATACTGCCATATCGAAATCTAGCCTTACAAACAAGTAAGGATTTGCTCTAGACCCCCCGCCCTAGTTCAGGGTCTAGGGACAAACAATATATATAAACTCCAGCAATGATTAGGAAGGACAGATCAAGTGTTGAGATCAGTGGAACATATCACCTATCCTATCCTAGGGCAAGAAGCTAAATAAACATATTTATGAATATGTAGTCTGGGAGAACTTATCCTATGGGAAACCAACTTGGTAAGATGTGTTGTATGGTCAGAGAGATCTGACCCTGTCTAAATGGTGTTATTGTAAATTGTTACGTGTAGAAGTGGCTCCTTAGGTAAGGTTCTGAACCCAAACCAATACTTTATTTCAGAGCTGTGAGTTTTTTTATGTTGACACCAAAAGGCGGTGTCAAATGCTGGGTAGATAATTGACAGTGAGGACCCGTGCAGTGTCGCATCTCGGCAGAACAGCCTTGTATTGCCCCCAAGCCCGGAGAGGTGGGGCCACCCGATATATTGCCCCCAAGCACGGAGAGGTGGGGCCACCAGATTCCAGCACCAGCGCTACACCTTCAAAGTTACGTAAGCAGGCTGGTCTGCTGGATTTACACCAACTTCATAGACATAACACCCAAAGTGAATTACTACTAAAACATCCCATTTACTTCCATCATTAATGGACAATGTTTGGTAAACTTAGACAGGGAGGGATGAAGCCACCCCAACAGCACATCTATTCATCGTTCTCCCAGGGAAAATAAAATTTTGAACTGTAGAAACCTTAACTCCTCGTGAAAATTGTATACGTACACACCTTTTATTTATCATGTCATTTATTCATGCCATTCACTCATAAATTCCAAAATTTTTCATATGTTCTGGCCAACATAAAACCTTGGTTCAGAACAAATAAATTTAAAAAAAAGATTTACTTTCTAAAATTTCACCAGCTGGATTTAGTTCATTGTGTTCTAAATTTTATTGATAATATATTATTTAATATCTGTGTGTGTGTGTTTGTATATGTCAATACAACACATTACATTCAGTACCCTAGATTATAACGTAGCCACATTCATTAGGAAAAAAGATAGGTGTGAGGTCGTAGTGGTAGCAAGAAAGGCCTTCTGAAAATTCACAACTACATTTTATCTCAGGAGCCTTCACAGCTGACCTCATACATTACACTTAGTAATATCACCATCATACAATACCATCAAAACCACTACATATATTGGGGTCTTGTCCAGGGATAATTAGCATAAACAGTAATATAAGGATCTCCTGGTGGGAGAAATAAAATTAGGGGAACAAAATTGTAAAATTCCCTTAAAATTAAAAGTGTCCCTTTAAATTAAAAGGGCAATTAGAAGTTGGTGAATCTTCACAGCCAGTGTTAGTTAATTAGTTAATTAGAATTATTTTGGTCTAGAATAATTATAATTACTTTAGAGATTGGAAATTTTACTTTGCTTATTGCTAGATTTGTTTAGAAAGTATGGCGGAGCTAGCAAAATTTAGATCAGCTGCTGTGCTGACCGCAAAGGAGATGGGAATGGATGGTCAGATTTTAATTCAATACGTAACGGCTGAATGTGATAAATATATTGAACGGGAAGAAAGGAGATTAGAAAAAGAGGCTGAAAGAAAATTAGAGTCTGAAAGGTTGGCTGAAGAGAAGAGGTTAGAGGCGGATAGAGAAATTAAGAGGCTGCAGATTGAGGCAGAAGACAAACGACAGCAAAGGGAGGCAGAAGATAAAAAGGCCGAAAGGGAGGCAGAAGATAAAAAGGCCGAAAGGGAGGCAGAAGATAGAAGGTTGCAAAGGGAGCACGAATTACGACTAAGGGAGCTGGAGTTACAAGGCCAGGCTCCTGAAAATGGTGCCAGCCCTTTTGCCTCAGATGCTACGCCCAGTCTGGGAGCCTCAAACTCAGCTATGGGGTTTCATTTAGACCATTTTGTTGAAAAAGACGATGACATAGAGGGGTACCTAGGACGTTTTGAGTTATTAGCTACTACATATGGGTTAGAGAGAGAGAGGTGGAGTTTAAAGCTATCACAGGGACTGAGAGGTACTTCTTATGAAGTCTTTGCTAAAATGAACAGGGAAGACCAAGACAATTATGACATGTTAAAGCAGGCTTTGTTATTAAGGTACGAGAAGAATGGTGAATTTTATCGTAAGAAATTTAGAAATGCCAAACTGTTGTCTGGGGAGACATACCACCAATTCTCTGCTAGACTGGAAACCTATTTGGAGAAATGGACTGCTCTGGGGAAGACCCAAGATCTTAAAGAAATGATCATGATTGAGCAATTGAGAGAGTCCATGGCTCCAGACATGAGAAAATTTCTCATGGAACAAGGTGCAGAGAAGTTGGGAGAGGTTTTAAATGTCGCTGAGAGGTATCAGGCAGCCCAGGCAGAGGTAAGTGGTGCTAAAAAGAAGCACATAGACAATTTTAAAGCTCCACAGCAATTTAATAAATTTGATAATAGAGAGCAGGGAAATAAAGGTAGGACAAACTTTGAGCGGCCAAGAAATGACTATCGCGACAGAAACTCACAGTTCAATGACCAAAAGTTCAATGAAAGAAAACCGTTGAACCAAGGAAAAAGATGGTGTAAATGGTGCAAGAAAGATAACCATAACACCGAATTTTGTAGAAGGAAACCTTCAAACATTGCTGCAATGAAGTCGGGGACGCAAAGATTAAAGGTTAATCCTAATGGACAACAGGAACCTTATCACCCCCCAGTTTGTGAGGATGTTATTTGTAATGGGGTCACCATAAGGTGCCTTTATGATACAGGTTTGGATTATGATTCAGTTGTGAAGTCTAGCCTAGTGGACCCAAGTCAGTATACCACAGAAACAGTGGAAATACAAGGGGCGACTAAGGACATACCACTCATGACACTTCCCATCGCAAGGATAACGGTGAAAACTCGCTATGTGGAAGGAGAAATCAGAGCAGCAGTGATAGATGAACCAATCTACCCTCTGATATTGGGGTGTAGATACGTCTTCTTGGGGAATCCCGAGAAACCTGTGATCATGGCGACAGTGCAGACCAGGTCACAGAAGAAGGAGGAAGAAGGTGAACCTATAAATGCTCATCCAGAGGAGATGAGAAAGGCGCAGGCTGAGGATAGGACACTCAAGCCATGTTTTAAAAAATTGCCCAAATGCCACACACCTCCGAGCAAGGGGGAATATTTCATGAAGAACAAACTATTATACAGGAAGGCCGGAACTGGAACAAATGGTCACAACCAGCTGGTTCTTCCCACCTCATATAGAGATAAAGTGATGGAACTCGGGCATGCGATTCCCTTCAGTGGTCACATGGGGATCAGCGCCACAGGACAGCGTATAGCTTGTCATTACTTCTGGCCAGGGATAACGGAGGATATAAAAAGATATGTCAAATCCTGCCCTGAATGTCAAAGGGTAGCTCCAAGGCACTGGACTGCTCCTGCAACTCTAGGGGAAATGCCCATAGTGGGAACACCTTTTGAGAGGGTTGCAGTGGATATTGTGGGACCTCTCACTCGGACCAAGAGGAGGAACAGTTACATCCTTACTCTGGTGGACACTTGTTCTATGTGGGGAGAGGCGGTAGCCCTGCCATCAATTGATTCAAAACATGTAGCAGAGGCACTACTTACAATATTCACCCGATTAGGATTCCCGCATCAAATCTTGACGGATAATGGATCTCAGTTCAAGGGGAAACTAACGGAAGAAGTTTTTAAACTATTTCAAGCCAGACACTTTCATTGTAGTCCGTACCATCCACAAGGGAACGGCCAGGTAGAGAGGTTCAACGGGACTCTCATTTCTATCCTGAGAAAGCTGGCACACGAAAAACCGGATCTGTGGGATCAATTCCTGCCCGCCGCATTGTTTGCGTATCGGGAGGTACCACATAGTTCAACCGGGATGGCTCCCGCAACTCTGCTATTTGGGAGGCCAATAAAAGGTCCTTTAGAAGCTTTATTAAGGACCTGGACGGATGAGAAGGCGGAAGAACCTGTTACCTCATCTTATCAATACGTGAACGAACTGACCACTCGTTTGAAAGCTGGATGGAAACTGGCAAATGATAATTTGAAACAAGCCAGGAAGAAACATGCAGCATATTTTAATAGGAAGGCAAAGGACCGAGAACTAGCTGTGGGAGAGAAGGTGCTGCTTCTACTACCCGGTAGCCAGAATAAATTACAAATTGGTTGGCAAGGTCCATATACGGTTCTAGAGAAGGTGTCTAGAACAAACTATAAAATTGACAAAAAGGGGAAGGAGAAAGTTTATCATGTAAACTTATTAAAGAAGTATCTGGACAGACCACTCCAGGAAAGCACCCCCTTATTGACCTTGGCTATTGCAACCCAGATGCAAAAGGAACCACTCACCTCACATGAATACCCATTACATCCTTGTGAAACAGCAGCACAGGTAAAAGTCAGTAAGCACCTGACTAAAAACCAGAGGGAGAGAGTTCAACAGGTTCTGGAGGAACATACAGATGTACTAACAGATAAACCAGGCCATACAAATTTGCTACAGTATGACATGAAACTGGTAGACTCAAACCCAATCTGTATGAGAGCCTATTCTATTCCGTTCGCGAAGGAGAAGGCATTGAAGGAAGAAATAGATTATTTGTTGAAGGAGGGGATTATTTCGCACAGTGAATCATCTTTTAGTTCTAGTGTCGTTTTGTTGAGGAAACCGTCTGGGGAACACAGACTGTGCATAGATTACAGGAAACTGAATGCTGTCACAGAAGGACAAGTGGATCCATTACCAGACACAAAACAGTTATTTGCCAGACTGAACAAGGCAAAATACTTTTCAAAGGTGGATCTTAGTAAAGGCTATTACCAGATCCCAGTGAAGCCTGAAGTGAGACCTTATTTGGCTTTTAGCACTTCGGATGGACATTATGAATTCAATATGCTACCATTCGGACTGAAAAATGCTCCGAGTGTATTTTCAAGGATGATGCGCAAATTGTTGGATCCCCTGAATAACCCATGTATCACGAATTTCATGGATGATATTCTCGTCGCCACAGAGACATTTGAGAAACACATTGAAGCTCTAGAGATGTTATTTAATAGACTTCGGGAGGCGAACTTAACTGCTAGGCCAACAAAATGTTGTATTGGATGCAAAGAGTTGGAATTCTTGGGACACACTGTATATCAGGGTAACATGACCCCTGATCCTAAGAACTTGGAAAAACTGCAGAGAGCACCTAGACCACAAACAAAAAAAGACGTGCGATCATTCGTGTCGTTATGCGGATTTTATCAGAAATACATCAAAAATTTTAACGCTATTTGTGCTCCTCTGACTGATCTGACTCGCAAGGGACTTCCAGATAAAATTATTTGGACTGCACAATGTGAACTAGCGTTCCAAGAGTTAAAGGAAAAACTCACTAGCAAGCCTATTCTCAAACTGCCTGATTTGACACAGGACTTTGTCTTAAGAACCGATGCAAGTAATGTAGGACTCGGAGGGGCTTTGTTGCAAAGATCATCTTCACCTGATGGGGAACTGAAACCAGTCGCTTATGCAAGCCGCAAATTGAATAAGGCGGAACAAGGATACTCCACAAGCGAAAAAGAATGTTTAGCGTTAATCTGGGCAATAAAGAAGTTTCAAATCTATCTGTATGGTAGGACTTTTGTGGTCGAGACGGATCATCAGCCTCTCGTATTCTTATCTCAGGCTAAGCATGAAAACGCAAGATTGCTGAGGTGGTCTTTATTGCTTCAACCTTATCAGTTTAGTATCCAATATATCCCAGGCAAATTGAATGTCGGTGCAGATTTCCTCAGTCGGCACCCCTGTGATCAAAATTAGAGTAATGGCAGACGTGAGGAGAGATTTTATCTATGTGTATCACTGGTTTTAGAACTTGCCGTAGGCATGTTTTCAAGTGGGGAGATGTGTCATAAAATTAACAAGTGATACAACGTAAAAATATCTCCAAAGGATAAAATGTAAGGATAAAAACATAATGCGTAAGCTGCTGATAGTACATGATCGCCCTGACCGCGGGTCATCACCCTCCATAAAAATTGACTTGCTAGACGGGAAATCAAAACGGTTACCATTTGAACGGGATGAGAACGGCGGATCAAAAGGAAAAAAAAATATGACTGAAAAAAATTGCGTGAGACTAGCAAGGCTAAGGAGACGCAATTGGGGGGGGGGGGGGGGGGGGGGGAACGGAGAGAAAAAGTCACGTTTCCCAAGTTGACATAAAGTAAGGAACTCGACAGAAGGGACCTTGGATATGATACGCCACAGTCATTTATTGGACGCTTTTGCGATACCAAGCCTTTTATTTGAATTCAGCGGCAAACGCAGATGCTTGAAATATTACAAAATTTAAAAAGTAACTTTTTCTTAATATTAATGTTAGGAATATAAAAATTAGCTGGCCGGATGGCCCATTCTGAGCAGTGAAATAATATGCTTTTATTTATACAGACGGATAGCTAATAATGAAGATAATGACAAAAGACAGTGGGGTTCACATCAGCGAAAGACGGCATTGAATCTAACATGTCACTGTTGGCACAAAGATCGCGACCGTGAGACGCAAGTGTTCAAATCTGGTTAGAATGAAAGAGAAGGGGACATTGGTGGGAGCTGTGGCTAAAAATAACTTTTACAGGACAAAATTATTGTAGAGGGGAAGGATAGGTTGGTTCAAAAAAACAAGTACGTTTTTGTGAAAACGCAAAGTAGAGACGGACAGACTAACAGATAAAAATCCATACTTGACTGAAGCATGACTGAAATGACTTTAGTGTAGGAAATTTGAATTTAAAAAAAAACCAAGGCATTGATTGGCCACAGACAATCATATTATCCGCGCTCAGACGAGCTTTTTTGCCATTCCTCAATAGTTGTCCAGTGATAGACACAGTAAATTTCAAGTGTGGTGATTTCCAAATGAAATAAATTGAAATAAGTTCAGGGACGCCATACTATAGCCAGCAGCTCAGCTGAGTTTTGCTAGCATTTCTGTGTTCTTTATTCATAATCTGGTAAGATTGAAATTATTTCTTTGTATATTTTGAATATTGTTTAAGGTTTCGAGTGATTTGATACTGCCATATCGAAATCTAGCCTTACAAACAAGTAAGGATTTGCTCTAGACCCCCCGCCCTAGTTCAGGGTCTAGGGACAAACAATATATATAAACTCCAGCAATGATTAGGAAGGACAGATCAAGTGTTGAGATCAGTGGAACATATCACCTATCCTATCCTAGGGCAAGAAGCTAATAAACATATTTTGAATATGTAGTCTGGGAGAACTTGTCATATGGGAAACCAACGTGGTAAGATGTGTTGTATGGTCAGAGAGATCTGACCCTGTCTAAATGGTGTTATTGTAAATTGTTACGTGTAGAAGTGGCTCCTTAGGTAAGGTTCTGAACCCAAACCAATACTTTATTTCAGAGCTGTGAGTTTTTTTTTATGTTGACACCAAAAGGCGGTGTCAAATGCTGGGTAGATAATTGACAGTGAGGACCCGTGCAGTGTCGCATCTCGGCAGAACAGCTTGTATTGCCCCCAAGCCCGGAGAGGTGGGGCCACCCCGACATATATATTGCCCCCAAGCACGGAGAGGTGGGGCCACCAGATTCCAGCACCAGCGCTACACCTTCAAAGTTACGTAAGCAGGCTGGTCTGCTGGATTTACACCAACTTCATAGACATAACACCCAAAGTGAATTACTACTAAAACATCCCATTTACTTCCATCATTAATGGACAATGTTTGGTAAACTTAGACAGGGAGGGATGAAGCCACCCCAACAGCACATCTATTCATCGTTCTCCCAGGGAAAATAAAATTTTGAACTGTAGAAACCTTAACCACTCGTGAAAATTGTATACGTACACACCTTTTATTTATCATGTCATTTATTCATGCCATTCACTCATAAACTCCAAAATTTTTCATATGTTCTGGCCAACATAAAACCTTGGTTCAGAACAAATAAATTTAAAAAAAAGATTTACTTTCTAAAATTTCACCAGCTGGATTTAGTTCATTGTGTTCTAAATTTTATTGATAATATATTATTTAATATCTGTGTGTGTGTGTTTGTATATGTCAATACAACACATTACATTCAGTACCCTAGATTATAACGTAGCCACATTCATTAGGAAAAAAGATAGGTGTGAGGTCGTAGTGGTAGCAAGAAAGGCCTTCTGACAATTCACAGCTACATTTTATCTCAGGAGCCTTCACAGCTGACCTCATACATTACACTTAGTAATATCACCATCATACAATACCATCAAACCCACTACAATATCCATATGTGGTTTTCCATTTTTGGCCATGTTGACTATTTTATAATGAATTTTTAACAAGAAAACCCACATGATTTCTCAATAAACTGACTCTCTTTCTTGTAAAAATCTTCATAACTACTTCATTCCTCCAAATTTCCATGTACCTACACATAGATGAGGGTGTCCTCTCTAAAAGGAGACCATTCTCGTCCTAGTCCGATCTTTCATTCTTTTACAACATCCCTAAACCTAACATATATATTAGACACTTTCCTTCCTAATGCTTGCTCGAAGAAATATCGATCATCTTGTATGCATTCCTGACCAGCGATTGGCTAGGTTTCTCATACCCACCGACAAAAAAAAAAAAAAAACAGTGCTGCCGGTTTGAAGCTTGTATACAACCTACCTTGGCCTAATTTCAATTCGTTTTGTATAAACTAAGCAGCGGGTTTACAACTTACGACAGGTATACGCAGAAGTATTTTTATTTTATTTTATATATGCAGAAGTATGTTTTGTTATTCGGTATACAATTGCATAGAAGTAATTTTGTTGTTTAATGCGGAAAATGGGCAGACGTTAACTCTTTTATATCGGTATTAGAAAATGGAAGTATTTTGTTTGGTGAATAATCGGAAAAAGGCTGGAAGTTTCATCTTTGTTATTCAGAATATGTGCTAAGGAGGAATGGAGAGATATATTATATAGTATATTGGTATCTATAATAGGTGAATAGTGGTATATAATATGTGTATATATATATATATAAAAATTTATATAAAGTATTATATATTTAGAGTTTATATTTCGGTTAACACACGCAGAAGTATTTATATGTTGATATATTGTTATATATAAAGCTGATGATGCATACAAAATTACATATAAGAATAGTAAATACTAGTATGTGAAATATCTTTTCGTATGTTCCTTTATCCTGATTTTTAAAGACAGTCTTCTCTAATTCTTAAGGTGTAAATGCCCTCTCTAATCTCTATACCATCCCTTGCTTAGTGTCCTTTTATAATAAACATCCCTCTATTTTCACATTAAACATGGTAATCCCAAAGCAAGGGTGCCCTATCAGCCGGTTTTCCAATGTTGTGCCCTGTCCCTAAGGTCAAAGTTTGTTTGCCACGTCTCTTAGTTCCATTAGGGCTGGTCACTTTTCATTATGTTCCAAGAGATCAATACAATTTTAACCCTTTTA